>JAAALK010001735.1:289561-314912 GCA_019279435.1 Zizania palustris
CTATCGGCCTAGGCCCTGGCCGACGGAAGTTAATGCCGCCTAACTTCCGTTGGCTATGGTCAGCCAACGGAAGTTAATGTCACGCCCCAATTTAATAAATCAGGACTTTTATTGAAATTCCATAGAAAATCAATAAAAAACAAGACGTTCATCATGCGACCATGTACAAATACGAGCAATCATCTTGTCACGCCCTGATTTAATAAATCAAGACTTTTATTGAAATTCCATAGAAAATCAATAAAAACAAGACGTTCATCATGCGACCACCGTACAAATACGAGCAATCATTCACGGTTCGTAGACCGCATTAGTACAAAAGTGAATAAAGGTGAAGAGAAACTAATAAAATAAAGGGTCCTAGAGATGAACGCCTCCTTCCAGTCTCGCCTTGACTGGGTCGCTAACTCCAGACCTTCATCCTCCTCGTAGTAGACGGCTCTGGTGGTGTAAGTCAACGGGGGTGAGTACAAATGTACTCAGCAAGCCACCGAATGCAAATATAATGCAGGGTAATAACAAGGGAGATAGTGGCTAATTTTGCAGAAAAGCATAATTGTAAAGCATTAAGTGTGATCAATTTTATTAGTACTGAAAAGTAAACATGTGTATGCATCATCATCTTCTAACTCGAGGAGTACGTTTTACCTCCTCGCACAACAGTCCTTACATGCCATGAATAACTCAATCATTCAAACATTAGTAAACTAACTGCGAGTAGTCACACAACCCGCCCTTGACCGTGGGCTCGGCTTTTCGAAAAGATTAAATTACTCTGATCAGATATGTACCACTGTACCCACAAGGCACAGCACTCATCACTTACACCAAAGTGTAACGAGATGACCCATTCCACGGGAACTCATGCCAAAACCTTCCATATGGTCCGCCTCGACTCAACAGCACCATTTTATAGGTTTCATATGGTGTCCCGACGCGTCGGAGCCCCACCATAACCCCCTTGAGCCCACGTCGGTACAAGTCGCCCGAAGGCTTGCCCCTTGTACCCCTCCACTATGGTGCATAGAATCAGAGTGTTCCACACTTCTAGTTAGGACTTACCCATTAGACTTGTGGTTGGTACGGAAATGCTTTGCAACAGATCCCGTAGACCGATTCTTATAGTGCCCCGGGTGCGACCAACCAGTTCCCGAGCTTGCACCCGGAACCCACCATACTTATAACATAGCCAACTCCAATAGAGTCCAGAGACAAGAATAATGGGGAAATTCATATAACAGACTCCATCTATCTACGACTCATTCTTTTTATCCTATAGCAGTTGTGCCGGTACATTGGGCACTAGCTAATATTTTTATAGCAGAGTGACAAGGAGTTAAGGCTCAATAAGCATGGCTTGGGTTTGCACACAAAGACGGTGATCTAATAAATATAAGTGTAGAGCTTGATGTTTGACTAATGCAATATTATCCTATGAGTTATAGCGATAGTTATAAAAACTGGGCTCAATGATGATCAACTATTTCCATAAGAGGGGTCGATGACTTGCCTTGCTCAGCAAAGGGTGAAGGTGGAACCTCGGGATAGAACTCCGGCTCCTCGACGAACTCGTAGTCTTCTCGATACGGAAAAATAAACAATACATTCAATAAACAGATAAAAATCCAAATAATAAACATACATGTCTATGGGTTTTATTATGTGAAATAAGGTTTTAATATTCTGAAGTTTGGTGAGAAACAGTAAAACTTATCTTTTAAGGTTTTCCCTAATTTATTTTCTGAATTAATAATTTTAACCCTAATGGGTTTTTATTCATTTAATTGCTAAGATTATTTTGTGCCAAAGTAACATACTGTTTTTATGGCATTAATGTGTGGAGAATAAAATACTGAATTTAATAAAATTGGAATGGTGAAATTTGGAGTTAACATGAGCAAGTTATGAATTTTCAAAGTTTAAATCAATTTCTGGAATTTTATTTAAACAGGAAATAGGATTTAGTCCACGGTGAGCCAGGCTCACGGTGGACCTCGGTACTGTGCGCGTGGACCGGCTGATCCAGAGCCGTTGGATCTGGATCTGGCGGCCAGGCACGAGGCGGGACTGGTTAAATGAAAATGGACGGTCCAGATTAAATCGTGCGAACCGGTATGACGTGGACGCACGAGATCGCTCAGAGGGTTTAAGTGGCAATCAACGGCTGTGATCGCCCCGTACCCCTTTGACCAGATCTAAGGCCTGAAGGGATTTAATCTGTGCGCTCCGATTGCGATCGTGCGGCCAGGATTTAATCCGGCACTGGCACGCGCGTAAGGGACCTCGACACCCTTCGTCTCCTGGCGATGGTGGGGCTCGGTTGCGGTGGCGACGGCGGCGACGAGCACCTAGGGGCCTAGGTTTTAGGCTAAAATGGAAAGAGGAGAGGATGGCGATCACGACGATACCTTCGGTGGCGACGGTGATCAACGGACGGTGACCGGCGGTGGGGTAGACGGCGGAGGCCTTCTCAGGGTGCTCGACGGCGACAGGGTTCCGGCGGATCCTACGGCCAACCGAGGGGTGGCCGAGGACGGGTGGACTCTGGCGATCACGACGGTGGCGACGGCTAGGACGGAGGGGGTCGAGGCGGCGGTGACCGGCGGCCGGAGGTGGAGCAGGAGAGGAAACCGAAGAATGGAGCAGGTCACTCGGGATTGCTTCGGCTAGGGAGTTAGGGTTGAGGGCGGAGTGCGGTGAGCCGAGGGGTATAAATAGGGGTCGCCGGCAGTGGTTTTGGTAAGGGAAATGGAGGAAACCCGAAGGGTTCCTTCCATTCTCCGGTGAGGTTTCCAAACGCATTGGATAGCTTTCCTAAGCGCGAAAACGCGTCGGCTATGGATGGAAAGGAGGCGGTGGTGCTCGGGGAAGGTGATCCGAGATGGATCTGGGCAAACACGGGCGGCCGGTGGGGAAAACAGAAAGAGATCACCGGAAAAAGGAAAGGGGAGGGATCCCCTTCCAACGAGGAAGACAAAGCTGACAGGTGGGCTCCACCTGTCAGCAGGCGGATGGGAAAAGGAGTGCCGACAGGCGGGCCACGGCAGTCAGAGGGAGAAAGGGGAGCGGCGGAGGCTGCCGGGTGGGGCTAGGCGGGGACGGGCGCGGGAGAGAGAGGAGGGAGGTTGGCGCTGACAGGCGGACCCCACCTATCGGTGACACGCGATTGGGTTGGGCTGGGCTGGAGGCGAATTGGAGGTTGAGGCCCATTAGGAATTTAATTGCTTTTCCGATTTAAAATAATTCCAGTAATTCATATATTTGTTTAAGGATTGAAGCACCGTTGATAAAAATTTGTAAAAATTCCTAAAATTATATTTTGGCCTCTAGTTTATCTCATAAAATTTTCAAGTCCCAATTTTGAATATTTATCCCTGTTTGGCTTAAATGGGGCTCTTTTAGGAATTTTCTTTAATAATAAAATTCAGAAATTTCTTTAATATTATTTTTCTTTTATTTATTTCTTTTTAAATCTTGGGGTGTTGCAATCCTATCCCCCTTACAGAGAATCTCGTCCTCGAGATTCGGATCATTCCTCGAATAGCTCAGGATGTTGTGCCTTGAGTTCCTCCTCTTTTTCCCAGGTAGCTTCCTCTACGGGGTGATTGCTCCATTGAACTTTACAGAAGCGGATGACGCGACTTCTGGTGGTCCTTTCTTTGACTTCCAATATCCTGACGGGCCTCTCCACATAGGTCAGATCCTCTTGAAATCCAACTGTTGCAGGTCCACTTGCTCTGTCGGGACGCGAAGGCACTTCTTTAGTTGAGACACATGAAACACATCATGCACTCCGGTCAATGAGGATGGTAGTTCCAACTGATAAGCAACTTCACCTTGGCGTCGAATAATGGGAAATGGTCCAACATATCGAGGTGCCAACTTTCCTCTCATGTTAAACCGTTGAGTGCCACGGAGGGGTGTGACACGGAGGTAGACATGTTCTCCTTCTTCAAAGGCTAGATCCCGACATCGATTGTCTGCATAGCTCTTTTGTCAGGATTGGGCTGTCTTGAGTTGGTCCCTGATGATCCGTACCTTCTCTTCAGCTTCCCGAAGGAGGTCTGTTCCAAACACTTGGGATTCACCGGTTTGATCCCAAAGTAGAGGCGTCCTACACTTACGTCCATATAGGGCTTCAAACGGGGACATCTGGAGGCTGGCTTGATAACTGTTGTTGTACGAAAACTCAGCGTACGATAAACTCTTGTCCCAAGTTGCTCCAAAATCCAAGACGCATGCCTGTAGCATATCTTCCAATATCTGATTCACCCTTTCAGTTTGTCCATCTGTCTGAGGGTGATAAGCAGTACTAAAGTTTAGTCTCGTTCCCATCTCTTCTTGAAGGTTCTTCCAAAAACGAGAGGTAAACTGACTTCCTCTGTCGGACACTATCTTCTTGGGCACTCCATGAAGACACACAATGCGGGCCATGTACAACTCTGCGAGCTTAGGACCACTGAAGGTTGTCTTAACAGCTATGAAGTGTGCCACTTTCATTGGCCGGTCAATGATTACCCAAATCGAGTCGTATCCAAGCTGAGTCTTGGGGAGTCCGGTGATGAAATCCATACTGATCTCTTCCCATTTCCATTCAGGCACTTTAAGTGGCTGTAACAGTCCTGCAGGTCTCTGATGTTCTGCCTTTACCCTTCTGCAGGTGTCACATTCTGCGACGAACTGAGCAATCTCTCGCTTCATGCTAACCCACCAATAGCGTTCCTTCAGGTCTTGGTACATCTTGGTACTCCCAGGATGGATGGAGTATAAGGTATCATGGGCTTCTCTAAGGATAAGGGTTTTTATCTCGGGTTTATCTGGTACACATATCCGGGTTCCAAACCATATGGTGCCATTTTCATCTTCCGAAAATCCTGGGGCTTTACATTGTATCATGTTCTCTTTAATGGCGGCTATATTGGATCTTCCAACTGAGCGTCTCGGATTTGCTCGAACAGGATAGGCCGGGTTTCCAGGGTGGCTAGATACGCTCCTGTGGTTAATCCAAGATTTAATTTTTCCATCTCCTTATATAGCAAAGGCGTGTGATCCTGAATCATGACAGCGGTGCAATATCCTTTACGACTTAATGCATCGGCTACCACATTGGCTTTTCCGGGGTGGTAGTGAATACCTAAGTCGTAGTCCTTTATTAATTCCATCCATCGCCTTTGCCTCAGATTGAGGTCCGGCTGCGTGAAGATGTACTTCAAACTCTTGTGATCCGTAAAGATTTCGCAACACTTTCCGACCAAATAATGCCTCCAAATCTTAAGGGCGTGCACAACTGCGGCCAATTCCAAGTCATGTGTCGGGTAGTTCAACTCATGGGGTCTTAATTGACGAGAGGCGTATGAAATAACCTTTCCGTCTTGCATGAGAACACATCCCAATCCTTGGCGAGATGCGTCACAATAAACATGGAAGTCCTTCCTGATATCTGGTAGGGTTAGTATGGGTGCAGACACCAGCCGGGTCTTGAGGGTGCGGAAACTTTCCTCGCATTCGGGAGTCCATTCAAACTTCTCTCCCTTCTGCAATAACTTGGTCATAGGCTTGGCTATCTTGGAAAAATTCTCGATAAACCTCCGATAATACCCAGCCAAACCCAGAAAGCTTCGTATCTCCGATACATTTGTGGGTGGCAGCCAATCCGTAACTACTTATACGGTGGTAGGGTCCACTGCGATACCTTGCGCAGAGATGATGTGCCCAAGGAACTTTATTTCTGCCGTCCAAAATTTACACTTGTTGTACTTGGCATACAACTGGTGTTCCCTTAGCTTTCCCAAGGTTAACCGGAGGTGAGTCTCGTGTTCTTTCTGATCCTTGGAATAAATTAGGATGTCGTCTATAAAGACCACTATGAATTTGTCCAAATTCTCCATGAACACCTTATTCATCATATTCATAAAGAAAGCAGGGGCGTTGGTCAATCCAAAGGACATAACGGTACACTCTATAATCCATCACGGGTGGTAAAAGTCGTCTTGGGTATATCCTCTTCTCGAATCCTTAGCTGATGATATCCAGACCGCAGGTCGATCTTAGAAAATATCGTAGCTCCTTTCAGCTGGTCAAAAAGATCATCGATCCTGGGTAACGGGTACTTGTTCTTGATGGTCACCTCGTTCAAGGCTCGGTAGTCCACACACATACGCTTGGCCTTGTCTTCTTTCTTCTCAACGAAGATGACGGGGGCACCCCACGGAGATGTGCTAGGTCTGATATAGCCTTTCTTCTCAAGATCTTCCAACTGCTGCTTCATCTTAGCTAGCTCATTGGCGGCCATCCGGTATGGTCGCTTGTAAATGGGGGTGGTCCCGGGCACCAAATCAATTCGGAACTCGATGTCCCTCTTGGGTGGCATCCCTGGTAAATCCTCCAGAAATACGTCCGGGTACTCACAGACTATCGGTATCTCTTCCAAGGTACTCTGATGCAGTCTTTGTCTTCTGAACTTCAGGCTTGGCATCTGAAATGTGACGGTAGTCCCTTCTTCACTGGTCACAGTCACTTGTCTCAGGGCACATCTTATCACTCCTTGGTGTTTATTTAGCCAATCCATTCCTAGAATGAGATCCAATCCTTGGCATTCTATCAGGATGGGGTCTGCCCAGAATATTGTGCCTTGGATATCTACCCATACCCTTGGACTATAGGAATGGGCGAGAGTTTGTTTGCCAGGGGTGGCTATTAATACGGGTCTTGGTAGTTCACTTATGTCCAGGTCATTTTTTTCCACAAAAGTCGTTGATATAAAAGAGTGTGTAGCTCTAGTGTCAAATAAAACGACGGCAAGGGCTGAATGTACCATGAACTTACCCATGACAATCTCTGGTGCGGCCTGGGCTTCTTCAGCGGTGACGTGGTTGACGTGGGCGCGGATGGCGGGGTTCGCTGCAACTCCTTGAGCACGCTTGGGATGGGGGCACTGGTGGGCATAATGCCCCTCCTGGCGGTAGTTAAAACATACCACGGGCTTGTCGTGCTTGTCGCGCAGAATCTCTGTCTTCTTTGCCGGGGCGAGTGGTGCGACAGGTGCGGCGGGAGCGGGGCGAGGCTGTCCGGCTCCGGCGTTGGCGGCGGGTGGCGCCGGACGATACACTGGGCGGGGGTGGTATTGTGGCACCGGTGGAGGAGGGGTGAAGCGAGGCCTCTGGGCCATGCACTGGTTCTGCCTGAAGGCAATCATCCTTTTCTTCTTCAGGTCGACCTTATTCTGCTGGGTCTCCTGAATGATAGCTTTATTCACCAACTTTTGAAAGTTGGCGTAATCACCGGAGATGAGTTGAAGGGACAACTCATCCTTCAGTCCCCGAAGGAACTTGGACTGTCTAGCCGCGTCAGTACGGACTTCTTCAGGTGCATACCTGGCCAATCTGTTAAACTCATGTAAATATTCTGTTACGGACCTGCTCCCCTGCTGCAGGTCCCGAAACTCCTGCTGCTTCTGTGCAATGATGTCGTCGGGGATATGCGCGGCACGGAAGGCATCAGAGAACTCCGCCCAAGTATGGATGTGTCCCTCAGGCAGGGTCTCACGCAGGTTGTCCCACCATTCTGCGGCGGGACCCTGGAGCTAGTGGGCGGCGAAAGCTACCTTTTCCTGCTCAGTGCAGGTCATCAGGTCTAGCTTCTTTGCGATGGTTCTCAACCAATCCCCAGCCTCCATGGGGTTGGTAGTGCTTGAAAAGGTGGGTGGGCGGACTCGGAGGAACTCCGAGAGCTGAGTGGCGGGAGCGGGGGCTGGTGTGGTGGGGTGAGGCAGCACGGGCTGTTGGTGGAGGCGGAAGAACTGAGCTACTGCTCTTGCATCTGCTGCTGCTGCATCTAGTTCAATAGGGCAGCGACCAACTGGTTCTGAGTGGCCATCATCTCGGCCAGAGTGGGGTGGTTGGCGACTGGGGCTTGCCTTTGTCCAGTTGCTCCCCACTGTGGCAAGTTGTCATTTTCTCCTCCGTTCTGGGGAGCGTCGGAGCCTTGAGTGTTAGTCATCCTGAAGTTTCCAAAGTAGATAACATTTTCTTAGAGGAAATTATTAAGCTTTATTCCCAAAATGTTGTTCTTGCAGTTACATTTATTGTCTTTTATTTAATTCTTCACTCATGTCTTATATTTGACATGGGTGGCAATACAAACAAGTAAAAGAAAACAATCAATCGTAAAAACTACGTCTACGGTAGCTCAGGGATGGCTCGATCACGGGCTCGATGGAGACGGCCGGGGAGGTGGAACTGGAAGGTCCGGCGGGTGTTGCACTGCGGGAAATCCTCTTGGGCCTCACGGTGGGGATCTGAAGCGATTTCCGCTTGCGGGGTGGAAGGGGTGCGATCTCCTCGATATCCTTCTTCAACTCCTCGATCTGATGGCGGAGCTGAGGATTGGTGGCGACGCGCTGTCGTAGGATCTCATTCTGGCACCGTAACTCCTCTGCCTCGGCAGCCAATCAGTGTCCCTGCTGGATGCGGCGACGAAGATCTTCGTTCTCACGGTTCAGATCCTTGGAAGAGTGTCGGTAAAAATTGATCGTGTCGCACTGTCCGTTGGCATCCTGCAGTGCCTCGTAGTGGAGATCATCCATTGCCTTCAACAAACGTACGGTATGTCCAATCGCAGAATGGCGTTGGGAGAGCGTGCTGACGTAGACGCTGTGGGGACTTCCTGGGGTGCGAAGGGGCACAAAACGATAATCCGTGTCATAGATCTCACTGTCGTAGATCATCTGGAGCTCAGTGAGGGCCTGAAGGGCGGTGCGCTGACTGGCTACCAAGAAGGTAGGTCCTCCACCTCGATAGGTGTGGGCTGTCTGAGGGGAGGGCTGGATGACGACGGTGACCTCACAGTAGCTTTCTTCCTCGTCAGGGAAGACTCCATGGAACATCGGCTCGTGCTCAAACCCGAGGAAACCGACGAGCATGCGTAGCTCACGGATGAAACTGGCCTCGTCGCGAAGGTTCCCACTCATAGTGCGGACCGGCATCTACAAAAGAGAGAAAGTTTTTATGAAAATCTCGGAAGATGAGAGGATAAGAAATTAGGGTTAATATAAGTCCTAAGGTCAGGTCTGTTTGGCTTCCTACAGTCAAGTCGGCTCTGATACCATCTTGTCACGCCCCGATTTAATAAATCAGGACTTTTATTGAAATTCCATAGAAAATCAATAAAAACAAGACGTTCATCATGCGACCACGTACAAATACGAGAATAATCTTGTCACGCCCCGATTTAATAAATCAGGACTTTTATTGAAATTCCATAGAAAATCAATAAAAACAAGACGTTCATCATGCGACCACGTACAAATGCGAGCAATCATTCACGGTTCGTAGACCGCATTAGTACAAAAGTGAATAAAGGTGAAGAGAAACTAATAAAATAAAGGGTCCTAGATGAACGCCTCCTTCTAGTCTCGCCTTGACTGGGTCGCTACTCCAGACCTTCATCCTCCTCGTAGTAGACGGGCTCTGGTGGTGTAAGTCAACGGGGGTGAGTACAAACATACTCAGCAAGCCACCGAATGCAAATATAATGCAGGGAAATAACAAGGGAGATAGTGGCTAATTTTGTAGAAAAGCATAATTGTAAAGCATTAAGTGTGATCAATTGTATTAGTACTGAAAAGTAAACATGTGTATGCATCATCATCTTCTAACTCGAGGAGTATGTTTTACCTCCTCGCACAACAGTCCTTACATGCCATGAATAACTCAACCATTCAAACATTAGTAAACTAACTGCGAGTAGTCACACAACCCGCCCTTGACCATGGGCTCGGCTTTTCGAAAAGATTAAATTACTCTGATCAGAGATGTACCAATGTACCCACAAGGCCCACTCATCACTTACACCAAAGTGTAACGAGATGACCCATTCCACGGGAACTCGTGCCAAAACCTTCCATATGGTCCGCCTCGACTCAACAGCACCCTCTTATAGGTTTCATATGGTGTGCCGATGCGTCGGAGCCCCACCATACCCCCCCTTGAGCCCACGTCGGTACAAGTCGCCCGAAGGCTTGCCCCTTGTACCCCTCCACTATGGTGCATAGAGTCGGAGTGTTCCACACTTCCAGTTAGGACTTACCCATTAGACTAGTGGTTGGTACGGAAATGCTTTGCAACAGATCCCACAGACTAGTCCTTATAATGCCCCGGGTGCGACCAACCAGTTCCCGAGCTTGCACCCTGTAACAGCCCCAAAATTAAAAGGGAATAAAATAAAGGGAAAATAATATTAAAGGAAATTTTTTTTGAATTTTGTTAATAAAGAAAATCCTAAAAGAGCCCTATTAAAGCCAAACAGAGACAAATATCCAAAATTTGGACTTGAAAATTTTATGGGATAAACTAGAGGCCAAGAAATATTTTTGAGAATTTTTACAAAATTTTAGCAACAATGCTTCAAGCCCTAATCAAGTAATTAATTTTCTGGAATTATTTTTATCAGAAAAACAATTTTAAAGGTTAGTGGGCCGCCTCCCCCTTTTCTCCTCGGGCCGGCCCAACTTACCTGCCTCAGCCACAGACAGGCGGGGCCAGCCTGTCGGCGCCGGCCCCTCTCTCTCCTCCACCCGCGCCCGCCCGGTCCCGCATGACAGCCGCCCGTGCACACCCCCTTTCGCTGCCATCCCGGGCCCGCTTGTCTTCCCCTTCCCCCTTCGCGCGCGCCCGCTGACAGGTGGGACCCACCCGTCGGATTCATCCCCTCCGATGGAATTGCCCCCCATTTCCTCGCCGGAACCCTAGCTTCCCGAATCCGCCGCCGCCGGCCACTCATCACCCAATTGGACGCGCCATCACACTTGCCATAACCCCGGGATCCTTTCCCCTCGGTTACTCGACGCAATCACGCAGGAAATCGCCGGGGGACATGTATGGAAAGCTTGCCGGCGCAAGTTTGGAAACCTTCGGGTTTCCTTCTTCCCGCTTGCCAAACCGACGCCGGCGACCCCTATTTAAACACCCCAACGTCGCCGCATTTCGCCACACCACCTGAGCCTTAGTTGGCGCAATCCCGAAGGCCACCATCCTCCTTTTCGGTTTCCCCTTCGCCCGAGCTCCGGCCGGCAATCACCGGCGCTCTGGGCCACCGCCGCCCTCGCCATCGCCTTCGCCAGAACCATCGTCGCCCCGCCTACCTCGGCCACCTCCCCGTTGACCTTGGAGAACACCGGAGCTCGCCATCATCATCGGACCCGAGGAGCCCCGCCGCCTCCTCTCGTCGCCGGGTCGCCGCCGGTCACCATCTCCTGCCAACTCCGGTACGGTCGTGACCCCCTCCCCCTCCTCATTCCATTTTTGACGAGAACTAGGGCCTTAGGCCATCGCCGTCGCCGGTGGGGGACCGCCGCCGCTCGGCCGGAGCTGGAGACGATGGTCTCTGTCTTCCCCGTGCCGCGTGTGTGCCGGACGAGATCTCCGCCGTGCGATCGCGGATGGACGGTCGAGATTAGATCGGCCTCAGATTCAATCCTGGCCCTCGGATCACACTGAACCGGTATCCGTTGATCTGGGGCGTTGGATTTCATTTAAAACGCCGGGTTGATCTCAGACGTACACGCGTACCGGTTGGATTCCTTTTAATCACAGCCGTCCAGACTCACTTAAACGCCCCGCACGCGCCCTGGCCGTTGGATCTTGATCCTGCGATCCTGGATGGCCCGGCTCACGAGCGCAGTCGCTGGTCCACCGTGGGCCTGGCTCACCGTGGACCAGGGACGGATTTCTGTTTAAAATAAAATTCAGAAAAATGGTTTAAACTTCCAAAATTCATATCTTGCTCAAATTAACCCCAAATTTCACCATTTCAATTCTGGAAATTTTGTCTTTTCATCCTCTACACTTTTATGCTATAAAAACAATATGTTTATTTGGCACATAATAATCTTATTAAATAATAAAGAAAAAATCCCCTTTAGAAATCAATTAATATTTCAATAAAATAAATCAGATAAACCCTTAACAATTTATAAAATAATATCAGAAGATATAATGGCTCTATTTCACTGCTGTTAATACAATAAAAATGGAATAACCATTTTGTCCATGACATTTTATTCAATTACATTTCTAAGTCCCCTTTAGGATTTAAATCATATTACACTTAAATAATCCAGAAAAATCCTTAAAAATATATATATTAATTTCTGGGGACACAACGACTCCCTTACACTGTTTATAAGCCAATAAAAATATAATGATTCATTTTGCCCATTTCATTTTATTAAATAACATTTTCAAGGCCCTTTTAAAATAAATGATTAATTCATATAATAGACATACAACACTTTGCAAAAATATCATGAAAATGACATAATGAATTCAAAGGACTTAATGACTTGATTCCACTGTTTCAATGTAATAAGAATAACATGTTCACTTAGCCCACTTTAATCTATTAATTAATATTGCAAAAGCCCTTGTAGGATAATAAAGTAAGTCATATGAAAGAAGTTAAACACTTGATAAAAATGTCATGACAACTTGTATAATAACTTTAGAGAACCTAACAACTTGAGTTTACTATTTTTAATACAATAAAAATAGAATATTCATCTTGTCCACTTTATTCCATTAAATGATATTGAAAATGCCCTTTTAGGACATTTAATTAAGGCATTTAAGAAAAAGTCAACCCTATATGAAACTATCCTAAAACTTATATAACAAACTTCAGAAGATCTAAATAACCTAATGTCACTATATTAATGCCATAAAAACATTAAGGTCATTTTATAACCTTTACTTCAACTTTAAAAAGGGAGAAATAAAACCCCCTTAGGAAGACTAATTATATCAAGCTATAAAAATTAAGGAATCTCATTAAAAATTAATCTTAAATGTTTAAGAAACAAAACCCTAAAAGTTAAGACTCTATCTCCTTTACTTAATTCAACATAAACATGTATGTTAGTATGGTTGTTTGTTGTGGATTGTTTATTGAATGTTTTATTTACTTTTTCGTATCGAGAAGACTACGACGTCGTCAAAGATCCGGAGTTCTATCCCGAGGTTCCACCTTCACCCTTTTGCTGAGCAAGGCAAGTCATCGACCACCTCTGTGGAAACAGTTGATCATATTGAGCCCATGTTTTAATAAACTATCGCTATAACTCATAGGATAATATTGCATTAGTCAAATATCAAGCCTTACACTTATAATTATTAGATCCCCGTCCTTGTGTGCAAACCCAAGCCATGCTTATTGAGCCATAACTCCTTGTCACTCTACTATAAAATATTAGCTAGTGCCCAAGGTACCGGCACAACCGCTATAGGATATAAAGAATGAGTCGTAGTTAGATGGATTCTGGTATATGAAATACCCCGTTATTCTTGTCTCTGGACTCTGTTGGAGTAGGCTATGTTATAAGTATGGTGGGTTCCGGGTGCAAGCTCGGAAACTGGTTTGTCGCACCCGGGGCACTATAAGGGCCGGTCTGCGGGATCTGTTGCAAAGCACTTCCGTACCAACCACAAGTCTAATGGGTAAGTCCTAACTGGAAGTGTGGAACACTCCGTCTCTCGGCACCATAGTGGAGGGGGCAAGGGGCTAGCCTGCGGGCGACTTGTACCAAAGGAGGCTCAAGGGGGGGTATGGTGGGGCACCGACGCGTCGGGACACCATATGAAACCTATAAGAGGGTGCTGTTGAGTCGGGGAAGACCATATGGAAGGTTTTGGCACGAGTTCCCGTGAAATGGGTCATCTCGTTACACTTCGGTGTAAGTGATGAGTGTGTGCCTTGTGGGTACAGTGGTACATCTCTGATCAGAGTAAATTCAATCTTTTCGAAAAGCCGAGCCCACGGTCAAGGGCGGGTTGTGTGACTACTCGCAGTTAGTTTACAATTGTTTGAAGGTTTGAGTTATTCATGGCATGTAAGGACTGTTGTGCGAGGAGGTGAAACGTACTCCTCGAGTTAGAAGATGATGATGCATACACATGTTTACTTTTCGGTACTAATAAATTGATCACACTTAATGCTTTACAATTATGCTGCTTCCGCAAAACTAGCCACTTTCTCCCTTGTTATTTACCTTGCATTATAATTGCATTCGGTGGCTTGCTGAGTACATCTGTACTCACCCCGTTGACTTACAACATCAGAGCCCGTCTACTACGAGGAGGATGCAGGTCTGGAGTAGCGACCCAGTCAAGGCGAGACTGGAAGGAGGCGTTCATCTAGGACCCTTATTTTATTAGTTTCTCTTCACCTTTATTCACTTTTGTATTAATGCGGTCTACGAACCGTGAATGATTGCCCGTATTGTACGTGGTCGCATGATGAACGTCTTGTTTTATTGATTTTCTATGGAATTTCAATAAAGTCCTGATTTATTAAATCGGGGCGCGACAAGATGGTATCAGAGCCGACTTGACTGTAGGAAGCCAAACAGACCTGACCTTAGGACCTATATATATTCACTATATTTTACAAAAAATTACTTACCCTCTCATCTTCTGAAGTTTTCACAAAAATTTCTCTCTTTTGTAGATACCGGTCCATACCATGAGCGGGACTCTTCGTGATGAGGCCGGATTCATCCGCGAACTTCGCGTGCTCGTCGACTTCTTGGGGTTTCCCCATGAGCCTGCGTTCCACGGGATCTTTCCCGATGCGAACGAGAGCTACTGCGAGGTCACGGTTGTGATCCGCCCCTCTTCCACGCAGCCACCCTTCTACACCCACGGAGTTGGAGGACCTTCCTTCGTGGTGGCCAGCCAGCGCGCCGCTCTTCAGGCCCTCGCTGAGCTTCGACTGGTCTACGACTGCCACCTCCGTGACACCGTCTACCGCTTCATGCCCATGCGTACACCCGGGAGTCACCGCAGCATCTACATCAACTCCCTCCCTCAGGACAACTCCGCCATCGCCCGCACCATGAGACTCCTGGAGGCTATGGACAACCTTCACACGGAGGCCGTCCTCGACGCAGATAGTCAGCACGACACCATCGACTTCTACCGCCACACTTCAGAGAACCTGACCCGCGAGAACGCCGAGCTCCGACGACAGCTTGAGCAGAACCCCCAGTGGACTCTCGAGGTGGAGGAATTGAGGCGTCAGAACGAGCTTCTACGCCAAGGCGCCATGGTCAATACCCAGCTCCGCCAGCAGCTCAAAGACTTGAAGAAGGATCTTGAGGAGATCGCACCTCTTCCGCCTCGCAAGAAGACACCCCTTCGGATCCCTACCGTGAGGCCCAAAAGGATCTCCCACAGTGCTCCACCCGCCGGACCCTCCAGTTCCTCGACCCCGACCGTCTCCCACGAGCCCGTGATCGAGTCGTCCCCTGAGCTACCATAGACGTAGATTTACGGTTGATTGCTTTTCTTTTTACTTGATTGTATTACCATTCATGTCAAAAATAAGGCATGAATATATGAAATCGCAAGAACGATACATTTTGAAATAAAAGCTTAATCTCATTTACCTAGACCTATTGAATCATAATCCCATTATCAAAGAGAGAATCTACCTCTAGTCTCATAATTCATTCGTCGCCGTTCTGCGAGATCAACTCCAATCATAAAGTCAAGACAAGTTGTCAAGAAAGCCCTAACTTAGCCAAGCTCAATCTATGAAAATGCAGACTTGAAGCCTATCTTAAACCTTCTACTTCTAGCCTTTCCGAATCTCGGGACGAGATTCTTGTTAAGGAAGTTAGGATTGTAACACCTCGATTTTTGCGAGGCATTAAAAATAAAATTTCCCCTTAATAAATAAATTTCAGGAAAAGTATTTAGTATAAAGCAAGAAAGAGGAAAGCTAAAATATGGGCCTAAAAATTTCATTTAAAATTAGCCAGAGTATCTTTCCTAAAAATTCTCCTAAGCATCAAATTGTGTTCCAAAAATTTTCTTGAATTTTTGGTACCAAGGAATTCAATAAGATATGATCAACATCTAACACAAATCAATAAAATATGTTACAACACGAATGTTGAGTGAATAAAATACATGATAAGTCATTTATATTAAAATGATATAGGGCATGAGTATGAAAGTAATAAGGGACTAACATAAAGCATATAGGTCAAATTATCCATCTTAGGCAATAAAATCAGTAACAATTTCCCCTTAATGACGGCACCTTCTTTTTGAACCCCTCAACTTCAGGATGGCCAATAACCAAGGATCAGAAGACCCACGCGACGGAAACACCTCAAGCAACCTGCCTCAGTGGGGTGAAACTGGACATCAGCAGACCCCTGTTGTCTATCATCCCACACTTGCGGAGATGATGACAAAACAAAATCAACTGATCGCCACACTGCTTACCCAGATGCAACAACTACAAAAACAGATGCAAGAGCAGCAGGCACAGTTGTTCCGTCTCCAACAACACCAACACGAGCTCTCCCTGCAGCTGATCTACGGGGACTTCGCCAACTTTCAGAGATTGGTGAATGAAGCAATTATACCAGAAACCAGAGTGATTCCACCGCAAGCCCCAACCTCTGCCAAGCTACGAACCAGCCTAGGAGGGCCAAGCACAGACATCCCACCCCAAGCACCGCCAGCCAGAAAGACACCAGTACCAGCTACCGGATACAAGAGAGACAGGAACGGCAAGCCGATTGTGTGCTACAACTGCCGCCAAGGAGGCCACTACGCCAACAAGTGCCCCTACCCCAAGCGGGCGCCATCCTCCATTCCAAACCCAGATGGCCATACTCTAGATCACCACAAAGAGAGACCAGATACAACCAAGGACACTCCCAATTTGGTCTCAACCAACCCAGATCCGGAGATCGCTTTGCCCACTTTTGATGTAACTCCTTCTCCTAATCCGGAGTAACAGTAGAACTCAGTCCCTTAGTTTTCCCGAGGTTCGCTTCGAATCTCGAGGACGAGATTCTCTGTAAGGGGGATAGGATTGTAACAGCCCCAAAATTAAAAGGGAATAAAATAAAGGGAAAATAATATTAAAGGAATTTTTTTGAATTTTGTTAATAAAGAAAATCCTAAAAGAGCCCTATTAAAGCCAAACAGAGACAAATATCCAAAATTTGGACTTGAAAATTTTATGGGATAAACTAGAGGCCAAGAAATATTTTTGAGAATTTTTACAAAATTTTAGCAACAATGCTTCAAGCCCTAATCAAGTAATTAATTTTCTGGAATTATTTTTATCAGAAAAACAATTTTAAAGGTTAGTGGGCCGCCTCCCCCTTTTCTCCTCGGGCCGGCCCAACTTACCTGCCTCAGCCACAGACAGGCGGGGCCAGCCTGTCGGCGCCGGCCCCCTCTCTCTCCTCCACCCGCGCCCGCCCGGTCCCGCATGACAGCCGCCCGTGCACACCCCCTTTCGCTGCCATCCCGGGCCCGCTTGTCTTCCCCTTCCCCCTTCGCGCGCGCCCGCTGACAGGTGGGACCCACCCGTCGGATTCATCCCCTCCGATGGAATTGCCCCCCATTTCCTCGCCGGAACCCTAGCTTCCCGAATCCGCCGCCGCCGGCCACTCATCACCCAATTGGACGCGCCATCACACTTGCCATAACCCCGGGATCCTTTCCCCTCGGTTACTCGACGCAATCACGCAGGAAATCGCCGGGGGACATGTATGGAAAGCTTGCCGGCGCAAGTTTGGAAACCTTCGGGTTTCCTTCTTCCCGCTTGCCAAACCGACGCCGGCGACCCCTATTTAAACACCCCAACGTCGCCGCATTTCGCCACACCACCTGAGCCTTAGTTGGCGCAATCCCGAAGGCCACCATCCTCCTTTTCGGTTTCCCCTTCGCCCGAGCTCCGGCCGGCAATCACCGGCGCTCTGGGCCACCGCCGCCCTCGCCATCGCCTTCGCCAGAACCATCGTCGCCCCGCCTACCTCGGCCACCTCCCCGTTGACCTTGGAGAACACCGGAGCTCGCCATCATCATCGGACCCGAGGAGCCCCGCCGCCTCCTCTCGTCGCCGGGTCGCCGCCGGTCACCATCTCCTGCCAACTCCGGTACGGTCGTGACCCCCTCCCCCTCCTCATTCCATTTTTGACGAGAACTAGGGCCTTAGGCCATCGCCGTCGCCGGTGGGGGACCGCCGCCGCTCGGCCGGAGCTGGAGACGATGGTCTCTGTCTTCCCCGTGCCGCGTGTGTGCCGGACGAGATCTCCGCCGTGCGATCGCGGATGGACGGCCGAGATTAGATCGGCCTCAGATTCAATCCTGGCCCTCGGATCACACTGAACCGGTATCCGTTGATCTGGGGCGTTGGATTTCATTTAAAACGCCGGGTTGATCTCAGACGTACACGCGTACCGGTTGGATTCCTTTAATCACAGCCGTCCAGACTCACTTAAACGCCCCGCACGCGCCCTGGCCGTTGGATCTTGATCCTGCGATCCTGGATGGCCCGGCTCACGAGCGCAGTCGCTGGTCCACCGTGGGCCTGGCTCACCGTGGACCAGGGACGGATTTCTGTTTAAAATAAAATTCAGAAAAATGGTTTAAACTTCCAAAATTCATATCTTGCTCAAATTAACCCCAAATTTCACCATTTCAATTCTGGAAATTTTGTCTTTTCATCCTCTACACTTTTATGCTATAAAAACAATATGTTTATTTGGCACATAATAATCTTATTAAATAATAAAGAAAAAAATCCCCTTTAGAAATCAATTAATATTTCAATAAAATAAATCAGATAAACCCTTAACAATTTATAAAATAATATCAGAAGATATAATGGCTCTATTTCACTGCTGTTAATACAATAAAAATGGAATAACCATTTTGTCCATGACATTTTATTCAATTACATTTCTAAGTCCCCTTTAGGATTTAAATCATATTACACTTAAATAATCCAGAAAAATCCTTAAAAATATATATATTAATTTCTGGGGACACAACGACTCCCTTACACTGTTTATAAGCCAATAAAAATATAATGATTCATTTTGCCCATTTCATTTTATTAAATAACATTTTCAAGGCCCTTTTAAAATAAATGATTAATTCATATAATAGACATACAACACTTTGCAAAATATCATGAAAATGACATAATGAATTCAAAGGACTTAATGACTTGATTCCACTGTTTCAATGTAATAAGAATAACATGTTCACTTAGCCCACTTTAATCTATTAATTAATATTGCAAAAGCCCTTGTAGGATAATAAAGTAAGTCATATGAAAGAAGTTAAACACTTGATAAAAATGTCATGACAACTTGTATAATAACTTTAGAGAACCTAACAACTTGAGTTTACTATTTTAATACATAAAAATAGAATATTCATCTTGTCCACTTTATTCCATTAAATGATATTGAAAATGCCCTTTTAGGACATTTAATTAAGGCATTTAAGAAAAGTCAACCCTATATGAAACTATCCTAAAACTTATATAACAAACTTCAGAAGATCTAAATAACCTAATGTCACTATATTAATGCCATAAAAACATTAAGGTCATTTATAACCTTTTACTTCAACTTTAAAAAGGGAGAAATAAAACCCCCTTAGGAAGACTAATTATATCAAGCTATAAAAATTAAGGAATCTCATTAAAAATTAATCTTAAATGTTTAAGAAACAAAACCCTAAAAGTTAAGACTCTATCTCCTTTACTTAATTCAACATAAACATGTATGTTAGTATGGTTGTTTGTTGTGGATTGTTTATTGAATGTTTTATTTACTTTTTCGTATCGAGAAGACTACGACGTCGTCAAGATCCGGAGTTCTATCCCGAGGTTCCACCTTCACCCTTTTGCTGAGCAAGGCAAGTCATCGACCACCTCTGTGGAAACAGTTGATCATATTGAGCCCATGTTTTAATAAACTATCGCTATAACTCATAGGATAATATTGCATTAGTCAAATATCAAGCCTTACACTTATAATTATTAGATCCCCGTCCTTGTGTGCAAACCCAAGCCATGCTTATTGAGCCATAACTCCTTGTCACTCTACTATAAAATATTAGCTAGTGCCCAAGGTACCGGCACAACCGCTATAGGATATAAAGAATGAGTCGTAGTTAGATGGATTCTGGTATATGAAATACCCCGTTATTCTTGTCTCTGGACTCTGTTGGAGTAGGCTATGTTATAAGTATGGTGGGTTCCGGGTGCAAGCTCGGAAACTGGTTTGTCGCACCCGGGGCACTATAAGGACCGGTCTGCGGGATCTGTTGCAAAGCACTTCCGTACCAACCACAAGTCTAATGGGTAAGTCCTAACTGGAAGTGTGGAACACTCCGTCTCTCGGCACCATAGTGGAGGGGGCAAGGGGCTAGCCTGCGGGCGACTTGTACCAAAGGAGGCTCAAGGGGGGGTATGGTGGGGCACCGACGCGTCGGGACACCATATGAAACCTATAAGAGGGTGCTGTTGAGTCGGGGAAGACCATATGGAAGGTTTTGGCACGAGTTCCCGTGAAATGGGTCATCTCGTTACACTTCGGTGTAAGTGATGAGTGCGTGCCTTGTGGGTACAGTGGTACATCTCTGATCAGAGTAAAATCAATCTTTTCGAAAAGCCGAGCCCACGGTCAAGGGCGGGTTGTGTGACTACTCGCAGTTAGTTTACCATTGTTGACTGTTTGAGTTATCATGGCATGTAAGGACTGCTGTGCGAGGAGGTGAAACGTACTCCTCGAGTTAGAAGATGATGATGCATTCACATGTTTACTTTTCCGCACAAATAAATTACTCACATTTAATGCTTTACAAATATGCTGCTTCCGCAAAACTAGCCACTTCTCCCTTGTTATTATCTTGCATTATATTTGCATTCGGTGGCTTGCTGAGTACATCTGTACTCACCCCGGTGACTTACACCATCAGAGCCCGTCTACTACGAGGGAGGATGAGGTCTGGAGTAGCGACCCAGTCAAGGCGAGACTGGAAGGAGGCGTTCATCTAGGACCCTTGATTTTATTAGTTTCTCTTCACTTTCTTTCACTTTTGTATTAATGCGGTCTACGAACCGTGAATGATTGCTCGTATTTGTACGTGGTCGCATGATGAACGTCTTGTTTTATTGATTTTCTATGGAATTTCAATAAAGTCCTGATTTATTAAATCGGGGCGCGACACACCGGAACCCACCATACTTATACATAGCCAACTCCAACAAAGTCCAGAGACAAGAATAACAGGGAAATTCATAGTAAAAGACTCCATCTATCTACGACTCATTCTTTTAATCTATAGCAGTTGTGCCGGTACATTGGGCGCTAGCTAATATTTTTATAGCAGAGTGACAAGGAGTTAAGGCTCAATAAGCATGGCTTGGGTTTTGCACACAAGGACGGGGATCTCATAAATATAAGTGTAGGGCTTGATGTTTGACTAATGCAATATTATCCTATGAGTTATAGCGATAGTTATAAAACTGGGCTCAATGATGATCAACTATTCCACAAGAGGGGTCGATGACTGCCTTGCTCAGCAAAGGGTGAAGGTGGAACCTCGGGATAGAACTCCGGCTCCTCGCCGAACTCGTAGTCTTCTCGATACGGAAAAATAAACAATACATTCAATAAACAGATAAAATAATCCAAATAATAAACATACCATGTCTATGGGTTTTATTATGTGAAATAAGGTTTTAATATTCTGAAATTTGGTGAGAAACAGTAAAACTTATCTTTTAAGGTTTTCCCTAATTTATTTTCTGAATTAATAATTTTAACCCTAATGGGTTTTTATTCATTTAATTGCTAATTATTTTGTGCCAAAGTAACATAATGTTTTTATGGCATTAATGAGTGGAGAATAAAATATTGAATTTAATAAAATTGGAATGGTGAAATTTGGAGTTAATGAGCAAGTTATGAATTTTCAAAGTTTAAATCAATTTCTGGAATTTTATTTAAACAGGAAATAGGATTTAGTCCATGGTGAGCCAGGCTCACGGTGGACCTCGGTACTGTGCGCGTGGACCGGCTGATCCAGAACCGTTGGATCTGGATCTGGCGGCCAGGCGCGAGGCGGGACGGTTAAATGAAATGGACGGTCCATTAAATCGTGCGAACCGGTATGACGGGACGCACGAGATCACTCAGAGGGTTTATGTGGCGATCGACGGCTGTGATCGCCCCGTACCCCTTTGACCAGATCTAAGGCTAATTAAATCTGTGCGCTCCGATCGCGATCGTGCGGCCAGGATTTAATCCGGCACGACACGCGCGTAAGGACCTCACACCCTTCGTCTCCGGCGATGGTGGGGCTCGGTTGCGGTCGCGACGGCGGCGGCAAGCCCTAGGGGCCTAGGTTTTGGCTAAAATGGAAAGAGGAGAGGATGGCGATCACGACGATACCTTCGGTGGCGACGGTGATCAACGGACGGTGACCGGCGGAGGCCTTCTCGGGTGCTCGACGGCGACGGCATTCCAGCGGATCCTACGGCCAACCGAGGGGTGGCCGAGGACAGGTGGACTCTGGCGATCATGACGGTGGCGACGGCTAGGACGGAGGGGGTCCGAGGCGGCGGTGACCGGCTGCCGGAGGTGGAGCAGGAGAGGAAACCGAAGAATGGAGCAGGGCGCTCGGGATTGCTTCGGCTAGGGCGTTAGGTTGATGGCGGAGTGCGGTGAGCCGAGGGGTATAAATAGGGGTCGCCGCGGTGGTTTTGGTAAGGGAAATGGAGGAAACCGAAGGGTTCCTTCCATTCTCCGGCGAGGTTTCCAAACGCATCGGATAGCTTTCCTAAGCGCAAAAACGCGTCGGCTATGGATGGAAAGGAGGCGGTGGTGCTCGGGAAGGTGATCCGAGATGGATCCGGGCAAACACGGGCGGGCCGGCGGGGAAAACAGAAAGAGATCGCCGAAAAAGGAAAGGGGAGGAATCCCCTTCCAACAAGGAGACGAAGCTGACAGATGGGCTCCACCTGTCAGCGAGCGGACGGGAAAAGGAGTGCCGACAGGCGGGCCACGATAGTCAGAGGGAGAAAGGGGAGCGGTGGAGGCTGACGGGTGGGGCTAGGTGGGGACGGGCGCGGAGAGAGAGGAGGGAGGTTGGCGCTGACAGCGGACCCCACCTGTCGGTGACACAGATTGGGTTGGGCTGGGCTGGAGGCGAATTGGAGGTTTAGGCCCATTGGAATTTAATTGCTTTTCCGATTTAAAATAATTCCAGTAATTCTATATTTGTTTAAGGATTGAAGCACCGTTGATAAAATTTTAAAATTCCTAAAATTATATTTTGGCCTCTAGTTTATCTCATAAATTTTCAAGTCCCAATTTTGTATATTTATCCCTGTTTGGCTTAAATGGGGCTCTTTTAGGAATTTTCTTTAATAATAAAATTCAGAAATTTCTTTAATATTATTTTCTTTATTTATTTCTTTTTAAATCTTGGGTGTTACAGTTAATGACTACTAACTTCCGTCGGCTGACCATAGCTGATGGAACTTACCTGGATTTTTTTTTTTTTTCTGGTTCTCCCATTCACATTCACATCCAACAATAAAATCACAATTTCACATTCACATATCCAAACATAATCACACTTCACATTCACATTCACATCCATAAACACATTCACAAAATATTCACCTTTACATTCTCCACTTTTCACTAACCATTCACCTCCACTTCACAAAACCATTCACATTCACAAACCACAAACTTAACCATTCACCTCCACATTCACAAACCATTCACAAACTTAACCACTCACCTCCACATTCACAAATCATTCACATTCACATTCTCCACTTTCACAAACCATTCTCATTCACAACTTAACAATTAAAGTAACAATCATATTAAGGCACAAGTTGTATTCAAATTCACAAGTCATGTATGGCTCAGATGTCACGTCCCGATTTAATAAATCAGGACCTTTATTAAAATCCCATAGAATCTCAATAAAAACAAGACGTTCATCATGCGACCACGTAAAATACGAGCAATCATTCACGGTTCGTAACCGTATTAGTACAAAAGTGATTAAAGATGAAGAGAAACTAATAAACAAAGGGTCCTAGATGAACGCCTCCTTCCAGTCTCACCTTGACTGCGGTCGGCTACTCCAGACCTTCATCCTCCTCGTAGTAGACGGGCTCTGGTGGTGTAAGTCAACGGGGGGTGAGTACAAACGTACTCAGCAAGCCACCAGAATGCCAATATAATGCAGAGTAAACAACAAGGAGATAGTGGCTAATTTTGCGGAAAAGCATAATTTGTAAAGCCAGTTAAATGTGATCAATTTATTAGTACTGAAATGTCAAACATGAGTATGCATAATCATCTTCTAACTTGAGGGGTACAGTCAGCCCACCTCGCTCAATAGTCCTTACATGCCATGAATAACTCAACCATTCATCAATTATAACTAACTGCGAGTAGCCACCACCCGCTCTTGACAGTGGGCTTGACTTTTCGAAAAGATTAATTACTCTGATCAGTTGTACCACTGTACCCACAAGGCACGCACTCATCACTTACACCAAAGTGTAACGAGATACCCATACCACGGGACTCGTTGCCAACCTTCCATAGGTCTTCCTCGACCCGACAGCACCCTCTTATGGGTTTCATATGGTGTCCCGACACGTCGAGCCTCACCATACCCCACTTGAGCCACGTCGGTACAAGTCACCCGCAGGTTTGCCCCTTGCCCCCTCCACTATGGGCATCGTCGGATTGTTCCATACTTTCGTTAGGACTTACCCATTAGACTGTGGTTGGTACGGAAGTGCTTTGCAACAGATCCGCAGACAGGGATCTAATAAATAGTGTAGGGCTTGATATTTGACTAAGGCAATATTATCCTATTAGTTATAGCGATAATTTATTAAACATGGGCTCAATGATGATCAAGGTGGGGATTGTGACTTGCCTTGATCAGCAAATGGTTGATGGAGAACCCTCGGGATAAATTCCGGCTCCTCGATGAACTCGTAGTCTTCTCGATACGGAAATAACAATACGTATAATAAACAATAAAATATCACAAACCATAAGCATACAAGTATAAGGTTTTTAATATGTGCATTAAAGCTTTATTATTCTGATGTTATGTGAAAACATTTAAAGATTACATTTTACGGTTTTTCCCCAATTTATTTTCTGAATTACTATTTATCCCTAAGGGTTTTTATTTTTTAATTTATATATATGTTGGGCAACTGGGACCTACTGTTTTTATGTCATCAATGTGTAGTAAAATGCTGAATTTAACAAAATTGGAATTGTGAAATTTGGAGTTGAAAATAGCAAGTTATGAATTTTCAAAGTTTAAATCGATTCTGGAATTTATTTAAACGGAAAATGGTTTTAGTCCACGGTGCGCCAGGCCCACGTGGACAGGCGTACTGTGCACGTGAACCGATCGCCCTGAGCCATTGGTCTGGATCCAATGATCAGGCGTGAGGCTGGGAGGCTTAAGTG
>JAAALK010001734.1:0-63463 GCA_019279435.1 Zizania palustris
AGCTTCGAATGTTTGTTCATATAAGTCCAAAGTGACAAATTTTTTAAGACACTAAAGTGTCCTGGAAGTTATCTCAATGATTTCTTTCGTTAAACAAAGGTACCAAGTTACCATTCTTCTGACTACAAAAAGTCGAAGACATTTCATAAGATTTCAAAAGATCTTTAAATGACAAAGGGGCTCCGAACCCCCAAAAATTGTACTCCGAAGTTTTTCTTTGCGCATAACCATCTTTGAATACAGTTCGAAGTTGCTTATACCCAAAGAGGGGCTAGTAATATGGAGACAATTTTAAATTGGCATTCATTATCGAAATAAATGTATTTACAGATTACATTATGAAAAATTGGTATCTATACCAAGAAGGAATCGAAGACCTCTTCGGTCCCGAGAGCTAGGGGTGGAACGACTAGTTCCAACATCAGAAGTTCTAAGAACTTTGCGCTTAACTCTCTTCCTCCCCTTCGAAGCTCTAAAATCCTTCTGCTCTTGTTGAAGCTCGGCCCAAGTTCGAAGCCGCTCGGAGCTTCTTTCCCAGCTTCTAAGATCTTCAGATCTTTTATTTTGGGCTTCACCTTCGTCTTCGGACCAATTAGTGTCTTCAGAAGACGAGGTGTTTGCGTCAATCTCTTTATCTTCCTCTTTAATATAAGACAATACGTCTTTGATTACTTCGGGCGCAATAACGCTGGAGTCATCTCGAGGGATAAGGAATCGAGGACGTTTATAACTCTTTAGAAGTTCGAAGGTGTTCCACAGTGAGCGAAGTTCGCTGTTAAGCTCTAACACTTCGATATCTTCCATAAGAGGCAAAGCCTAGAAATATGATAAACAAGACTTTCATTGATAATGTTTACAAGCATAAAGCCTTACATGATTAGAAATCCTAAAATATTCCTAAACCTGCGGGTTCGAAGGAGGTTGACTGCTCGAAGCTTGGCTCCGAACTTGCTTCTGGCGTTGGCCTTCATCAATCCAAGCCTTGATCGCAGATCGACCTTCGGCTCTCCATGAAGTTTGAAAGGCTCGCCAGGCGGCAGCCACGCCTTCGGAAGGAGTCAGAAGTCTTGCGTCGTCGAAGATGATGGAGCCCTCTGCGCTCGGAGTAATTACTCGGCCCAAATCCTCATAGTAACGAAGTAATCCAAGGGCAGACACTTGTCCGGAGAGTTCTCCATAACGCATGCCTGCCGTCTTCATTTGCTTCGTTGCTCCTTGGATCCTCTTTAACCGGCGCAGCAGAGTCACATTGTCATCCGAAGGTAGTGATCCAGTAGTACCGAAGTACTCCAAGACACCTAACATCTGTTCGATGACCTCCGAAGCCACCTTCTCAGACTTAAGCCTTTCCTCAATAAGCGCATCCTTGGCCGAAGTCGTTTCTGCTAAAACTCCGGAGATTCTAGCGTTCTCCGTAGTCAGAGCATTCTTTTGAGTCCGGAGTTGGCCAGCCTCTTCTTGTAGCCTTACAAGTTCGGACCCCTTCGCAGCATCCTCCGTCCGCAGTCTCTCAACCTCTGCTCGAAGCACAATTCTTTCCGCTTCGAGCTCTTTCTTTGCAGCCTCCAAGCTCTGCCTAGCCCTTCGCTCTGCTAGTATTACGTTATCCATCTGAGCTACTCGACCTTCAGAGAAGTTAAAATTTCTTTGAAGAGCTTCGTTCTCTTCCCGAAGTTGAGCAATTTCATTTTCGCTCGATAAAGCCGCAGCGCGGGCTAAGACTGCTTGCTAAGAAAAAAGAAAAACTGAAATAAGAAATTATTCATATATAATTTGCTATTTGCTTCGAAGATGCTTTATACCTGATAAGCTGCTCTTTCTACAGCAAGGTTAAGCTCCGGGCCCTTCGCTCTGCTTAAAAGGGCTACTAGTTCTGTTTCCCCGACTTTGCGACTGGCTTGACCCAAAGGTTTAACCAAAGTCCCAAGTCCGGTTTTCTCCTCCAAAAAAGGAGTTATGAGAGGAAGCATTTCTAAAGCCTTCTGATCAGCTCTGCTTAGCGAAGGTCCGGAGAGTTCTTCCGAGGCTCTTGGAATTTCTGAAGATGGCCCCCCCTCGGTTGATTCACTTTCATCTGTCGATTCAGATGAAGTCGATCCTTGAGTAAGAGGAGGCTCTATGTGCCTTTTACCTCTTCCAGGCCCTTGTTGAGTAACCTCCGGGCGTGGCTCCGAAGTTGTCGAAGGCCTTTGAATTGTATCTTCGAGGGGTACTTCGACAACAGGAGGCTCTACAATAACAGAAATATTATACATTGTATAATTTTGCAGAAATTGATAAGAATTATGCAAAAATTTACCTTCAACATTCTCCGGGAGATCAAGTACTGGACTGATCGGAGGATCAAAGGTGAAGTCATCATCTGACTCCGCAGTTAGATTCTCCGCTGTCGGAGCATCTCCGTGATCAGCCCTTTCCTCCACAACCGAAGTTGCAGGAACTTCGGCTTCATCTTCGCCCGTAAGGGCTTCGACTTGTTCCTCTTGGGTATCCGGAGCTCTTACTTCTTCGATGTTGGCTTGAGGCTCCGGTATACCTGCAGTATCTTCAATGTGAATACTTCGTTGAGCTGCATCTTCATCAATTAATTTCACTAATAAAGTACCTTCATCCTCTTTAGAACCAGAAAGTGAGGTTCTTGAGCTTGAAGGAGCAGGATCCGAAGGTGCGAGATTCTTTGGCTTCCGAGCCACCTTCTTCACCGGGGTTTTCGCTGAACTTGAAGCTCCGGCTTCAGCTACTCTTTTCTTGGGGCCTTTCTCCTGAGGCACCCAATCCATCAGAGGGGGTGGAGTTAACTCCAGCATTCCCCATACTCTGTTAAATCGCTCCCAACTTCCGACTAATTTGATTCGCCATTCTTTTTCCGACGGAGTTGGAGCACCCAGAATCTTCTCCGAAGCCCTTACGATTTGTTCTGATGTAATAGGGTCTGAAGAAGCTAAAAAATAATTCGAGTTAGTCTTTCTTCGAAGTAAATATGTACAATGCATGTTGGTTTCGAAGTTACCTGCAGGGCTCGAAGTATAATTGATTTTGCGAAGGCCGCCTTCGGAGTCATCTTCGAAGATGATAGGCCAGTTGGCCATCAGTGGAGGAATTTGAAGACCGATGAATTCTTCAGCCAAGTCTCGCATACTGAGCCTTCGGCTAACTTTTTCAAGCAGGTTCAGGCGGGCTTCGAGCTGGCCTTCGTCAGGTTGCACTAGGGCTTCTTTCCGGAATCGGATTTCTTTGAGAGGCCCAGCCAGAGGACTGCTAGCTCCGACTTCGGCATAAAACCACCTCAGTACCCAATCAGTGTACCATCTAGCATTGATGGCCTTAGCAGGGAATTGTAGAGCATATTCGTCTCGAAGCCTAAAATTAATGCTTCCGAAGGCAACCACCACCTTCTCACCTCCGGAGCCTACGAAGGTCTTCGGTTGACAAGTCGCTCTATGCAGTGCAGCGAAGATTTCAGCCCTCCCCTCACAACCTTCGGCTCTCAGCGCCCACTCAAATATAGCTAATCTAGCTACAGCATTCGGAGATAGCTGGGGGAGGGTTACATGAAATAGGTCAAGAACTTCGGCCAAGAAATCCACGGCAGGGAGGCCTAAGCCTGCTTCGAAAAAAGCTTCGAACACTACAACCTCTCCGGGTCTTGGTGATGGAATTGATTCTTTGCCCGGCCTCCGAACCATAACCCCATTGCTAATCTTACCCCCTGCTGTGATTGCCAAAGATTCTATCTTGCAGGTAGAAGGCCCCAACTCAAAAGACTGATCCAAGTATTTAGTCGAAGGTGGACACAGACCTTGGTCATCGGGGATTTGGGGATTTCTCCTCCCTGCCGCCATGGATGATCCCGCCTGCATCGAGGGTGCCGCCGCCAATGTCGCCGCTGCTGCTGCTGTGGCTGCCTGCTGCCGAGCCAAAGCCGAAGGAGGCGCAGATCCTTTGGTCTTCACCATTATGATCGCTCGGTTGCTCAAGAACTCAAGGGGCTCAGGAACTCAAAGGTTAGGGCTCAAGAACTTAAGGGGCTCACAAAGCTTTTGACTGAGAGGAACGGTGAAAAGGTAATCGGGTAAGTTTTGGGCTCTTTATTTATAGCCTAAATTTTCCGTTTGTTACCGTTTGAGTTCTGCCCTTTCGCATTCTTGCCCGTTATTTCCTCCGAAAATAACGGATCGTTTAACTTCTGTTAGAAGAAACAGGTTAACGGCTATTTTTTCTAAGTCTAAAAAGTCTTCAGTCTTTCTAAAGACACTTCTAAGTTACTTCGAATGTAACTCTTTCGAATGCCAATCCGAAGCATTTATCTCCACATAGTTCGGAGATGATATAAATCTGTTAACCCCTATGCATGAATACTTTTCTTGCGTATACTGCTCTCCTAAACGTTACAGGTCAAACGGAGAAGCGTATTCGAGGGGCTACTGTTGGGGGAAAATATCTCATCTTCGGGGTTATTGCCAAAGCAGCATGAAGACAGTCAACCAGTTCGAAGATTGTCCGAAGACCATCTTCGAAGATGCCCAGAACCTGGTTCGAAGCCCGAAGACAGACACTGGTTCGAAGTATGTCTTCGAACCAAAGCCCTTCAGGATCTTTTCTGCCAGCTAAGATGGAAGACTTATCTTCTATCTTATTAGATTAGTCTTTTACCATTTTAGCCCTATTAAGGAAAACGAATAGTTTCCTTAATGTCGGTTGTAATAGAGGGGTAAATAGGTCTTTTCCTTAATGTTTAAGCCTATAAATACCCCCCATTTCACCCTGTAATAGGGACCGAATACAAGTGATTCAATACACACTTTCGAACTATTCTAAGCTATTATCCTTTCGGAGGCTTAGAACAGTTTGCTTCACAAACACTTCGTTTGTTAGTTTCTTTTCTACAGAAACCTGTTAGCGTAATCTTTTACGCCAACAGTTGGCGCCGTCCGTGGGGAACTTAGTTCAAAAAACTTCGTTCTCTACCAATTTCTGACATCATGCCTCCTAAGCGGAGCGCACCTCGCAATCCCACTCGGAGGTCCTCTCGGATCTCCGGAGAGATACCCTTCGACACAGTCGAAGTCGGAGGGTCTTCGACTATCCCTCCACCTCAAACTCCGCAAGGGGCTTCTATCCCTCGAGGATACGAAACCTCTCCGCCAACCCCCTCCATACTCCGACCGCCCGGAGCCACTCCGCCACCCTCCATTCCGATTCGAACTGATCATACCAGTTCTCAAGACCCGGAAGGTCCTTCCGGAGGAGATGAAGATAGCCTTGGAGACATGGCCACTCAAATGGCCAATCTTCAAGCTGAGGTAGCGAGGTGGCGACAAGAGGCTGCGAACAGGCTTCGCTCTAAAGCCACCCCAGCTATCCCCGAAGTGCCCGAAGACGACGATCTTGATTATCCCGAAGCCTCGGAGAACGCCTCTTACGACAATGAATCTCCGTTGCATCCTGAGCTGCAGTAAAAAATCTTGCATGCGAGTCTTCCAATAGTTATAGCCAAGGGACTCAAGGGACGTGACCTTCCCTGATGAACCCATGGTCACTAACTTGGGTGAGAACCGGTTAAGGTATGGAAAAACCCTAACCAAGATTTGATACCACTTATAGGACCAAGAGTAGTGCCCAGAGGGGGGGGTGAATGGGCGCCAATTAAATTTTCACAGCAAAAATACAGATAAAAACTAGTGCTATCACTCTCCTGTCAAATAATGAGAAAACAAGTAGGGTTTGCACTGTGGTTTTATCTTTGTGATGAGTGATTGACATGTTTGCCTATTTTAATGATGTAGATTTGGGATTGGTTGTTTGTGTTCACCGAAGGGATCAGTGTGTGTTGAAATATGTGCTTGCATAGAGATTTGTGTTTTGCTTGTCTCATGTTGTATAGGGTTGAGATGCGAGTCAATTGTCAATGGTGGGTGATCGGGGTTAAGAGGGGAGCTTGATGGCAGAAGATCAAGGAGGTCAGGTGAAGTTGAGTGAGATCTCAGGCGTAAACATGGAGATGGAGCAAGACATGGAAGGACGGATGATCTAGATAGCATGTTGATCAAGACCGTGAAAGGGAGGCCAGTGCAAGTGACAAGGCTACTCGAGGGATCGAGAGTGGGAGATACTTGCTGGCAGTCGAGTTCATGGATTGGTGACATGTGTCGGCGATCGGGAGAGGCTTTGTCAGTTTTGGCTCAAAACCGTCAGATCAAGATCGAACGCTCTTGAGGCGAAGCCATAATCACTACGAAAACCTTAGATTATGACGAAGTACCTTTAGATAGGATTTTATTTTTGTAGCCCTATGGGCCTTCAAGTCTGTAAAAAACCCTAGGGCTATTTTCATATTTTCCTATTTTTGAATTGCATATAAGAGGCCCCCTACACCCTAGGGTTTCATCAACTCATCCAAACGAAAAATGTATGAGTTCAAAAATCACGTCTTCTTCTTCCACAGAGCACATCCACTGTTTTATATTTTCTCTATAATTTCAATAGACGGCTATTTTTTCCCTTGCCAAAATCACTCACCACCGCCCGGTTTTAATTATTGTGCTAGGTTTTTCTTGGCTTGGGATGCACAAGCAGGAGTCCCGACCATTTTCGCTCAGCCGCACGTGCTAGACGTAGTCACCGGTAGCAGGCTGTGTTTAGCGGTTTGGTGCAACAAGCGTGGGAGCCTATGCCTGGGTGCTCGACACTGTAGCGACCGTAGGTTGCTGGTTCGGACTTCTATTGGCGTGCTTTTTGGTCACACACTAGAACACACATGGCCTGGGAGATTTGCTTGACTCTGTTGCAGGTTCTTCGTCTTAGAAAAGGGTTCAGGGCGTGCCAATCAATTTGACCCTACAACTGATAAGGGATCGGAGAAATAGACGTTAGTAGCAGATACGATCAGCTGGCAAGCCGATGACTGTGGCGCGAAAGATAAAACAATGAACCAATGCGTCAATTGGCCAGATGTCCGATAGCCTAAATTAGCCCAATCGAGCGAGCGTTCCATCGGCCGATAGAGAAAATAGAATATGCATATAGGCCGATGAGCACCCTTCGATGGTGAACATGATACGGAGAAGAATTGAAGATAACATATCAGCTTGTACTCTGATAGAAATAAATAATACATACCAGATATCAGATCTATATCTTAGAAATCATCACAATAACTAGATCGTACATAACTGAGACAGTAGGTAGTCACGATGATCTGAACAATATATCAATGAATCGGGAAAACTTTATTTATATGAACAGTATACGACATGAAAAAGATTCAACAACAAGAGATGTCAAAGTCAATCGATGAAGCCTCAACCTATCAAACCTAGATCACTTAAATCTAAGAGATCAAACCTAATTGATGCAGCCTTAGACCTAGCTAAATATAGTGAGAACAACCGAATCGATACAACCGTGAGGATACTAACCTAGTTGGCATGGAAGTCGGGGGTGGTATGACTCACCTCTTCGCTAGAGATCAAACTGATGCAACCCAACTCAAAGAGCCCGAGTCCCACCGGATAACCTTGGGGCACAAGGGTGGCAATGAGCCGATTGTAAATTGAATGAGAGTTAGCTAATCATAACCTAAGGGATACATATTTATAGTCCGTACACTTGCCTTCCTTGTAACTTATCTAGCCGATCCTAGATGAATCTGTAACCACTTGTTGCTCTTATCTCCATTGGCTCTCCTTCCGATCATGTAGTCTTTGCGGATAAACTTATTTGACTTTCTTTGACCGGATCTTCCTTGACCTTCTGTTGACTACGCGCCTTCCTTGGTGGGCCTTGGGCTTTACCAATTCTTTGCATCAACACATGCCCCCTTAGGTTTGAGGCATTAAGAGGCATCTGACACTTCGAAACTATCAGTCATAATTACCTTACGCCTCCAAGTCTTTTCACACGGTCGTCTCACATTCATTACCATCAGCTAGAAAGCTCTTCGCCTTCGCTTCTCACGATTTATCTAATGGGGTAGATGAAGAATCACCCTCGTCAATAAATATCCATCTTCCATATTCTTCCTTCCATGCTTTCTGCTCACCAGTACTCCGGATTTCAACCCATCATCATTGGCTTCTGCTACTTCCTGATCATCACCATCTTGCCGCCTTCTTCTTCATTACATCACCATCTTGACTTGAACAGGATCCCACTAGTATGTCTTTGCTTTTCATACATTTGGCCCTCCTTTCTTTTCTCCGTGGTTTTCATCCCTTTTCTGAGATGTTTTTCTCACATGTAGGCTCTACGGAACTAGGTCTTCATACCGATCGTCACCCACCCATACAACTTCTTCTTGGGACCCCTAGGTGACTCTGATCTGATCGAGTTCAAAAATTCCGAGACCTGTCGAATCCCCTTCAAGTGTTCCCCTATGCGTCCTTCTGACTGGGACCTTGGCTTCACACCGTTTCCTTCCTCCATCCCTAGCTGACGTGGCTGGTACCTTAGAGTATCGACCACTTACCACACCTTCTAGGATGAGATCGATATCGGTCACTGTATCAGTCTCTCCCTCATCATGCCATTCTAGAATGAACCAATTTTGGCTGCATCGTGTTACTGCTGGTCTGATGCCCTCAACGCTTTCCTTTTTGGCCATGGACCGATGATCCCCTCCTGGCTCAACAACTATTTTTGACTTGCATTGACATTAGTTCACCGGTCCTCCCTTTCTCCCTTCATTTCTAGCCATCACACAACCTTGGTGCCAACTCGGCCGATAACTGGAGTCGATACATCAGGCGGCACAATAAGAAAGTCGGCCCTCTAGGAACACACGAACACATCATTTTCCTCACCCTCTGGCTAGAGGAGTTCGTCTTCTGCATGTTGGCCCTGGCCCCGACTCTACAATTCCAATACTTGGCCGAGCGACTTTCCGCCCACGAGAGGATCCCCCTAGGTGGTTATCTTCTTAGGGCCACCTATTGTTTCCTCCACCTCGTCTTAGTAGACTTATCGGCTAGCAACTTCATCGACCGACGTCGGGATCCTTGGTGGCTTCTTCAACTCTGGCTGAATGTCTATACTGTTGAAGCCACCAGAGAAGCCCCTTTTTCCCAATCACTCTTTCCCAACAATTTTTCAGAGTCTACGCCTCCCACTTTCCATTGGTGTCACTCCTTGGGCGAAGCAGCCTCGTTTCTTCCTTCCATTCCCATCTCCCTTGCGGCTTTGGCCACATCCTTCAAGCTTTTTTACCTCGGATTCTCCAGTTGGATCACTTAGTTTCCTTTTGGTATCCATTTGGAGTACGCACTCCCCGACCGACTGGTTTTTCACAGTATATCCCGGGACGCCGAGTCCTTCTGTATCTTCTCCGTCTCCTCCTTTCCCTGCTTGCTCCTAGTCAATTTTACCGATGACCGTTCCCGACAGTTCTCTTATGAGTTCTACCACCTATCGGTGTTCTTGAGGTAGTTGGGATTCAGTCAGATTCCTCCTCGCCTCTTCTTCATTGGATGGATCCAGGCCCACAGAAGGGTCATGAGTGCGCTGTAGTGGGATCGCCTCTCCCATATGTCGACGGGCTACCCTCTAGAATGGTCGCTAGCTGGAGGACCTGTCGAGTGACATCTTCCGCTTTCCGCGAGTGGTGGGGTGAGGTGAAGATCCATGTATTCAACCGATCCTCGTTAGTCTACCGGGAACGACTTCATCCAACTGGCACCGAGGCTGATCCCGACATGAGTACCTCGACCTTCTTTTCTCCTTTCGCTGCTTCTGTTTTTCTCATCTTATCGGGCCTTGCCTTTTCCTTTTGCAGGATGTTGATGAGGAGGCCCCTTCCACTACGAACCTTGGCATCGGTGTCCCCACTCCTACAAAATGGGTGAACGGGAGGTGGTCGTAGCTGGTTTGCGCTTCGGTGAAGGGCGCTCTATAGAGGTGAAGCGGTTGAGGGCCTTCCGTACACTGATCAGGGCTTGTAACATCTCTCATTGTAATCAAAACATCATGAATATATATATATATATATATCAACACTTCTTTATATCCCGTATCATTGCCCACTGTGTATTTTGAGTTGTATTCTCCTTGTTCTTGATGATTTTGTCTAAGGGCGATGCCTTCGCATCGGTCGTCTCAAGGCAATTCCATAAGCATCGTCTAAATGTAGTTTGCCCGAATGCCTAGAATATTTTCCTTAGTCGCTTTGTTCGGTATCTTTTGCATCGGAGTCTTCTTGCTGTGTTTAGGGGCTAAATGCCATGCTTTTGCATCGGCTGTGTACTTCATCCAAACGATTAGAAAGTATTCCTTTAGTCTCATCGCTCGACCTCTTTTCTTCTAGACACGATAACTTTTAACTCACTGTTGTATCATCGGGGGCATAGCAATTTGTAGAGGCTGACTTCAGCCTGACTCCTGTGTCGTAGTGGTTTAATCGGTCGTGGTGTTGTTTTGGCTGAAGTTGTCTTTAATGCCTTCTTTATATCATAATATTGGGCGACTCTTCTCTAACTGGTGTGATACCATCATCTAATACTTGCAAGAAATTCCCATCCCAAGCTTTTCCTAACAAACGACTCCTTCCGCCTCCCAAATTGATAGATCGGCCATAGCTATATTAACCAACTTATTGGTGGGAATCACCTCCACTTGGTCACCAACCCACTGCATGAGGTTTTGATGCATTGTTGAGGGGACACGACAGTTCGCGTGTATCTAGTCGCATCCTAGCAACAGGAAATAGGATCCTTTCCCTCTATCATGAAAAATGTGGTCGGCACTCCCATTGTATCTGACGAGTTGCCGCCAAAATCCCTTAATACCATGTTAGTTCTGACGAGGTCTTCCGACGTCTTCCCGAGCTTTCGGAAGGTGGCATAAGGCATCAAATTGATGATCGCCCCTTCGTCTATCATCATTTTGGACATCGGCTCCCATTGACCAACACCCTAGCGTAAAGAGGCCTCAGGTGCCAATGTTGTAGATCTTCTGATTTATCGAAAATTACAGGCTATGGAGAAATCATTAGTTGGGCCATAGCACCGGCCGACTCCGCGTATTTCTCTGAGATGTCCTTATACTTTGCGGGAAGGATGAAGACCATATTTACCTCCACATCCTTTTTAACATCATGATCGGCCTTCTCCTTTGGGTGCCATTCGCTGCTAATCTTGGGGGGTCGATCAACTCCTTTATCGTGCACTTGTGCCCTTCCTTCTCTTTGTCGTAGATGCTGCACCCTTGTTTTCTGGCTTCGCGTAAAGATTCTTGGGGGCACCACTATGGCTTTACCGTGGTGTCTTCGTCGTCTTCATTCGTCAGGCCGACACCTTCCGAACCGACAGTGCCAAGCCGTTCTAGCGCCAATACCCTTGGTGGCGACAACCTCTAGCGCACGGTTCTTTGATCACACGGCCCCAACTTATCGTTACGTGGCTGATGATCACCCGATACTCTATTGCATCCTAGGCAGTCATCCATAGATGGTAGCCGTATCCCTTCATTCCAACAAATCCTAAAGAACTCGCAATTCCAATGGGGATTGAAACATGTGTGGCCATGGCTGTCCCCGCTACCTTCTCTTTCTGCTGACCTCTTCTGATACTTTTCGATGAGTACTGCTGAGGTGACATTTATACTAGTCCGTCTTTTATTCCTTGCATGCCGATTGTCATCGTAGTGTGCATGCACCATGTTGACTGGGAATGGATCACCATCTATATTCATCGGCTCCTTCCCAGCGTCAAACTTGATTCAGACTTGTTCTATGGCCGATTGAATCTACTACCTAAAGACCTTGCACTCATTAGTATGGTGCGATGGGGAGTTGTGCCATTTGCAGTACTTCTTCTTTAGTTCTTCGATAGATGGTATTACATGGCTAGGTGACCGGTGGATTTGCTTCTCTCTCAGCAGCAGGTCAAATATTTTATCAGCCTTGTTGATATCAAAGTCATACATCTCTTCCTTCTCAGCCAATTTTATCCACGGGCATGCGACATGCTTCTTATTCTTGGACCACTCGGCCATCCGACTTCTGTATCAGAGTCACTATCCTTGTCGGATTCCGAGTGGTACACTGAGTGTACGTGACCTTCTTTTGGTATTTGTCCTACCTGGCCTCTTGGAATCGGCTCTTATGGGCCGATACTCTTTGCACTAGTTGCGAGAGGCTTTCGAAATCGTGCAATGAGAAATTCTCCCTGATAGGGCTCAAGAGTCCTTCAAATGCCAGCTCTGCCAACTAACTGTCAGTGAGGTTCACGCTATAGCATCTGCTTCATACGTCCCAGAACCTCTGTATATAGTTTGGGACCGACTCATTCATCCTTTGTTTCACGGAAGTCAAGTCGGTTAGCTTCATCTCCTGGATGCCGGCGAAGAAGTATTTATGAAATTTGTTCTTTATGTCTTCCCATCGTTTGATGGAATCCACCGGCAGCGATGAAAATCACGCGAAGGATGATCCTGACAAGGATACCGAGAATAGCTGTACCTTCAGCGCTTTGTCAGCCGATGCCTCCCCACACTATGTGAGAAACTGACTAATATGCTCGATCGTGGAGATCAAGTCTTGTCCTAAGAACTTTGTGAAATACAGCACCTTATACTAGTTCGACAGTGGCACTCGATCAAACCACTCCGGATATGGCCACCGATACATGTACATCTTCTCTTTTGGCTTCAACACGAATTGATCTTTGATGAGATCAATGATCCGATTCACCCACTCGTCTTCTTACTGACTCGGCGACAGACAATGAGGAAGCATTGACGCCTGTTGGTACTGGTCCCACCGAGGAACATCATATCTGTATTGCACTGCATCATTGTAGGGCATAGCTCCATAGTGCGCCATTCGGTGATATCAAGGAGAGATGACATCGAGTGCCCCCTTGGCGGCATAACGTCTGTCGTGGCATCTTGCGATGTCGTACGTCACTTGTGTCATCCCCTGCCCTAGAATCTGTGAGATCAGAAGTCGTGAACGACACTTGTTAATTCTTATTGGCCCCATCTAGCATACCCTAGGGCGGACTGTGTGAGGGGGCTAATGGCTGGGCCATCTTGTCGCCTTCGTAGCCGAGCGAAGAGCTTAGTTAGTCTAGCCTTATTGGCCCTTGTGGCAGTGACACTAACCGAGTGTGTTACAATAGTCTCAATGGGTCATTGGGGAGGTACGCCGGACCTTGCGGTGCGTCATGAATCACTATGCCCCAATGGACTCATTGATTAGTCCTTGAATTATTTTGGCCAATGTCCCTGATTGGATGACCAGTGATTGACGGATCGCTTGATCAACGGTTTCATGAAGACTGGCTTGAAAGTTCTGCATTGGCTGACCACCCTCTATGGTCAGCACTAGCATTGGGAGCAGGGCCCTCTGAACGGGACGTAGCCGATTCATGCGTTATACCTGCAGGCATGACTTCTAGAACTATTCCACATGTTGATGCACTTCCGTTCTCTTTTCTTCGGACAGAGCGTCCATGGTGATCATGATGATGTTTTATTCGCTGAGCTTGTCCGCCATTGCAAATTTGTCGGAGATGGTCCCACCGAGCATGCCAAAAACCGTGTTGGCTTGCTTTTTGGTCACATACCAAAGCACGTGCGACCTGGGAGATTTGCTTGACTCAAGTGCAGGTCCTATGTCTTAGAAAAGGGTTCATGGCGTGCCAATCAGTTTGACCCTGCAACTGATAAGGTATCAGAGAAATAGACGTTAGTAGCATAGCCGATCGGCTCGCAAGCTAATGACTATGGCGCAAAAGATAAATCCGTGAACCAGCACATCAATCGGCCGGACAGTCGATTGCCTAGATTAGCCCAATCGAGCGAGTGCGCCAATGGTCGATAGAGAAAATAGAATATGCATATTGGTCTATGGGAAACCTTCGACGGTGAACATGATAATGATATGAATTAAAGATAACCTATTAGCTTGTACTCTGATAGAAATAAATAAAGCATTCCAGATAACAGATCAATATCATGGAAATCATCAGCATAACTAGATCGGATGAGAAATCAAGGGTGGTTTCGGTCTGGATGATGAGTGATTGACAAGAATGAGCGTCTGAGCGGTTGAGTGGTTGAGAGTGGTTTGAGTGCATCGAGGGGTTCGATGTGAAATGGACGTTTGGCTGCCGAGGTTTCGGCGGTGCGTCACGTTCTTGTTTTGGCTTGTCTTGTATGTGTAGGGAGGAGATGCTGACCAATTGTCGACGGCGGGTGATCGAGGGTCGAGCGGGGATCTTGATGCCGGAGGATTAGGGAGGCCGGGCAAAGTTGGAGAAGATCTCAAGAGTGCACGAAGAGACGGAGCAAGACTTAGACGGACGACTGACTGCGATGGCGTGACGACCGGGTTTGCGAGAGGGAGGCTAGGAAAAGCATTCCGGCGTCTCGAGGGGATCGACAGCGGAAGTGGTTTGCTGGTGCTCGGAGTCGCGAAGCGGTGTCACGAGTCGAAGGGTTGAGAGGCTTTGTCGGTTTTTGCTGAAAACCGTCACAAATCTAGTTTTGTTGATTTTAATAGTTTGGAGTCTTTTTACTTTGAGTCAATGTGTAATAAAAGGTTATGAGTCTAGAGTTAGTGTACTCCTTTAGTATATTTTTCAGAATTTTCTAATTCTGAAAATATATATTACAAGGAATAGGACATTTGTGTAATTTTCAATTCTAGAGGGTTCTTTTTAGAAAATACCCCCATGGTTGGCCTATAAATAGGGGACCATATCCATGGGCAGGTGAGAGATATTTGGCTGTCTTTTGGCTGAACCAAATATAAATTTTATACACATTTTGGCTGTTCTTGTTGCTTGGAATCAAAATAAAACAGGAATAGTGTAGTGTTTTTCTCTCCCAACGTAGGTGAGTTTTCAGACTGGATTCGTTTTTGTGCTACGTTTTCTAGTGAATCTAGTGCAGGAGTTGATGTTGATGTTTATACATCTTTTGTTGAGGATGATTTGAATGTTCCATTTTCGAAAGTTTCAAGTGATATCTGTGATTCCTTCTTAATTCTTTTGCTGATCAAACAAGGCATCACAGTTCTGGAATTTAACTCTAGCTGAAATGGTTAAGTGTTTGTGTAGCCCTTTACATGTTTGATGAATTGTTGCTTCAACTTTTCATCAGCATCTTGGCTGATTCTTGAGTAATATCATGGTTGAAGGGATTCAAAGGTATTTTGTTGGCGTAAAAGATTACGCTAACAGGTTTCGAGAAGTTAGAAACTAACAAACGAAGTGTTTGCGAAATAAACTATTTCGAGCCTCCGAGTGGATAATAACTCAAAACAGTTCGAAGATGTATATTGAATAACTTGTATTCCGTCCTCATTACAGGGTAAAACGGGGGGTATTTATAGGCCCAAACATTAAGGAAAAGACCTTTTTTTCCCTCTGTTGCAACCGACATAGTGGAAACTATTCGGTACCCTTAATAGGGCTAAAATGGTAAAAGACTAATCTAATGAAAAAGAAGATAAGTCTTCCATCCTAGCTAGCAGGAAGGCTCTCGAAAGAGTCCAAGTTCGAAGGTGTACTCCGAACTAGAGTTCACCTCCATACTTCGAACTTGATCCAATGTACCCCTGGAGTTACATGTTGGAAACCTTTGATTCAATCACCTGCCTTTGTCCTGTTACAACAATAACCCCGAATATGGAGTATTTTCCCCCAACAGTAGCCCCTCGAACACGCTTCTCCGCTAGATCTGTAACGTTAGGAGAGCAGTATACAGAAGAAAAATAATCATGCGCAGGGGTTAACAGATTTAATCCACCTCCGAAATACGTGGAGATGCAAAACTTCGAATCAACTTCTAAGAAAGTTACGTTCGAACTATCTTAGAATTAACTTGAGGAGCTCTAAAGCTTTTTTAGACATAGAAGAAATAGCCGTTGGCTTTTTTCTTCTAACGGAAGTTATGCGATGCGTCAACTCCGCAACAAGATAACAATTAAGAATGCGAAACAACAGATACAAACGGTAAAAAATCGTGGCCTGGGCTATAAATAGAGGGCCCATCCCCTTCTCGAGTACTCTTCTCACCGCTTTATTGCAAACAAACCCTAATCCCCATCTTCTTCCTTGAGCAACCAGAGCAAGTCCATGGCAAAAACCAGTTTCAAGGTCCCTAGGACGGCTTCAGCCCTTGCTCGACAGCAGGCTGTGGCTGCATCGGTAGCAGCGACTTCATCGACGGCAACTCCAGCAGCAGCAGTAGCAGCACCAGTGGCGGCGCCAGGAAGAAATCTTCAAGATGTTGGTCTTCACGATCTCCTTCCAGCGTCGTCGAAGTATGCGAACCAATCTTACCAGTTGGGACCTTCAACCTGCAAGAGGGAGTCGCTCGCAGCAGTGATAGAAGGAAAGATTAGTCCAGAGATTGTGATTCGCAAACCTGGAAAAGAAGCTATTCGTTCGCCAAGGCCCGGAGAAGTGGTTGTCTTCGAAGCCTTTTTCGAAGCAGGATTAGGGCTTCCGGCTGTCGACTTCCTAGCTGAGGTCCTGGATTTATTCCATGTTACTCTCCCCCAACTCTCTCCGAACGCGATAGCATGTCTCTCCATCTTCGAATGGGCATTGCGGGCTGAAGGGTGCGAAGGAAGAGCAAAAATCTTCGCAGCCCTGCATCGAGCTTCTTGCTAGCCCAAGACCTTAGTAAGACCCAGAGGTGAGAAGATGGTGGTGGCCTTCGGGAGTACTAACTTCCGGCTCCGGGATGAGTACGCTCTTCGATTTCCAGGCAAGACCATCAATGCCAGATGGTATATGGATTGGATCCTTCGGTGGTTTTACGCCGAAGTTGGGACAGGAAGCCGCCTAGCTGGACCCCTACAGGACATAAACTTTCGGAGGGAAGCCCTTGTCCATCTGGATCCAGGCCAGCTCGAAGCTCGCCTTAGCCTACTTCAACGTATTAGTCATTGCCTGAGTATGCGGGATCTGGTGGAGGAGTTCATCGGACTACAGATTCCCCCTTTAATGGCTAACTGGCCTATCACCCTCGAGGAAGATCCGGAGGGCGGCCTCCGAAAGATTTCTTCGAGCTCGAGCCCTGCAGGTAACTTCTAAAACAACATGTTTCATATATACTTATTTGAAGAAATAACTAATGCCAACTTATATTCCAGCGTCTCTAGCTCCTATGAGTTCGGAGCAAATTGTGCGAGCTTCGGAGAAAATTCTGGGCATTCCGACTCCGACCGAGAAAGAATGGAGGAAGAAGTTAGTGGGTACTTGGGAACAGTACAACCGAGTATGGGGGTTACTCGAAGTTGTTCCCCTCCTCTTTGGCTTGGGTGGCTTCGGAGCAAGGGCCTAAGAAAAGGAAGGCGGAGGTTGGAGCTTTGACCTCTGCCAAGACTCCATCAAAGAAGGTAGCTCGAAAGCCAAGTACTGCGGTGCCTTCAAGTCCGATAGCTTCGGTCTCCGATTCCTCGGAGGATGAAGGTAGAATGCTCATCGACCTAATTGACAAGGATGAAGCCCAAGCAGATGCAGGCACCGGCAATGCTGCAAACGTGCCGGAGGTTCCGAACAGCCATGGGCAAGTTGAGACTTCGACTGCTCAGGAAAACTTGTCGCGTGAAGGCCCCCTGAATGAAGGTGGAATCGAAGTTGCTGCAGGATCAACCCCGATTCTGGACGAAGCAACGACTGCATCTCCCGAAGAGGCTCCAACAGTCGAAGCTTCAGTCTTGAATTTTGACTCCGACGAAGACTTTGGGGTGGCCTTTGACCCTCCAAGCAGCCAAATGATCTCCCGCCGACAAGACTTCAGAGGTAAACTTTACATAATCTTTGTTCTTTTTCCCTGCAAAATTATACAATGCATAACACCTTGGCCTCAACAGGGTCCGCTCCTACGAAAGAGGTTCATCCTGAAGATACAACTCTTGGAACCTCAGGAACTTTGGAGCCAATTCCAGAAGTCACCCAAATGGGACCTGGAAAAGGTAAAGGCAAGGTGAACCCCCTCCCTGCTCCGAGTTCAGGATTAACTCTGTCTGAGTCGACAGACGGAAGCCAATCTACAGAGGGCCAGTCTACCGAAGTTCCTGAGGATGCGGCCCAATGCTCTGACCCCTCCCCGAATGAAGACGATCAGAGGGCTTTGTCTATGCTCCGTCTTCTAGCTCCTTTCTTGGAGCGAAGAACCGGACTTCAGACTTTGCTCGAGCTTTTGGATCGAGCTAGCCGCGAAGTCGGGGAGACAGACTTGGTAGCCATCCTGAGTGAAGCTGAGGGTTCAGAGCTCAACGCCGCCATGGAGCGTGCAGCATACCAGGTACGAAGTATCTGCAAAACAAAATTAATCTCACTTACAAATAATTTCTCACCTTGCTTTTTCTTCTTTGCAGCACATTGTCTTGGCCCGAGCTGCGACTGTTTCAAACGAGCGCGGAAGCCTTCGCCTTCGAGAGGAAAATACTGCTCTTGAGCGAAATCTTAATATCTCCGAAGGTCGGGTTTCCCACTTAGACAACATGGTTTTAGCGGAGCGAAGGGCCAGACAGAGCTTGGAAACTGCAAATAAAAAGCTCGAAGCAGAACAAATTGTGCTTTGGGCAGAAATAGAAAAGATGCGGGCAGAGCATGCTACGGCGGGGGCTGAACTTGTCAAGATCCAAGAGGAAAAAGCCAAAGCTGCAGAGGAGGCTAGCAACCTGCTTACCCAGAAAAATTCTCTAGCTACGGAGGCAGCTAGGCACTCCGTTTTGGTAGAGGAGCTGACTTCGGCGAATGACGCTTTACTTGAAGACAAGCTGAAGTCGGAGAAGGTAGCTGTGGAGGTCATGAACAAACTCCTAGGTGTTCTAGAGTACGTTGGTACTACTGGTACACTTCCTTCAAATGACAACATCTCCCTGCTACGATGGCTAAAAATGATCCAAGGAGCTGTGAAGACGATGAAGACAGCAGGCATTCGGTACGGAGAAATCTCCGGACAAGTGGCTGCTCTTGGCATACTTCGCTACTATGAAGATCTGGAAATATCTATAACTCCGAATGCAAGGGTGACTCCCATTACCTTCGACGACAGCCGGCTTCTTAATCCTTCTGAAGATGTGGTTGCTGCTTGGCAAGCCTTCCAAGCTTCATGGAGAGCCGAAGGTCGTACTGCGATCAAGGCTTGGATTGATGAAGGGCAATGCCAGAAGCAAGCTCGGTCGCAAGCTTCGAGCAGCCAGCCTCCGCCAAACCCGCAGGTCTAGATTTGCTTTAGGATCCTAACTATGTAAAGAATCGTGTTTTTCATACATTATGAATGAAAATTTGCTTATCGTGTTTTTAGGCTTCACCTCATAAGGATAATATCGAAGTGTTAAACATTAACGAAGAACTCCGCGTGCTATGAGCTACCTTCGATCTTTTAAAACTTCACAAGCGACCCCGATTTTTAGTTCCTCGAGATAGCTCTGGTGCAATTCCGCCCGAAGTATGTAAAGATATACTATCTTATATTAAAGAGGAAGAAAAAGAAGTTAACATGGAAACTTCATCTTCTGAAGACATTGTGTGGTCCGAAGATGAAGGTATTGCTGAAGCTCAGGGGAAAAAACCTGAAGAACTTGGAAGCTGGGAAAGGAGCCCCAAATGACTCCGAACTTGGGTCGAGCTTCAACAAGAACAGAAATATTTTAGAGCTTCGAAAGGAGGTAGAAGAGTTAAACGTAAAGTTGTTAGAACTCCCGGCTCTGGAACTAGTTGTTCCAACCTTAGCAATAGCTCTAGAGATCGAAGGGGTCTTCGATTCCTTCTCGGTATAGACACCGATTTTTCATGATGTAATTATAATTTGTTCGGATACTAAATATTGATTTTTAAAATTGTCTCCCTACTTCCCAGCCCCTCTTTGGGTGTAAGCAACTTCGAACTATATTCAAAGATGGTTAGGCGCAAAGAAAAAGTTAGGAGTACAATTTTGGAGGCTTGGAGCCCCTCAGCAATTTAAAGATTGATTAAAATCTTATAAAGTGTGTTCGACTACTTGAAGTTTGAAAACTGGTAACTTAGTACCTTTTGCTTTGAAAGAAATCACTTCGGACAACTTTCTGGACACTTTAGTGTCCCAAACGACTGGTCACTTTGGACTCTTTTCACAGATATTCGAAGCTTATCAGCTCAAACTCTGTTTTGTTTTGGCCTCCTTCGGCTCTTTTTGCGAATGCTATCAAACCGGTGGTTTGGAATTCGCAGTGGTCTCCTTGGACTCTTTTTACGTATGCTTTCAAGACGAAGATTGGAATCCACATTATTTGGTCTCCTTCGACTCTTTTTATGGATGCTTTCAAGCCGGTGGCATGGAATCTGTTTTCTCAGTGACTTTCCCACCTCGTCAGAAGCTTCGGACAAGTGGTCCAATGTCCGAAAAAGATGATTCAAATTAATGACACTTCCCTCCCAGTCAACTTCGCTATTCCAGTGTGTCCACTAGAAGTGGGAAGTATTTGGGGGGTAGGCATTATCTGAACCATAAGCTTTATTGATTCGGAAGGCGTTTACAAATGATTACAAGGAGCCCCTATGCGAAATATCGCTTTAGGTGCTCCGCATGCCATGTATGCGCTAACTCTTCGCCTTCCAAATTAGCTAACTTAAAAGAACCAGGGCGCCCTGAGCGGACAATTATGTATGGACCTTCCCACTTATTTCCTAATTTCCCTGGCGCTACAATACTTCGCAAAACGAGATGACCTGGCCTAGGTTCATTAATCTTGACCTTCGGGTCGAACCAAGTCTTCGTCTGCTGCTGATACTTTGACAAATTGGCGACAGCTAGAAGTCTTGTCTCTCCTGTTAAATCAAGCGAAGTTTGCCTTTCTACTTCTATTTCTAGTTCGGTGCTGCGAATGGATCCTCCTTTAAGCTCTGTTGGCGTCATAGCTTCGTCTTCGAATAATAGTCTGAAAGGAGTGAAACCCGTAGACCTTGTCTGAGTTGTCCAAATGGACCATAGAATTTTCGGGAGCTCTTCGGTCCACAGTCCTTTTGCCAATCCCACTATTCTTCGATTCAGCCCTGACAAGATATTACCATTAGCTCTTTCAACAGCTTCATTAGACTGAGGATGTCTTACTGCAGCAAAACATAACTGGATGCCTAGATCTTCACAGAATTTCCTTAAGGGTTCTGCATCGAATTGTGTTCCATTGTCAACTGTCAGCTGCCGAGGCACTCCGAACCAGCATACGATATTTTTCCAGAAGAATTTTTGTACATTATTCGAAGTGATAGATGTTAGGGGCTCTGCTTCGACCCACTTTGAAAAGTACTCAATTGCTACCACTGCGAACTTCAAATTTCCTTTTGCTACTGGGAAGGGGCCAATAAGATCCATGCCCCATCTGCCCATGGGCCATACTGGAGCAATGACTTGAAGAATTGTTGGTGGGTGATGACTTCTTCATCCCATCCACTGACTTCCTTGGCAAGTGTGGACTAAGCTCTCCGCATCGGCTACTATTGTAGGCCAATAAAGCCCCTGGCGAAGTGTCTTTCCTGCCAAAGCTCGAGCGGCCAAATGGCTACCGCAGAGTCCTTCATGAATTTCTCAAAGAATTTCTTGACCTTCGGCTTGAGATATACAACGGAGCAAAGGGGAACATACTCCGGCCTTGTACAAAATACCGTTGATTATATGATAATTCCGAATTCCGAGTTTCAACCTCGAAAGCTGTGGCCCTTCGGACATATTTGCTTCTCCTTGCAACAATTCCTTAATTGAACTTCGCCAATCTGTACTTGGAATGCAAAGGACTTCCGCAGAAGGGATCTGTGGTACCGAAGGTGTACTGAGTTCTTCATAAAAAGCCACTTCTAGAATGTTCATATCTTCGGCTGCATCTTTTGCCAAGATATCAGCTTGCGCATTTTCTCTTCTGGGTATACTCCGAATGGAAATCCCTTTAAATGCTGCTTCAATCTTACGGATCTCCTCTAAATATTTTGCAAGCTGTGGATGCCGAACTTGAAAGCTCTTGTCTACGTGCCCTGCTACAATTTGACTTTGATGGTTTTCGCTACAATTCGACTAGTTGCCCAGGGTTATTGCCAAAAGGAAGGTATTGACTTTGAAGAAACCTTCGCTCCTGTTGCCCGTCTTGAGTCCATTCGTATTCTTCTAGCTTTTGCCGTTTCGAAGGGTTTTAAGCTTTTTCAAATGGATGTTAAGAGTGCTTTTCTGAACGGGTACATAGAAGAGGAGGTTTATGTTAGGCAACCCCCCGGTTTTGAGAACCCTATGTTTCCTTGACATGTTTTTAAGTTGCACAAAGCTTTATACGGGTTGAAGCAAGCCCCCAGGGCTTGGTATGACCGGTTGAAGCAATTTTTGTTGGGGAAGGGCTTTGTGATGAGTTCTGTGGATAAAACTCTTTTCTTGCTCAGAGATGCTTCAGATTTCTTAGTCGCTCAGATTTATGTGGACGATATTATCTTTGGCGGTACTACTGATTCTCTTGTGTCCAAGTTCTCTGAGCAGATGCACAGTGAGTTTGAGATGAGCCTCATGGGTGAGCTCAAGTACTTCTTAGGGCTCTAGATCAAGCAGACCAAGGACGACACCTTCATCCACCAAGGTAAGCACACTCGTGATATGTTAAAGAAATTTGACTTTGGTGGTGAATTAAAGCCGCAGATGACCCCGATGGGTACTTCTGGGGGTCTGGACAAGGATGAGAGCGACATCAAGGTCAATGAAAGGGAGTTTCGAGGGATGATCGGTTCGCTACTGTACTTAACGGCGACAAGACCGGACATACAGTTCGCCGTGGGACTTTGCGCGCGTTTCCAGTCTTCACCACGCGCGTCTCATCGACAGGCTGTCAAGCGCATCTTCAGGTATCTCACTTATGCGCCCGATCTCGGTCTTTACTATTCAGCATCATCATCTCTTGATCTATCTGGCTTTTCGGATGCCGACTTTGGTGGGTGCCGGTTGGATCGCAAGTCGACTTCCGGTACTTGCCAGTTTCTTGGTTCTTCTCTTGTCTCTTGGTCTTCTCGAAAGCAATCTGGAGTTGCTCTTTCGACCACAGAGGCTGAGTACGTAGCTGCTGCTAGCTGCTGCTCACAGTTGGTTTGGATGATTTCCACTCTACGAGATTTTGGGTTGTTCTTTCCTACCAGAGTTCCGTTGTATTGCGACAGCACCAGTGCTATTAGTGTAGGGAAAAACCCGTGTCTCCATTCAAAAACCAAACACATTGATGTGCGCTTTCACTTCTTGCGGGATCAATATGAGAAAGGTGTCATTGACCTTGTTCATGTTGATACCCATCATCAGTTGGCTGACATTTTCACCAAACCCCTAGATCAGTCTTCTTTTGAGCGTTTACGAGGGGATTTGGGTGTTGTGTATCCTTTCTAGGATATTTTGCGTCAGTTTTTTATTCTTCTTTACTCTTTTCTTGAGTATTTTTTTTGTGTGTGTTCATATCTTGCATATTCACATATCACACTTTTGAGCTTGCTTCTGTTATATGATTGAACTGCTTTACTTATTCTAGCTGGTACATGCTTTTGATTACTTGACGATGATCATGCTTTGCTTCAATTCAAATGATATGTCTGATATCTGTCATATGCATGGCTTGTATGCTTTCAAATTGAAAAATGATCACCATTGCTTCTGGTAACTAGCATGCGTAGGCTGAATGTTCTTGCTATCTGTTACATGCCTTGTAGCTAGTTTCTGACTGAGATGCAAATATGCAACTTGGACATCTGTATGCTTTAAACATGGAAATGTGCTATAAAAATGATGAAAATTCGAGAACAATGAAAATTCCCTGCCTTTTTGTGCATAACTTGAAAAGATCCAGGTGGGTTTGCTTTGTCGCATTACATTTGTTCTGGACTGCATGTCATAACACTTTGGTATGAACTAGGACAGTGTAGTGTATGCCAAGACCAATGTCTTAAGCTTCTAATGGTCCAGTTCTGGCCTAGGCTTGACTTGGTCGGTTAGCATAAGGTTTGACATGCAAATAACCCTTGGCAAAAATGAAAAAGGAAAATGAAAAAGCCTGAGCATTTAAAAGATAACAAGTTTGCTGACGCACTTTGTTTTGGACAATGCTTATCTTGGTAGATATCAGTTAGCTTCTGCATCTCATGCTTTACCTTGCTAGGTTACTGGAAAATATGGTGATGCTTTTTGTTTGCAAAAACTGAAAAATGCGTGCAAATGATTTTCTTTAGATATCATCTGTTGCACTGATCATGCCATGTATCGTTACAGTATGTCTTTTGCTGTATCTGCTAGATGTTGTAATTGTAGTCAATCATATCTGAGAAGCATGCTTTCTACACTCCTTATGCACTCCAGTTGAATTCACTGCATATTTTGAGGGGGAGTTGCATTTCAGGGGGAGTCTGTGTCTCTTTTGAGTGCTTGATGAGTTCACTTGTCAACAAGGGGGAGAAAATTTGGGTTCAGAGTTTAAGGGGGAGTTCTTACTCTGTTGATCCTTGTTGTTCTGAAATCGCACTCATTTTGAGCTTTTATGTTTTGGTTAACCATAATGACCGCTTCTTGCTTTTGTTCGGCTTTTGGTCATTAGGGTTAAACTTTTTACCTTATTCTTCTTCTTCCTTGTTTTTGTTTTCTTGTGTTTTGTTTTCGTGTTTCCACATTTGTTCGCAGGTGCTGAAGAGCTGAAGAAGAGGAGTGTTGACAATGCACTCATCAAGGGGGAGATTGAGGAGCCATGCTGAATAGCGTGGGCCTCGTGGCTCCAGAAGTGATGACTCATTGTCAACGATAGTCAAAGAGGACAAAAGAAGAAGAGATCTGCTGTTTCATGGGCCGCGTGTGACTCAGGTACACGGGCAGCAAGCGACTGTCGGGCAGAGGAGGCTGCGAAGTCGGGCTGGCCCAATCCGGGTGCATGGGCCAGAAGAAGTAGAAGACCCACTGGGCTGTTGACCAGGACTGACTCAGGTACACGGGCGGTGAGCGATTGCCGAGCTGAGAGAGCTGCGGAGTCGGGCCGGCCCAATCCGGGTACCTGGTGCAAAGTCGGTGGAGGCTTTGTCAGTTTCGGCGCAAAACTGACAACCGTCGATCTTGTATCCGACTGTCCAGAAGAGAAGCCGTAGTCGCTACGAAAACTTAGCTTCCGGATAAGTCATCTGTAACTCTAGGCCCACAGTCAGTCAGTCGTGTCTGTAAAAATTCCTAAGGGCAGTAGAGTCTTTTCCTTTATTCTTGCGTCTGTAAAAACCCTAAGGGGCAGGTGGAATGTTCCTAGTGTTGGGAGCCTATAAATAGGACCCCAATCCCTGGGGTTTGGACTACCCTTTTTGCTGAAATCAATACTACTCCTTTGGGTAATTTTTGTCTCTTGTTTTGCCTCTCTTCTCTCCTGTTCATTCTTGCGCAGCCAGGAATTTTTGCCTCTGTTTATTGCCATGCCTTCATTGCTGCAGTGAAGTTTCTATTCTCAAATCGTGTGCAGCTTCTGCAGTGTTTTAATGGATCCATTTCACTTGCACAACAAGTTTTTCCATGCATTTTGAGGCTTCGGAAGCTTCTGTTGCTTGTGTTCTTCACGCAAGTAGTACTAGTTCTTGCTGTTGCAAGTAGTACTACTACACTGTAGCAACAGTACACTAGTGCCAGCTTTTTACTTTTCTGCGTTGCTTTCTGATCGAGGTTGTCAGGGCTGAGTACCTTTTCTGACTGTTTCCTGGCGAAGCCACCCTCTCTATTCGAAGCCCCTCAGCTCCGTGAGGAAGGCTTCGATCTAACATCTTCGAAGGCTTCGCTTGAACCTCGGCTTCATTTTTTGTGCTGTGTCTCTAGCTTCGCAGAACACTTTGCACTCTGTCAGCTTCACATACTTCGATAGACCTTGCGAAGGTGTTCTCAGTCACGAGCTGTTCGAAGTCGATACTTCGTCAGGCTTCGAAGTTAGCTTCGAAGCTAATCTCACTGATAGACTTCGTTTTTGATTTCTCTGTCGCATGTCAGCCTTTGCTTCTCTTTTCGAAGTTCACTCTTTTTGAAGGTAGAGTGTAGGCTTCAGTTTTGGTTTCTCTGTCGTGTGACAGGCTTCGCTTCTTTGTTCGAAGGTAGTCCGTCTGTGTGGTGTGTTCGAAGTATTTTTGTTCGAAGATTTGGCTTCGAAGTACTTGGTTCGAAGCTGTGTTCGAAGTCCTGCCTTCGAAGTACATACTTCGAAGCAGGCTCCGACTTTGTCATACTTCGCTTCGAAGCATACTTCGTTTCTTGTCACTTCGAACTAAGCTAGACCTAAACATACCTTCGACATTTTTCACTACACCTTCGACAAACTTCGACTACCACCTCCGAACCAGTCTTCAATCTGCGAAGTAGGCCTCGACCTTCGAAGCAGGCTTCGGCCAGTGAAGCAGGCTTCGATCTGCGAAGCAGGCTTCGCCTAGTTTCGAACAGGTAACTTCTCTTTTCACTCATAGTGCACCAAGATTGTTTTACTAAGAAGTTTGTCTTGCCTAGTCTTGCGTATACGGTTTTTCTATCTATAAGCACTGCTTTGATAGTCTTCTGTTTGTCATCAGCTGCTTCTAGGCTAGATACCTGTTAGACTTAGGCTATCTGTTTATTTTCAGATGCTTAGTCTTTTGAGGTGCGTTGGGTATTGGGAACAGGCCATAGATTCGAAAGAATTTTTAAGGCGCCCATTCACCCCCCTCTGGTCGCTACTTTCGGTCCTACATCTTTCCTGCCAAAGCTCGAGCGGCCAAATGGCTACCGCAGAGTCCTTCATGAATTTCTCAAAGAAATTCTTGACCTTCGGCTTGAGATATACAACGGAGCAAAGGGGAACATACTCCGTCCTTGTACAAAATACCGTTGATTATATGATAATTCCGAATTCCGAGTTTCAACCTCGAAAGCTGTGGCCCTTCGGACATATTTGCTTCTCCTTGCAACAATTCCATAATTGAACTTCGCCAATCTGTACTTGGAATGCAAAGGACTTCCGCAGAAGGGATCTGTGGTACCGAAGGTGTACTGAGTTTTTCATAAAAAGCCACTTCTGGAATGTCCATAGCTCCGGCTGCATCTTTTGCCAAGATATCAGCTTGCGCATTTTCTGTTCTCGGTATACTCCGAATGGAAATCCCTTTAAATGCTGCTTCAATCTTACGGATCTCCTCTAAATATTTTGCAAGCTGTGGATGCCGAACATGAAAGCTCTTGTCTACGTGCCCTGCTACAATTTGAAAATCTGTTTTAATAACAACCCTTATAGCTCCTAAAGCACGTGCCTTCCGGAGTCCTAGCAAAATTCCTTCATACTCCGCCGTATTATTGGTAGACTTAAAGTTGAGTCTTGCGGAGTACATTGCCTTTTGCCCTGAAGGCGCATTTATCACTGCTCCGACGCCTGCTCCAGATGCTTGGAAAGCTCCATCGGAGTAAATAGTCCAAATCCCTTCACTTGGCTTCTCCGGAGCCCATGCTGCGGGGGGAGTCCATTCTGCCATGAAGTCCGCCAACACTTGTGACTTAATTGCTGTTCTTGCCACAAAGGATATGCCGAAGGGTGCCAACTCAACGGCCCACTTCCCAATTCTTCCTGTAGAATCCTTAGTTTGGAGCATATCTCCCAAAGGATATGAAGTTTGTACAATTACATTATGTGCCAAGAAATAATGCCTTAACTTTCTCGAAGCCATTATTAGAGCATAAGTGAATTTCTCAAGCTCGGAATATCTTGTTTTTGCTTCAGACACAAAATAAACTTGATTCTGTACCAACTTTCCGTTGAAATCAACCTCTCTGACAAGGACTGCACTGACAGCAGAGCCAGTAGCTGCAAGGTAGAGGAGTAGGGTTTCGTCTGCAATAGGCACCGTGAGTGTAGCGAGGTTACTGAGATAATTCTTAATATCTTCGAAGCTCTTTTGACACTCTGGTGTCCATGCAAAATCTTTGGACCCCTTCAATGCTTTGAAAATGGGCAAACTTCTCTCCGCAGACCTTGCCAAGAACCTGCTAAGTGCTGCAAGATGACCAATCAGCTTTTGCACTTGCTTTAAATTCTCCGGGGGAGCCATCCTTTGCAACGCAGTTATCTGAGTGGGGCTAGCTTCGATCCCTCTTCTTGAAACTAGATACCCTAACAATTTTCCAGCTTGTGCCCCGAAGATACATTTTTCGGGGTTAAGATGGATCCCACATGCCCGAAGGCTATTGAATGTTTCTGCTAAGTCTAGTCTATGTTGGTGCTTTAAAGCACTCTTTATTACAATATCATCCATATAGGCCTCTACAATACGACCTAATTGATGACCTAGGGCCTTAGCAATTAACCTCGAAAAAGTAGCCCCGGTATTTCTTAAGCCAAAGGGCATTCTTACATAACAGAAGACTCCAGAAGGAGTTACAAAGCTTGTCTTGATTTCATCTTCGCGCTTTAGCCAGATTTGATGATAGCCGGAGTACTCGTCGAGGAAGCTTAATAACTCCAAACCGGCAGTAGAGTCAACCAATTGATCAATTAGGTGCATGGGGTAGGGGTCTCGGGGGCATGCTTTATTCAGAGATGTAAAATCAATACACATGCGCCACTTCCCAGAAGATTTCTTCCTAACGAAGACTGGGTTAGCTAACCACTCCATATGAGCCACTTCTCTAATAATCCCAGCCTTCAGCAGCTTTTCCACTTCGTCTTTGGCAAGGATAGCTCTCCCTGTAGACAGCTTCCTGAGTCCTTGCCGAACAGGCCGAGCCTTCGGGTTCACAAGTAAACTGTGTTCAATAATATCCCGACCGACTCTGGTGATGTCTTCATCAGACCAAGCAAAGACATCTAAATTCTCCTCAACTACTTTCTCTAACAAAGTAGTGACTTTTGGAGGCAAGTCTTTGCCAAATTGAAATGAATATTCCTTGCCATCTTTGACAATAACCTTCGTTGCAATCTCTCCTTCAGGGCTTGGCCTTGGGAAGGATTTCTTCGAAGATTCGCTAGGAGCAGAGAAATCCTCCGAGTTATCTTGCATGTTGTTCACCTGTCTCGGGTCAAGAGGAGGGCCATGACCATACTCCGCTCTTCACGCGGTGGCCTGATCTCCCAAAAAAGTGAGCATGCCCGCCATTGTGGGCATCTTCATACAGAGGTAATTATGATGCGCCACAACTCCGAATTGATTCAGCATGCCCCTTCCGAAGATGACATTGTATGCATATGGGGCATCCACAACATCAAAAAACACTTCCTCTGTCCTGGACAGTAGCCCCTCTCCAAAAGTAACTTCCAGGACAATTTGGCCGAGGGCATTGAGAGGGAGTCCTGCGAAGCCTTGCAAAGGATGGGCTGCTGGGAGAAGATGCTTCCTGGAGATGCAGAGTTGATCAAAAGCTTGAACAAAGATAATATCTACCGAACTCCCTCCGTCGATTAGCACTCTCCAGACCTCAGTCCCTGCTATGTCGGCAGTGATGACGAGTGGGTCTGCATGTGGAAACTTTATACCAGCTCCATCATCTGCAGAAAAAGATATCAGCACATGGGACTATTCGGGCATAGCAGCTGCAGACGAAGAGGTTCCAATATGGCCCACTTCGACATACTTCCGAGGGTCCCTCCTCCGGAGATGGGGAGGACTACTTGTTGGACCAGAAATGGCGACCAGAGGGGGGGTGAATGGGAGCTTTTAAAATTTCAGGCTAAAAACAGCCTTCGGTTTTAATCCTGTCTTCTGCGGAACAGGCTTCGAACACAACCTTCGAAGGTCTGGTTTGGAGGTACTTCGACAGCTCCGAACACAGGTTTCGCAGGAGCCAAAGTTCGAAGCCAAGAAGACTTTGCTCCACTAACAACCCTCGAAAATCTACTCTGCTAAGACAGTGCAGGCTCCGCACATAGGGTGCTTCGAGCAGGCTTCGCACTTCACCCTTCGCAAGAGTGGACACCCTACTAAGGACTTCGACCAAGTACTTGGCAGCAGCAACTGGTGCTGGGCTTCGTACACGAAGGTCTAAACGCACATAAACAGACTTCTCTAAGGGCTTCGACACAAGAAGCAAAACGGGCTTCGATCAGGGCTTCGCTAGTAGGCAGTGAGGTCTAGCCTCAAGTTCACCCAAAGGAATTGACTACTTTACCCCTAGGGTTTACAAAGGTTTTGTCTCTACAGAACTAAGGGGTACAAAAGGTAGTCCACCTTTATTCTGGAGGCTTCTCTGTCAGCTTTGCAGAGGGGACAGCGTCAGCTTTTTGCAGAGCAGACAGTGTCAGCCTTTGCAGTCTTTGACCTTCTGGAGCCTCCCTATCGCACGCGAGGGTGCGGTAGCTTCGGCGAGAAGCCTTGAGCCTGTTGGCCTTCGCTTCGCCGAAGATGGCCTCCGATACAGTGAAGGTTTTGAGCCGAAGCCGTCAAAGCCCTTGGGCCTTCGCACCAACACCTCCAGAGTGGACCACCACGGCTTCGCAGCTTCCGCCCAGCTCGAACTCCGTCAGTCCGTGTACCGAAGCCATGCAGGCCGAAGCACCACAAGACAACCACACTCCGGAGCTAGCCTCGCTCCGAAGCCTTCCTCACTCCGAAGCCCCACCTTCGGAGCATCACCCTTCGAAGTCCCTCCTTCGTCCAAGGCCTCCGCACGAAGCATTCCATGAGCCCTTTGTCGCAGTGTCTCTCCCCGAGCACACTCCTCGACGAGCCTCACCCAGATCATGCCTTCGATGCGCCTCGACTTCTGAGACCTTCGTCGGGCACCTTCGAATGTCTCCCTCCGGAGCACACTTCGAACTCTTTGCCTCCGCAGAGGACTTGATCCATCCAACTCCGAAGTCACTCCTTCCGGAGTACCTTCGAAGTGCCTCGCCTCCGAGGACTTTGTCTCGCAGTACCTTCAGTCGGAGCCACACTCCGCACTCTCTGCCTTCACCTGGCGCACCTCGACCCGAGGACCGACCCGGACCCCTTCACAGCCACCGTGATGGAGCTCCCCGCTCCCCTGGCATCAAGCCTCCCGCTTGACCCAGGTTCACCTACTACGAACCTTGTACGTCGCCTCCGAGGTCCCTGCGCACCACCGACAAACAGACAAGTGTAACCAATACTCCGGAGACCTCTCCGGGTAAGCAACCTCCGGCACACACTCCGGTGTACCGCCCAAAGTACCGAAGCCATCGGTACACACCCAGTCATCGTGTACTGTCGGACCCCTCCGACACGCACACTCCACTGCAACAACTGCAGCAACCAAACCACCGAACACACTTCGGTGAAACCACCTCCGAACACCCTTCGGAGGTACAACCTCTCCGGAGGTACCCTCCTCCGAACACCTTCGGAGGTACCCTTCGAACCAGAGGGTAAAAGGCCTGTCAATCACTCATCACAAACACTGAAACCAACCCTTGGTTTCTCAATCTCCCCCTTGATGAGTGCATTGACAACCAACTTTAAAGTCCAAGAAAATTTAAAAACTTTCAGCACACAAGTGACCATAAAAACTCAGAAAAGAGCCAAATCATGTCACTTGATAAAAGAATTTTCCTCCCCCTTTTCAAAAGAGTAAAAAGCCCCTTCGGCAATAAAAACTCCGCCTGAGTTAAGTGTTCCCCCTTTTGGCAACAAAGAGCCTTTATGTCAAATTTTCTCCCCCTTTCGAAATTATACCCCTTGCGACAGAGAACAAAGCAAGTCTCTCCCTTTTGAGGAATTTCTCCCCCTTTGGCAATGAAAGCATCAAGGAGCATGTAAAAGATGCAAAGCTTCGAAATGAGCAGAATTGCAAAGACATATGAAGCAAAAATATGCCAACAATAATACCAATGATCGTGTGCTCAGCTCAAATTAACATTCTCTAAAAAACATGATGAAGCATGTGATTTGATCATTTTTGAAATAGAAAGCATCACCACTTAGTCAAGGAAACTAGACACGTAAGAGCAGGGGACTGCGCAAAGCTAGGAAAATTCTACTCTTAGACAGACAAGTCCAGTTCAAATGGAGCATGAAAGCAAACTTGATGATCAAAGAATTGTGTTGTTCTTTTCTTAGTGCCAGGGGTTATTTGTTTGTCCACCTTATACTTTCCAATCAGGCCAAGCCTAGGCATGAAAACCATAAGAAGCTTAAGGCAATGATTTTGGCAAACACTACACTACTCCAGTTCAGACCAATGTGCAATGGTAAGCAGTCTAGAATAGGGTAGTGCGACAAACAACCCACCTGGATCTTTTTACTTGAAACATGAAAATCATGGAATTGTTGATTTTAACCAAGTGAACCAATTGTTTGGCATTTTATGAATATCCATGAAGATGTAGAACAATTTTTCAAATTGCAATTTTTAGCATCCAAAGAAATGTGTCTTGCTACCAAGCAGATAAAAGATAGCTAAAGCAGTCCTGCCTAAGCATGCTAGATTCAAGACTAAGCAGTGAGCACGATGTGATTTTGAAAATAAAACATCATGCACATGAATGTTTTAGATTGATTAAAAAGCGCTGAGCTGACACGATATCATGGATTATAAGCAGGCATATAAGTGCAAAAGATGTAAATGCAATTTCAACACACTTAGCAAAGGCATATCCATCTAAAACAGCTCCCCCTCACAAAATGCCGTAAGGGTGACAAATACCAAGTTCCCCACGCAAGTAAGCAAATCAAGAAGCATCGAGGGGTTTTGTAAAAATGTCGGCTAGCTGGTGTTGGGTATCAACATATTGAAGTTCAATATCACCCTTCTCATTGTGATCTCTGAGAAAGTGATACCGCACATCAATGTGTTTGGTTCTGGAGTGCTGAACCGGGTTGTTTGCAATACAAATAGCACTAGTGTTATCACAGAAAAGTGGAACACTCTTATAATCTAACCCGAAATCCCGCAAAGTGGAAACCATCCACAAAATCTGAGAGCAACAACTAGCTGCAGCAACATATTCGGCCTCAGCCGTTGATTGTGCAACACTAGACTGTTTGCGGGAAGACCAGCAAACCAAAGAAGTACCCAGAAAATGACAAGTACCAGAGGTACTCTTCCTATCAATTCTACACCCAGCAAAATCCGCATCGGAATAACCTCAAAGACATAAAGATGAAGATGCTGAATACCATATGCCAAATTCAAGGGTGTGTTTCGGATACCTTAAGATGCGCTTTACCGCTTGGCGGTGCGAAGCTCGTGGTGAAGCCTGAAAATGAGCGCACAGACACACAGCGAAGTGTATATCCGGCCTCGTAGCAGTCAAGTAGAGGAGGGAGCCGATCATGCTTCGGAACTCCTTCTGATCTACGGCTTCTCTATCTTCGTCAGGGTCCAATGCTACAGATGTAGCCATTGGAGTGGCGAGGGGCTTCGCATCGGACATGTCAAACTTCTTGAGCAGGTCCTTGGTGTACTTTGTCTGGTGGACAAAAGTACCTTGTTTGCTTTGCTTGATTTGCAAACCAAGGAAAAATGTAAGCTCGCACATTATTGACATTTCAAATTCCCTGCTCATGGTATCTGCAAACTCGGCAACCAAAGCATGAGAAGAGCCACCAAAGATGATATCATCCACATAAATCTGAACTAGGAGGAAATCTTTGCCATGCTTGAGAGTAAACAGTGTTTTATCAACAGAGCCCATCAAATACCCTCGCTCAAGCAGAAAAGACTTAAGTCTATCATACCAAGCCCGAGGGGCCTGCTTGAGTCCATAAAGAGCCTTATGAAGTTTAAGGACTTTATGTGGGTACTTGGGGTTTTCAAAACCAGGGGATTGTTTTACATAACATCTTCACCTATGAAGCCATTAAGAAAAGCACTTTTGACATCCATTTGATAGAGTTTGAATCCCAGGGATGTCGCAAAGGCAAGCAAAATCCTAATGGCCTCAAGGCGAGCAACAGGTGCAAAAGTTTCTGTAAAATCAATCCCTTCTAGTTGAGAAAAGCCCTGAGCTACAAGTCTAGCCTTGTTTCTAACTATAGTCCCATCCTCCCCTTGTTTGTTTTTGAAAATCCATTTTGTTCCAATGAAATAAACATTTGGTGGAGGATCAACTAATGACCAGACTTGGTTTCTCTCAAAATTTTCAAGCTCTTCATGCATGGCATTGATCCAACTAGAATCAGAAAGTGCATGACTAACATCTAAGGGCTCAAAAGAAGCAACAAAAGCAGCATTAGTGAAATGGGCATTAGAACGAGTTACCCTTCTATCAAGCTCACCAATGATCTGCTCGGGAGGGTGCATCCTTTGAACATGATGTGGAGCCTCGCGGCGGGATGCAGTCTCCCCCTCAACTTGTGCGTTGGAGTGGTCCAAGATGACCGATGTTGAGGTAGTCGCTTCGGGACCTCGTGCCGAAGTAGTTGAAGCGGGGTCAGCTTCGGGGGTCGATGTCGAGGGTAGCAGGGGTTCATCCTCGAATTCTCCGGGATCTTCTTCTTAGAATAAGGTCTGTTCCATGTCATGTTCATTTGCCTGTTCAAAAGCAGAACTAACAGAGGGGGTTGATTCATCAAAGGTCACATCACATGACTCGATGACAGTGTTAGTCTCTAAATTATAAACACGATAAGAATGACCATGAGTAGTATAACCCAAAAAGATCCCGTCAGAAGATCGCTACTCAAATTTATCCAATTTACCACGTTTTAGGATAAAGCAGCGACAGCCAAAAACTCGAAGATGAGTAACCTTGGGCTGTCTCCCAAAACGTAGCTCATAAGATGTCAAGTTTAAAATTGAGCGCAAGAAGATTCGGTTTGAGATGTAACATGCAGTGTTCATGGCCTCAGCCCAGAATTTTCTAGGAGTCCTATGCTCATCAAGCATCATCCTAGCCATCTCAACCAAAGTGCGGTTCTTCCTCTCAACAACACCGTTCTGTTGAGGAACCCGCGGAGCAGAGAATTGATGTTCTATGCCATGCTCCATGCAAAAGTCAACAAAGAGACTATTTTTGAACTCAGTGCCATTATCACTTCGAATGAATTTCAATGCACCGGGGAGTTCAGTAAAAAGTCTCAAAGCCAAGCTCCGAAAGTGTGAAAACACTTCATCCTTGTTGGCAAGAAAGAAGACCCAAGAGTAGCGAGAGAAATCGTCGACAATAACTAATACATACCACTTGCCGCCTAAAGAACTGACCCGAGAAGGACCTACGGTGTCCATATGGAGAAGTTCTCTGGATTGTTCAGTCATCACTTTGGTGACTAGCGAATGCGAAGCGGCGATCATTTTACCATGCCGACACGGAGCGCAAACTAAATTCTTCTCAAACTTGAGCTTGGGCAATCCTCGGATCAGACCTAGGGCGCTCAAACGAGCGAGCAACTCAAAGCTCATATGCCCTAGTCTCCTATGCCACTTCCAAAGCTCAGAAGTTGAATGTGCAACAAGACAGTGAGAAGAACCAGATGACTCAGAAAAATCAGCTCCAAAAACTCTCCCAACTCTAAAGATCTTACACATCACAACGCCATCAGAATTGAGCACTTGCGAAGTATCGCGATGGAATCGCACTTCGAAGCCCTCATCAAGCAACTGAGATACAGACAGCAAATTGTATCCCAGGTTTTCAACCAAAGCAACATCTTTGAGAGTGAAATTCGAGTTAATTCTTACCACACCTTTACCTTTCACTCTACTCCTTCGATTGTTTCCGAAGGTGATATGTTCCCTTTGCTTGGTTGTGGTGAGGCTGGAGAACCAAGCTGCATCTCCGGTCATGTGGCGCGAACAACCGGAGTCCATGATCCACGTGCCCTCCAAGCCTCGATCTGTCGCCTACACATGATAAGAATATCTCGATCGCTCAGTGCTGGGGTGAGTGAAATAATGACGAGGCATCCAGCACTGAGTGACACGAGTAGTAGGCGCAGTAAAAGTAGATGGTCTACGCACAGGAAAATCGAAATGATGCAAAGTGTGAGGTCTACCTACATGCTGTGATCGAACAACATGTCGAGGTCTCCTACTCTGACGAGGTACAAAGCTACTCGCCCGAGGTCTACCACCATATGGAACATGGTGAACACCTCGAGGAGCAAAACCTCTCCGAGAAGAGCGAGGAGCCTCAAAAGCAGGACGATAGTACAACTCAGACTCATGCATACCTAAAGATGGGTAATGCATGTCCTGGTAACTCATCGCCTGAGAGCGTCGCTCATCCTTGATGCGACGAAAACAGAACCCAACCAAATGACCCGCCCGCTGGCAATAGGAACAATGAAACACTCTCCTCGGGGCACTCTCATGGGTCACAGGAGCAACTCTCACAGGCTCCTTGGGTTTTCTCTGAGTGGTTTTCTTGGGAGAATTTTTCTTAGCAGGAGGTGTGGTTTTCTTTGGTGGTTGGGTAGGCTTTTTGGCTGATGGGGTGTTTAACAGAGCTCTCTCTTTCTCTAAGGTAGTGGGAGAGGTAAAAACAGTTTTGGACTTACTGTCTGAAGGTGTCCTCTCAAAACCCAAACCTAGAGCTACCCCTGCTCTGTCAGCACACAACTTGGTCTTGGCCAAGAGCAAATTCATCCTACCCTTTCCCTCAGTGCATTTATTCACCACAGAAAGAAGGTATTCATTTTCAGACATGAGGTTTTCAGCTCGCTCTCTAACAGTGCCTAACTGGTCCTTAAGGGTAATGCAAGTGTCACAAACAGGCTGCACATCCTTAGAACTACCGGCTCTCTCCAATCTAGCCTCCAAATCATGAACATGTTTATCACGTAAATTAATGCGCTCGCGCAATAAAGAACAGTTCATGCATTCAATAATATCATGAGGTCTAGAATCCACCTCCAAAAGCTGCTTCTGTGCAGTCTCAAGCTCAGAAAGAGTTTGAGCATGTACAGAACGCAACTGAGCAAGCTCACTCATGACAACAGAACAGGACACACATTCAGCATCATCAAATTTAGACTTAAGCATGGCATATTTAGTAGAAATAGATTCTAGCCTAAGTCTAAGGTCTTTTCTTTCTCTAGCGGCTTGCACAAGTAATCTATCCTGACCAAGAACTACTTCATTTAGCTCATCTAATTTAATCAATAGCTGGTCAGATGATAGAGTTACCTCAGATGAGTCAAGCTCATCGTCGCTGTGATCGCTGTCGGCCATGAAGCAAAGGCCAGTGAAGTCTCGTCCCTTCTTGTCCTTCTTGTCCTCCTTCCTTGGGGACTCCTCCTCCTCAGAGCTCGACTCCTCAGTTGAGGATGTGTCGATGTCGCTGAGAGCAGCAACAAATGCTCTGGAAGCGGCTTTGGCTACTTTCTTAGCCATCTTGCCGCGGTTGCCCTTCACAAAAGGCTTCCTCTCCTTTTGTGGTATTTGGGGCACTCACTCTCATCTTTCTTCTTGAGCTTAGGGCAGTTAGCCTTAATATGAGAAGTGTCGCCACACTCAAAGCAACCACTAAAACCACTTCTCCTCTGATCCCGTCTCTCATGGTGAAAACGGGTGAACCTCCGGGCAATGAGAGCAAGCTCATCATCATCTAGAGTGTCCACCTGCTCCTTTGTGACGGAGACCAGGAAGGACAAAGCAAAACCATCTGCAAGAACACAAGTGCCAGATGTGCTTGGTTCTGCAGTGGTGCCACGACTAGTGCTAGAAACCAATGCCAATGGCTGTGGCAAGGAGCTTCTGTGCACTGCAAGAGATGCCTTGGCAATCTTTGTGGACTTCAGCTTGCTAAAGAGTTCATCACAGGTCAAGGTGTCATAGCCTGCGGACTCCTCAATGCTGGATATCTTTACTTCCCATATGCTACGATCAAGAGCATAGAGAAGCTTGATAGCCCTATCATGATCACTGTAAGCAAGCGTCCCGTTGGATCGCAAGTTACTCACTATTGCATCTCACTCTCATCTTTCTTCTTGAGCTTAGGGCAGTTAGCCTTAATATGAGAAGTGTCGCCACACTCAAAGCAACCACTAAAACCACTTCTCCTCTGATCCCGTCTCTCATGGTGAAAACGGGTGAACCTCCGGGCAATGAGAGCAAGCTCATCATCATCTAGAGTGTCCACCTGCTCCTTTGTGACGGAGACCAGGAAGGACAAAGCAAAACCATCTGCAAGAACACAAGTGCCAGATGTGCTTGGTTCTGCAGTGGTGCCACGACTAGTGCTAGAAACCAATGCCAATGGCTGTGGCAAGGAGCTTCTGTGCACTGCAAGAGATGCCTTGGCAATCTTTGTGGACTTCAGCTTGCTAAAGAGTTCATCACAGGTCAAGGTGTCATAGCCTGCGGACTCCTCAATGCTGGATATCTTTACTTCCCATATGCTACGATCAAGAGCATAGAGAAGCTTGATAGCCCTATCATGATCACTGTAAGCAAGCGTCCCGTTGGATCGCAAGTTACTCACTATTGCATCGAAGCGAGAAAACATGGCATCTATAGATTCACCAGGTGCCTGCACAAACAGCTGATACTGTTGGTTGTATGTGCTTTGGCGCCTAGCCTTAATCTGCGTAGAGCCCTCATGAAAAACAGTGAGTGTTGTCCAAATCTCCCTAGCAGTCCTAAGGTGCTGCACCCTATCAAACTCACTCTGGCTCAATCCAATGAACAGTATATTTCTAGCCTTCGAGTTGGCATTATACTGATCTTTTTTAGTTTGAGTGGTGCGAGTATCAGGGATGGAGTATTGTGAGTCCACAATCTCCCAAATTGCATTTCCTTGGCTTAACAAGTAAGCCTCCATGCGCACCTTCCAGTATGCAAAATCTGTCCCATCGAACAGAGGAATTTTACTGCCTCTATCCATGTCGCCAACAGATCACAAAACCGGTTAAGGTCAACTGGTGATCTTAACCCGCTCTGATACCAATTGTTGGACCGGAAATGGCGACAAGAGGGGGGGTGAATGGGAGCTTTTAAAATTTCAGGCTAAAAACAACCTTCGGTTTAATACTGTCTTCTGCGGAACAGGCTTCGAACACAACCTTCGAAGGTCTGGTTCGGAGGTACTTCGACAGCTCCGAACACAGGCTTCGCAAGAGCCAAAGTTCGAAGCCAAGAAGACTTCGCTCCACTAACAACCCTCAAAAATCTACTCTGCTAAGTCAGTGCAGGCTCCGCACGCAGGGTGCTTCGAGCAGGCTTCGCACTTCACCCTTCGCAAGAGTGGACACCCTACTGAGGACTTCGACCAAGTACTTGGCAGCAGCAACTGGTGCTGGGCTTCGTACACGAAGGTCTAAACGCACACAAACGGACTTCGCTAAGGGCTTCGACACAAGAAGCAAAACAGGCTTCGATCAGGGCTTCGCTAGTAAGCAGTGAGGTCTAGCCTCAAGTTACACAGAGCGACAGCACACTGAAAAACACACTTCGCACAAAAGCAACCTTCGCCTCGACAGGCTTCGGTGCACTACAACTAGCGAGGTATGTAAAGCGAGCTCAAGCAAAAGCACAAAGAAGCAGGGCTTCGCTGCTTGAACAAGGAACACAATAAAATTGAACTCTGGATGAATACAGCGAGGTATGTGGCTACAGGAGCTCAACAGTAAATGCTCAAAGTGTTAAATGTTACCTACCGAGCCCCCATATTTATAGCCCACAGTTCACCCAAAGGAATTGACTACTTTACCCCTAGGGTTTACAAAGGATTTGTCTCTACAGAACTAAGGGGTACAAAAGGTAGTCCACCTTTATTCTGGAGGCTTCTCTGTCAGCTTTGCAGAGGGGACAACGTCAGCTTTTTGCAAAGCAGACAGTGTTAGCCTTTGCAGTCTTTGACCTTCTGGAGCCTCCCTATCGCACGCGAGGGTGCGGTAGCTTCGGCGAGAAGCCTTGAGCCTGTTGGCCTTCGCTTTGCCGAAGATTGCCTCCGATACAGTGACGGTTTTGAGCCGAAGCCGTCAAAGCCCTTGGGCCTTCGCACCAACACCTCTGGAGTGGACCACCACGGCTTCGCAGCTTCCGCCCAGCTCGAACTCCGTCAGTCCGTGTACCGAAGCCATGCAGGCCGAAGCACCACAAGACAACCACACTCCGGAGCTAGCCTCACTCCGAAGCCTTCCTCACTCCGAAGCCCCACCTTCGGAGCATCACCCTTCGAAGTCCCTCCTTCGTCCAAGGCCTCCGGACGAAGCATTCCATGAGCCCTTCGTCGCAGTGTCTCTCCCCGAGCACACTCCTCGACGAGCCTCACCCGGATCATGCCTTCGATGCGCCTCGACTTCTGAGACCTTCGTCGGGCACCTTCGAATGTCTCCCTCCGGAGCACACTTCGAACTCCTTGCCTCCGTAGAGGACTTGATCCATCCAACTCCGAAGTCACTCCTTCCGGAGTACCTTCGAAGTGCCTCGCCTCCGAGGACTTTGTCTCGGAGTACCTTCAGTCGGAGCCACACTTCGCACTCTCTACCTTCACCTGGCGCACCTCGACCCGAGGACCGACCCGGGCCCCTTCGCAGCCACCGTGACGGAGCTCCCCGCTCCCCTGGCATCAAGCCTCCCGCTTGACCCAGGTTCACCTGCTACGAACCTTGTCCGTCGCCTCCGAGGTCCCTGCGCACCACCGACAAACAGACAAGTGTATCCAGTACTCCGGAGACCTCTCCGGGTTAGCAACCTCCGGCACACACTCCGGTGTACCGCCCAAAGTACCGAAGCCATCGATACACACCCAGTCATCGTGTACTGTCGGACCCCTCCGACACGCACACTCCGTTGCAACAGCTGCAGCAACCAAACCACCGAACACACTTCGGTGAAACCACCTCCGAACACCCTTCGGAGGTACAACCTCTCCGGAGGTACCCTCCTCCGAACACCTTCGGAGGTACCCTTCGAACTAGAGGGTAAAAGGCCTGTCAATCACTCATCACAAATACTGAAACCAACCCTTGATTTCTCACTACTCTTTTCCCTCGATCTTGTCCATCTTCCTACTTCGGAGGTGGCATAACATTGACCACCGGAGGCCATCTTGTAGGGTCAAAGTTCTCTATTCGTGCCACAACCTGGACAGGCTCCGGACGCACTTCGGTCAGAACTCGGTCAGTAGTGCCTCGACCCAATGTTCTTTCCAAGTACTCTCCTCTTAAAGCAAGTATATATTTGCACGCATCAGTCACATGACTCCGATTCTCACCATGGATACAGCAGAAAAAGGCCTGGGCTTTGCCAGTCAGTTTCCCTGGCGGCCTCTAGCTGCTGGTCTTGCTTCCTAAAGGTTGCGGAGCCTTTGGGGCAAATTTCTGCGGGGGTGCAATGTTCAAAACTTCTGAACGAGGATGCTTTTGCCCCCGACGCCAGTCGTGCTGAGCTTAGAAGCTAGGCCCTTGCGGCTGTGTTGAAGTCTTCACTTCCAACTTAACTTCTTGCAGTATTGACGGAGTTGCAGCAGTTCTCCGAAGACACCCCTCTTCTGACCTTGCATATTCCTCGAAATAAGACATCAACTGAGCAACAGAAGATATCTTTTTCCTGTGAAGTTTATCAAGGAGGCGCGCATGAATAACTCCCTCTTGAGCTGCGTCAACTATAGAAGACGTAGTTAACCCTCGAACTTGCGACTTCGTATGAGCGAAGCGCTTGAAATACTGTCTTAAAGTCTCTCCGGGGAGCTGCTTCACCTGGAAAAAACTTCCTGTTGACATTGGGGGTACGAAGGTACCCTGAAAGTTGCTCACGAACTTCTTCCTCAACTCCCCCCATGATCTGATTGATCCTGGCTTCAGAGACCAGAACCACCGTAGTGCCACTCCTTCGAGATCTAGGGGAAAACATTTGGCCATAGTGTCTCGCACTCCCCCACTGGCTTCAATTGCTAATGCATAGGAGCAGGCGAACTCTCCAAGATCTTCATCTTCGGAATATTTAAAGTTTCGAAGTTTTGAACTTAGGGTCGAAGCGCACTTTCTGCAACTCAGGATGTAGCGAAGATTCGGTGTCGAAGAAAGCGTTCTCTGGGGCTTCGGGATAAGGAAGTTCATCGTCTTCAGGCACTTCGGGGATAACTGGGGTGGCCTGAGAACGAAGCCTACCTATGGATTCTTGCCGCCACCTTGCTACTTCAGCTTGGAGACTGGCCATTTGAGCGGCCATATCACCAAGACCATCTTCATCTCCTCCGGAAGGACCTTCCGGGTTTTGAGAACTGTACGCACTAGTTCGAAGTGGAACATGAGGTGGAAGAGGGACTCCGGCTGGCCGAAGTATAGATGGAGTTAGGGGAGGAACTCCGTATGCTCGAAGAAGGGAAATCCCTTCCGGAGTCTGAGGTGGAGGAAACGTCGAAGGTCCTCCGAGCTCAATTGTGTTTGAAGATCTTGCTTCGGAGGTCCGAGGGGACCTCCGAGTAGGACTACCACCTGCACTCCACTTGGGAGGCATGGTTTGAGAACTTGGTAGAGAACGAAGTTTTTTGGACTAGGTTCCCCACGGACGGCGCCAATTGTTGGCGTAAAAGATTATGCTAACAGGTTTCGAGAAGTTAGAAACTAACAAACGAAGTGTTTGCGAAATAAACTATTTCGAGCCTCCGAGTGGATAATAACTCAAAAAAGTTCGAAGATTTATATTGAATAACTTGTATTCTGTCCTCATTACAGGGTACAACAGGGGGTATTTATAGGCCCAGACATTAAGGAAAAGACCATTTTATCCCTCTGTTACAACTGACATAGTGGAAACTATTCGGTACCCTTAATCGGGCTAAAATGGTGTACTCCATCCTAGCTGGCAGGAAGGCTCTCGAAAGAGCCCAAGTTCGAAGGTGTACTCCGAACTAGAGTTCACCTCCATACTTCGAACTTGATCCAATGTACCCCAGGAGTTACATGCTGGAAACCTTTGATTCAATCACCTGCCTTTGTCCTGTTACAGCAATAACCCCGAAGATGGAGTATTTTCCCCCAACATATTCCATAACCCTTTTTGTACAAATTGAGAATTAATCCTTTCTACCATTTTGTTTTGTTCCTGGAGAGAGTTCTGATACCATATTAGTTTTCTTGTGTGTTCACTTTTGAATATGATTCTGAGCAGTTTTTGTGCTGATTTTGGATCCGAGTTCTTCATAGCTTTTGATGTTCAAGTTTCCAGGGTTCCATTTCTGAAGTTCTCAAAAGTTTTTGATCACTTCTGCATGTATTTTCCTGCCCAACAAAGTACCTAAATGATTCCGAACACTTGTAATTTCTGCTGAGTATAGTGTTCTGTTTTCAGTATGGATTCAATCTTTGAGGAAATGTTTGATATGTTTTGGTACTGTTTTTGACCACTGCTACATATATTTTTCTGTCCAATAATCTTCCTAAACAGTTCTGGAAACTTATGATTTCTGCTGATTGAGTTGTCTTTAGTCTGGATTCAATCCTGAGTTCTACATAACTTTTGTTGTCCAAGTTTCAAGGGTTTCATTTTCAAAATTTTCAGAAGGTTTATACCACTTCTGCATATATTTTCATGTCCAACAAAGTGCATAAAAAGTTCTGAAAACTACTGATTTCTGGCAAGTTGTGTTCTGTTTTCAGTTTGGATTCAATCTTTGAGGCAATTTTTAATCAGTTTTGGTTCTATTTTTGGACTTGAGTTCTACATAACTCTTGTTTGAAGTTACAACGGTTCCATGTTTGAATTTTGCAAAAGGTTCTGAACAGAGATACATATTGTTTTGGGCTCATCTATATGCTATAAAAATTCTGGAAGGTGGTCATTTCCTAAAAATCTTGAAGGCTCAAAGTTGAATCTAGAAATATTTTTCTCCCTTATTTTTATTTCCCGGCTTGCCGATCATGTGTTGTCGTATGCAGTGATGCTTTTCACCATGTGTGCAAATTTAGTGCTAGTGATCCCTCAATCTATCATTTGACATAATATCAGATATGAGGGTGATAGCATCTGTTTTTATTAGAGTCTTTACTACATCTACTTCCGCTTGTTCATTTAGAGGTGCGTTGGGTGATTTGAAAATGCCATCATATTCACAAGAATTTGTCGAGGCGCCTATTCACCCCCCTCTAGTCGCCATTCCGATCCCACATCGGACCTAATCGAGACAGTAGCTAGTCACGATGATCTGAATAATATATCAATGAATCAAGAAAACTTTATTTAGATGAAAAGTATACGGCATGAAAAACATACAACAACAAGAGATGTCAGACTCAACCGATGAAGCCTCATGCTATCAAACCCATATCACTTCAATCTAAGAGATCAAACCTAACTGATGCAGCCTTAGACCTAGCCATATACACTAAGAACAATCGGCGACCATGTTGTTTCACCGTTCTCCTCAAGAGATCGGATTGAACCGATGTAGCCATGAGGATACTAACCTAGTTGCCACGGAAGTTGGGGTGGCAAAACTCACCTCATCACCGGAGATCAAACTGATGAAGCCCAGCTCCGAGAGCCCGAGTTCCATCGGATAACCTTGGGGTACAAGGGTGGCGATGCGCCGTCTTGATAGCAAAAAATGACATTAATAGTCAAGATTGTCAAAATATCAATTTTGGTAATTTTGGCCAAAAATACACAAGTCTTGGATCAGGCCAAAGCATTATAGGGCAGAAGGCTCATCGAACATTGGGCTTCAGAGGTCTTTTAGCGGCCTGCTAGCTTTAGACCGAAGGCCCTCCGGAGGCCTGCCTCCCCGACGCTTCGGCATGAGGAGCAGGCTTTAGCAGGCCTGTCGAAGGCCCACTTCAGGCTAGCTTCGGAGATAGCGTTTGAGTCTAATTCTGGTTGTTTTTATCCCTAATCTTTATTAGGCCGAATCCTACCAGATTAGATTTAGAGATAAGAATGCTAGCCCTTATAAATATAGGGGTGAGGCCAGCTCATCAGACCCCAACACAATTCAACCACAAAGCCTTAGCTTTGAACCATACTTTACTTTTATTTACTTTTCTACAAAACCTTCGTGGGTTTGCCTGGAAGCCCTCCGCCAGCCACTTTGAAACGGTGGTAATCCTTGTTACTTCGCCTGTGAAGTACCCGTTAATCTACGTAACAGATTGCTATCGCCTAGCTTATTACTTCGCCTGTGAAGTATCTATTAATCTTCATAACAGATTGCTACCTTCATTTCTCTATTGCAGCACTTAGTAAATTCGGTCTCTAGGCCGAATTGGCACTTGATCTCTGTTCTATTGCAGGTTTTCATGCTCAAAGCCCCTTTCACCGAAGGTGGCCTAAGCCAGGAAACTAGTTTTGGAGGCTTCGACTACCCGTGCTGGACCCGTCACGCTATTGTCGGTCTGTTTGAGTTCCCACACCAGAGAGCTCCACAGCAGGTGTTGGGGGAAAATATCCCATCTTCGGGGTTATTGCCAAAGCAACATGAAGACAGCCAACCAGTTCGAAGATAGTCCGAAGGTCATCTTCGAAGGTAGCTTGGAACCTCGTTTGGAGTCCGAAGACTGGCATTGGTTCGAAGTATATCTTCGAACCAAAGCCTTCCAGGATCTTTTCTGCCAGCTAAGATGGAAGACTTATCTTCTATCCTATTAGATTAGTCTTTACCATTTTAGCCCTATTAAGGAAACTGAATAGTTTCCTTAATGTCGGTTGTAATAGAGGGGTAAATAGGTCTTTTCCTTAATGATTAGGCCTATAAATACCCCCCATTTCATCCTGTAATGGGGACCAATTACAAGTGAATCAATACACACTTTCGAACTATTCTAAGCTATTATCCTTTCGGAGGCTTGGAACAGTTTGCTTCGCAAACACTTCGTTTGTTAGTTTCTTTTCTACAGAAACCTGTTAGCGTAATCTTTTACGCCAACAGTTGGCGCCGTCCGTGGGGAACTTAGTCCAAAAAACTTCGTTCTCTACCAACCTCTTGCATCATGCCTCCTAAGCGGAGCGCACCTCGCAATCCCACTCGGAGGTCCTCTCGGATCTCCGGAGAAATACCCTTCGACACAGTCGAAGTCGGAGGGTCTTCGACTATCCCTCCACCTCTAACTCCGCAAGGGGCTTCTATCCCTCGAGGATACGAAACCTCTCCACCAACCCCTTCTACACTCCGACCGCCCGGAGCCACTCTGCCACCCTCCATTCCGATCGGAACTGATCATACCAGTTCTCAAGACCCGGAAGGTCCTTCCGGAGGAGATGAAGATAGCCTTGGAGACATGGCCACTCAAATGGCCAATCTTCAAGCCGAGGTAGCGAGGTGGCGACAGGAGGCTGCGAACAGGCTTCGCCCTCAAGCCACCCCAGCTATCCCCGAAGTGCACGAAGACGACGATCTTGACTATCCCGAAGCCCCGGAGAACGCCTCTTACGACAATGAATCTCCGTTGCATCCCGAGCTTCAGAAGGTTCGCTTCGATCCAAGGTTCAAAGCTTCGAAGCTTAGCAAGTATGCCGGAGACGAAGATCCCAGTGAGTTTGCGCGTTCTTATGCCCTAGCAATCGAGGCTAGTGGCGGAGACAGAGAAACTATGGCGAAGTGCTTCCCGTTAGCCCTTGAAGGAGTGGCGTTGAGATGGTTCTGGTCTTTAAAACCAGGATCAATCACGACATGGTTACAGTTGAAGAAGAAGTTCATAAGTAACTTCCAGGGTACCTTCGTGCCCCCCATGTCGACAGGAAGCCTTTTCCAAGTGAAACAGCTCCCCGGAGAAACATTGAGGCAGTACTTCAAGCGCTTCGCTCACACGAAGTCGCAAATTCGGGGGCTGTCCACATCTTCGGTGGTTGATGCGGCTCGGGAAGGCGTCAGTCATAAAGGCCTTCTGGATAAATTGCATCGGAAGAGCATCACCACAGTATCACAGTTGATGTCGTACTTCGAGGAGTACTCGAAGTCAGAAGAAGGTTGGCTTCGGAGGACTACTGCTACTTCGACGGTGTTGACAGAAGTTAAAGCAGAAGTGAAGACTTCGGCTCCGCCGCAAGAGCCAGTCCTCGAAGTGCAACAGGATAGAAGAAGAGGGCAAAAGCACCCTCGTTCTGAGGTCTTAAACATTGCACCCCCGCAGAAGTTTGCACCAAGAGCTCCACAGTCTGCAGGGAACAAGTCCAGCGGCTGGAGGCCGCCAGGGAAAACGGCTGGCAAAGGCCAGACCCTTTTTTGCTGTATTCATGGAGAGAACCGAAGCCATGCAACCGACACCTGCAAGGCTATTCTTACCCTTCGGGGAGAATACTTGGAGAGAACTTCGGGTCGAGGTAGTACCGACCGAAGTCCAGCAGCAGCAGTGCGCTCGGAGCCGGTCCAGGCTGTAGCGCGAATAGAAAATTTTAATGCTGCAAGGCATCCTCCGGTGGCCAATGTTATGCCACCTCCGAAGCAAGAAGAAGGGCAAGATAGAGGGAAGAGAGTAGTTCTCCCTATCTCCGGAGGAGGTACCCTCGGAAGCATGTCCAAGAGACAGCGAAGAGAGTATGTCCGAGAAGTAGGCCACATTGGGACTTCGTCATCTGCAGCTGCAATGCCGGAGTGGTCTCATGTTCCAATATCTTTCTCTGCGGAGGATGCAGCTGGTATCAAGTTCCCGCATGCAGATCCATTGGTTATCACTGCTGATATTGCCGGAACTGAAGTCCGAAGGGTGCTAATCGACAGAGGTAGCTCGGCAGATATCATATTTGTACAAGCCTTCGATCAGTTATGCATTTCTCGGAAGCATCTCCTCCCAGCGGCTCGTCCTCTGCAAGGCTTCGCAGGACCTCCGCTAGATGCACTTGGCCAGATAGGCCTGGAAGTAACCTTCGGAGAAGGTTTACTAGCCCGAACTGAAGAAGTTATCTTTGATGTGGTGGATGCCCCGTATGCCTATAATGTTATCTTTGGCCGAGGCATGTTGAATCAGTTCGGAGCTGTGGCGCATCACAATTACTTGTGCATGAAGATGCCCACACAATCAGGAGTTCTGACAGTCTTCGGAGATCAAGCCATAGCTCGGAGAGCAGAATATGGTCATGGTCCTCCTCTTGATCCGAGGCAAGTAAACAGTGTCCAAGAAAATGGAGAAACTTTTTCAGCCTCCTCCGAAGCTTCGAAGAAATCGTTTCCAAGACCAAGTCCCGAAGGAGAGATTGCAACGAAGGTCATTGTCAAAGATGGTAAAGAATACACTTTTCAATTTGGTAAAGATTTACCTCCCGAAGTTGCAACTTCCTTGGAAAAGGTTGTAGGAGAAAATTTGGATGTCTTCGCCTGGTCTGACGAAGATATCACCGGAGTCGATCGGGATATTATTGAGCACAGCTTGCTTGTAAACCCGAAGGCCCGGCCTGTTCGACAAGGGCTCCGGAAGATGTCCGCAGAGAGAGCTGCTCTAGCTAAGGACGAAGTTGAAAAACTGTTGAAGGCTGGAATTATCAGAGAAGTGGCCCATACAGAATGGTTAGCAAACCCAGTCTTCGTCAGGAAGAAGTCCTCCGGAAAGTGGCGCATGTGCATTGATTTCACATCTTTGAATAAAGCGTGCCCACGTGACCCCTACCCCATGCCCCGAATTGATCAACTAGTTGACTCCACTGCAGGTTCGGAGTTACTAAGCTTCCTCGACGCGTATTCCGGCTATCATCAAATATGGCTAAAGCGCGAAGATGAAATCAAGACGAGCTTTGTAACTCCTTCGGGAGTCTTCTGCTATGTAAGAATGCCCTTCGGCCTAAGAAATGCCGGGGCTACTTTTTCAAGATTAGTTGCTAAGGCTCTAGGTCATCAACTAGGTCGCAATGTGGAGGCCTATATGGATGATATTGTAATAAAGAGTGCTTTAAAGCACCAACATAGCCTAGACTTAGCAGAAACATTCAATAGCCTTCGGGCATGTGGGATCCGCCTTAACCCCGAAAAATGTATATTCGGGGCTAAGGCTGGAAAGTTGTTAGGGTACTTAGTTTCAAGCAGGGGAATTGAAGCTAGCCCTACTCAAATAACTGCGCTGCAGAAGATGGCTCCTCCGGAGAATGTAAAGCAAGTGCAAAAGCTGACCGGACGTCTGGCCGCACTTAGCAGGTTTTTATCACGGTCTGCGGAGAGGAGCTTGCCAATCTTTAAAGCTTTGAAAGGGTCCTAAGATTTTGCATGGACACCGGAGTGTCAGAAAAGCTTCGAAGATATTAAAGATTATCTCAGCAATCTTGCTACACTTACGGTGCCTATTGCGGACGAAACCCTACTTCTGTATCTTGCAGCCACAGGCTCAGCAGTCAGCGCAGTCCTTGTCAGAGAAGCTGATATCAATGGGAAGTTGGTCCAAAATCCTGTCTATTTTGTATCCGAAGCATTGTCAGGAGCGAAGACAAGATACTCCGAACTTGAGAAATTCGTTTATGCTCTGATAATGGCTTCGAGGAAGCTAAGACATTATTTTTTGGCTCACAATGTAATTGTACCAACTTCGTATCCTTTAGGAGATATGCTCCGAAGCAAAGATTCCACTGGAAGAATTGGAAAGTGGGCAGTAGAACTAGCACCCTTCGGCATATCTTTCCTGGCAAGGACAGCTATCAAATCCCAAGTCCTAGCAGACTTCGTAGCAGAGTGGACTCCACCTGCGAAGTTGACTCCGGAGAAATCAGATGACGGAGTATGGACTATTTACTCCGATGGGGCTTTCCAAGCATCCGGAGCAGGCATTGGGGCAGTATTAATTTCTCCGTCAGGTCAAAGAGCAATGTACTCCGCAAGACTCAACTTTAAGTCTACCAATAATATAGCGGAGTACGAAGGAATATTATTGGGACTCCGGAAAGCACGTGCTCTAGGGGCTACAAGGATAATTATAAAAACAGATTCTCAGATAGTAGCAGGACACGTAGACAAAAGTTTTCAAGTCCGACATCCACAGCTTGCAAAGTACTTAGAAGAAATTCGCAAGATCGAAGCACATTTCAAGGGTATTTCCATTCGGAGTATACCAAGAGCTGAAAACGTGCAAGCGGACATTTTAGCGAAGGCTGCTGCCGGAGCTGTGGATGTGCCTGACGAAGCTTTCTATGAGGAGCTCAATATACCTTCGGTGCCACAAGTTGCTTCTGCAGAGATTCTCTGCATTCCTAGTGCAGATTGGAAGGATTCAATCATAGAACTCTTGCAAGGAGGAACAAATTTGCCCGAAGAGCCCCAATTGTCAAGATTAAAGCTCAGAGCAAGAAACTATCAGCTAATCAACGGTATATTATACAAGGCCGGAGTATGTTCCCCTCTACTCCGATGTATATCTCAAGCCGAAGGCCAAGAAATTCTTCGAGAAATTCACGAAGGCCTTTGTGGAAGTCATTTAGCCCCTAGAGCTCTGGCAGGAAAAACACTTCGCCAGGGGCTTTATTGGCCCACAATAACAGCTGATGCGGAGAGCTTGGTCCGCACTTGTCAAGGATGCCAGTGGATGGGTCGACGGAGTCATCGCCCACCAACAGCTCTTCAAGTCATTGCTCCGGTATGGCCTATGGCCAGATGGGGTATGGATCTAATTGGTCCCTTTCCGTTAGCAAAGGGAAATCTGAAATTCGCAGTGGTAGCTATCGAATATTTTTCTAAGTGGGTGGAAGCAGAACCCTTAACAGCTATCACTTCGAATAATGTACAGAAATTCTTCTGGAAAAACATTATTTGTCGGTTCGGAGTGCCTAGATATCTCACAGTTGATAATGGAACACAGTTCGACGCAGAACCCTTCAGGAAGTTTTGCGAAGACCTAGGCATTCAACTATGTTTTGCTGCAGTGAGACATCCTCAGTCGAATGGAGCAGTTGAGCGAGCCAATGGAAATATCTTATCAGGGCTAAATCGAAGAATAGTAGGATTATCAAAGGGACTGTGGACCGAAGAGCTTCCGAAGATTCTGTGGTCCATTCGGACTACGCAAACAAGGTCCACAGGTTTTACTCCGTTCAGACTACTATTCGGAGATGAAGCTATGACTCCAACGGAGCTCAAAGGAGGATCACTTCGCAGCACCGAACCAGACATAGAAGAAGAAAGACAAGCTTCGTTAGATTTGTCAGAAGAGACAAGGCTTCGAGCTGTAGCTAATTTATCAAAGTATCATCAGCAGACGAAGACTTGGTATGACCCGAAGGTTAAGCTCAGCGAGTTAAGGCCGGGTCATCTTGTTCTACGAAGCATTATAGCACCAGGGAAGTTAGGCAATAAATGGGAAGGTCCATATCTAATCGTCCGCTCGGGGCGCCCTGGTTCATTTAAATTAGCTAATTTAGAAGGTGAAGAGTTAGCACATACTTGGCATGCGGAGCACCTAAAGCGATACTTCGCATAAGGGCTCCTTGTAATTCGCTTGTAATCACCTCTAAATTAATAAAGCATACACCCGGTGGTTTAACCTTCCCCTTGACGCTCCTAGTCTCCCGAGCGGACGCGCTGGGACAGAAGTCGTTCGAGAGGGAAGTGTTATCAAGCTGGGATGTATTTCCGGACTTCGTACCCATAAAGTCGAAGCCTCCGGTGTGGGGGCTGACATAATCCGGAGCCCAGGCCATCGGCTTGTAGGCATCCGTAAAAGAGCCCAAAACCACACTCTACGGAGTCCAAGCTTCGGCTGGTAGACTTCCGTAAAAGAGCCGAAGGTGGCCAAAATCTACGGAGTCCAAGCTTCGGCTGGTAGACTTCCGTAAAAAGAGCCGAAGGTGGCCAAAATCTGCGGAGTCCAAGCTGCAGCTTGTCAGACTTCCGTAAAAAGAGCCGAAGGTGGCCAAATTCTGCGAAGTCCAAGCTCCGGCTGGTAGACTTCTGCAAAAAAGAGCCCAAGTGGCCAAATTCTGCGAAGTCCAAGCTCCGGCTGGTAGACTTCTGCAAAAAAGAGCCCAAGTGGCTACAATTTCTACGAAGTCCAAGCTCCGGCTGGTAGACTTCTGCAAAAATAGCCGAAGGTGGCTACAATTTCTGCAAAATCCAAGCTCCGGCTGGTAGATTTCCGCAAAAAACAGCCGAAGGTGGCTAAAGCAAAGCAGCATTTAAGCCATGAGCTTCGAATGATTGTTCATATGCGTCCAAAGTGACAAAATTTTTTAAGACATTAAAGTGTCCTGGAAGTTATCTCAATTGATCTCTTTCAAGAAATAAACAAAGGTACCAAGTTACCATTCTTCTGACTACAGATAGTCGAAGACATTTCATAAGATTTCAAAAGATCTTTAAATGACAGAGGGGCTCCGAACCCCCAAAAAATTGTACTCCGAAGTTTTTTCTTTGCGCATAACCATCTTCGAATACAGTTCGAAGTTGCTTATACCCAAAGAGGGGCTAGTAAATATGGAGACAATTTTAAATTGGCATTCATTATCAAAACAAATGTATTTACAAATTACATCATGAAAAATTGGTATCTATACCAAGAAGGAATCGGAGACCTCTTCGGTCCCGAGAGCTAGGGGTGGAACGACTAGTTCCAACATCGGAAGTTCTAAGAACTTTACGTTTAACCCTCTTCCTCCCCTTCGAAGCTCTAAAATCCTTTTGTTCTTGTTGAAGCTCTGCCCAAGTTCGAAGCCGCTCGGGGCTTCGTTCCCAGCTTCTAAGATCTTCAGATCTTTTATTTTGGGCTTCACCTTCGTCTTCGGACCAATTAGTGTCTTCAGAAGACGAGGTGTTTGCGTCGCTCTCTTTATCTTCCTCTTTAATATAAGACAATATGTCTTTGATTATTTCGGGCGCAATAACGCCGGAGTCATCTCGAGGGATAAGAAATCGAGGACGCTTATAACTCTTTAGAAGTTCGAAGGTGTTCCACAGTGAGCGAAGTTCGCTGTTAAGCTCTAACACTTCGATATCTTCCATAAGAGGCAAAGCCTAAAAATATGACAAACAAGATTTTCATTGATAAATATTTACAAGCATCAGCTTTACATAATCAAAAAATCCTAAATAATCCTAAACCTGCGGGTTCGGAGGAGGCTGACTGCTCGAAGCTTGGCTCCGAACTTGCTTTTGGCGTTGGCCTTCGTCAATCCAAGCCTTGATCGCAGATCGACCTTCGGCTCTCCATGAAGTCTGGAAGGCTCGCCAAGCAACAGCTACACCTTCGGAAGGTTTTAAAAGTCGGTCGTCGTCGAAGATGATGGAGCCCTGTGCGCTCGGAGTGATTGATCGGCCCAAATCCTCGTAGTAGCGAAGTATTCCAAGGGCAGACACTTGTCCGGAGAGTTCTCCATAACGTATGCCTGCCGTCTTCATTTGCTTCGCTGCTCCTTGGATCCTCTTTAGCCGGCGCAGCAGAGTTACATTGTCATCCGAAGGTAGTGATCCAGTAGTACCGAAGTACTCCAAGACACCTAACATTTGTTCAATGACCTCCGAAGCCACCTTCTCCGACTTAACCTTTTCTTCAATAAGCATATCCTTGGCCGAAGTTGTTTCAGCTAAAACTCCGGAGATTCGAGCGTTCTCCGTAGTCAAAGCATTCTTTTGAGTTCGGAGTTGGCCAGCCTCTTCTTGTAGCCTTACAAGTGCGGAGTCCTTCGCAGCATCCTCCGTCCGCAGTCTTTCAATCTCCGCTCGAAGCACAACTCTTTCTGCTTCGAGCTCTTTCCTTGCAGCTTCCAAACTTTGCCTAGCCCTTCGCTCTGCTATTATCACATTGTCCATTTGAGATACTCGACCTTCGGAGAAGTTAAGATTTCTTTGAAGAGTTTCGTTCTCTTCCCGAAGTTGAGCAATTTCGTTTTCATTCGACAAAGCTGCAGCGCGGGCTAAGACTGCTTGCTAAGAAAAAGAAAAACGAGAATAAGAAATTATTCATATATAATTCATTATTTGGTTCGAAGATGCTTTATACCTGATAAGCTGCTCTTTCCACAGCAAGGTTAAGCTCCGAACCCTTCACTCTGCTTAAACGGGCTACCAGTTCTGTTTCCCCGACTTGGCGACTGGCTTCACCCAAAGGTTTAACCAAAGTCCCAAGTCCGGTTTTCTCCTCCAAAAAAGGAGTTATGAGAGGAAGCAGTTTCGAAGCTTTCTGGTCAGCCCTGCTTAGCGAAGGTCCGGAGGTTTCTTCCGAGGCCCTTGGAACTTCAGAAGATGGCCCCCCCTCAGTCGATTCACTTTCGTCCGTTGACTCAGATGAAGTCGATCCTTGAGCTGGGAGGGGCTCGATGTGTCTTTTTCCTCTTCCAGGCCCCGGTAGAGCAACTCCCGGTTGCGGCCCCGAAGTTGTCGAAGGTCTTAGAGTTGTATCTTCGAGGGATACTTCGACAACAGGAGGCTCTGAAAAACCAAAAATATTACACATTGTATAATTCTGCAAAAATTGATAAGAATTAAGCAAAATTTACCTTCGATATTCTCTGGAATATCGAGCACCGGGCTGATCGGAGGATCATAAGTGTAGTCCTCATCCGAATCAGCCGTTAAATCTTGGGCTACAGGAGCATCGTCCTGAAGAGCCCTCGTTACTTCTTCGAGAATCGAAGCCATAGTGACTTCGACTCCCCCTTCATCCATTGAAACTCCGGCCTGAGTTGTGTCTTCCTGAACTACCGAAGTCATTGGTTGATCAACATTGTCTCCAGACTCCGGTATGTTCGCAGGCACTTCGGCCTCATTCACACCCATAGGGGCTTCGATTTGTTCTCCCTGGGTATCCGGAGCTCTTACTTCTTCGATGTTGGTTTGAGGCTCCGGAATACCTGCAGTGTCTTCAATGAGAATACTTCTTTGAGCTGCATCTTCGTCAATTAATCTTACTAGTAAAGTACCTTCGTCTTCTTTAGAGCTAGAAGCCGAAGCTCTTGAGCTCGAAGGTGCGAGGTTTTTCGGCTTCCGAGCCACCTTCTTCGTCGGAGTCCTTGCGGAGCTGGAGGCTCCAGCTTCGGCTACTCTCTTCTTGGGTCCTTTCTCTTGAGGCACCCAGTCCATCAGAGGGGGCGGAGTTAACTCCAACATTCCCCATACTCTGTTAGATCGCTCCCAACTTCCGATTAATTTGATTCGCCATTCCTTTTCTGACGGAGTTGGAGCACCCAAGATCTTCTCCGAAGCCCTTATAATTTGCTCTGAAGTAATAGGGGCTGAAGAAGCTAAAAAATAACTCAAGTTAATCTTTCTTCGAAGTAAATATGTATTATGCATGTTGGTTTCGAAGTTACCTGCAGGGCTCGAAGTATAGTTTATCTTGCGAAGACCGCCCTCCGAGTCATCTTCGAAGACGATAGGCCAGTTGGCCATCAACGGAGGAATTTGAAGTCCGATGAACTCTTCGGCTAAGTCCCGCATGCTCAACCTTTTGCTGATTTTCTGAAGCAAGTTGAGGCGAGCTTCGAGTTGACCTTCGTCAGGTTGCACTAAGGCTTCCTTTCGGAACTGGATTTCCTTGAGGGGACCAGCCAGAGGACTACCCACTCCAACTTCAGCATAAAACCACCTCAGAACCCAATCGGTGTACCATCTAGCATTGATGGCCTTGGCAGGGAATTGCAGTGCATATTCATCACGAAGCCTAAAATTGATGCTTCCGAAGGCAACCAATACTTTTTCACCTCCGGAGCCTACGGAAGTCTTCGGCTGACAAGTTGCTCTATGCAGTGCTGCGAAGACTTCAGCCCTCCCCTCACAACCTTCGGCTCTCAGAGCCCATTCGAAGATAGCTAATCTAGCTACAGCATTCGGAGACAGCTGGGGGAGGGTTACATGAAACAAGTCAAGGACTTCGGTCAAGAAATCTACAGCAGGGAGGCCCAAGCCCGCTTCGAAAAAAGCTTCGAACACCACAACTTCTCCGGGTCTCGGTGATGGAATTGATTCTTTGCCCGGCTTCCGAATCATTACCCCATTGCTAATCTTACCCCCTGCTGTGATTGCCAAGGACTCTCTTTTGCAGGTCGAAGGTCCCAATTCAAAGGACTGATCCAAATATTTGGTCGATGGAGGGCACAGACCTTGGTCATCGGGGATTTGGGGATTTCTCCCCCCTGCCGCCATGGACATTGCCGTCTGCATCGAGGGTGCCGCCGCCAATGTTGCCGCCGCCGCTGCTGCGGCTGCCTGCTGCCGAGCCAAGGTCGAAGGTGGTGCAGATCCTTTGGTCTTCACCATCGCGATTGCCGGATCAACTTGAGAGAATGGGAACTAGGGCTCAAGAACTCGAAAGTTAGGGCTCAAGAACTCAAGAACTCAAGAACTCAAAAGACTTTTGACTGGGAGCGAGCGGTGAAAAGGTAATCGAGTAAGTTCCAGAGTTCTTTATTTATAGCCTAAAACTTTCCGTTTGTTACCGTTTGGGCTCTGCCCTTTCGCATTCCCGCCTGTTATTTTCCTCCGAAAATAACGCCTCGTATAACTCCGTTAGAAACAGAAACTAACGGCTATATTTTCTAAGTCTAAAAAGACTTTCGAACTTCCTGAGTCAGTTCTAAGATAGTTCGAAAAGTAATTACCTTATGACTGATTCGAAGTTCATATCTTCATGTATTTCGGAGATAAAACAAAATCAATAACCCCTATGATTGGTTATCTTTTCTTTCCGTATACTGCTCTCCTAACGTTACAGGTCGAACGGAGAAGCGTATTCGAGGGGCTACTGTTGGGGGAAAATATCCCATCTTCGGGGTTATTGCCAAAGCAACATGAAGACAGCCAACCAGTTCGAAGATAGTCCGAAGGTCATCTTCGAAGGTAGCTTGGAACCTCGTTCGGAGTCCGAAGACTGGCATTGGTTCGAAGTATATCTTCGAACCAAAGCCTTCCAGGATCTTTTCTGCCAGCTAAGATGGAAGACTTATCTTCTATCCTATTAGATTAGTCTTTTACCATTTTAGCCCTATTAAGGAAACTGAATAGTTTCCTTAATGTCGGTTGTAATAGAGGGGTAAATAGGTCTTTTCCTTAATGATTAGGCCTATAAATACCCCCCATTTCATCCTGTAATGGGGACCAATTACAAGTGAATCAATACACACTTTCGAACTATTCTAAGCTATTATCCTTTCGGAGGCTTGGAACAGTTTGCTTCGCAAACACTTCGTTTGTTAGTTTCTTTTCTACAGAAACCTGTTAGCGTAATCTTTTACGCCAACAGCAGGCTTCGTCGCACCAGGCTTCGTCACACCAGTACTCCACCCCTCTTTCCACTATTAAGGGTAGTCGAAACGCGACATTAGTGTTGTGTCATGCTTAGGCTTGTTCCTAAGTATCCGCACACTTTTGGCCGAACTCAGCTCCACTCTGGGCAAACCCTTCGGTAGAACCCTGCTTCGACTACCCGTGCCGGACCCGTCACGCTATTGTCAGTCTATTTGAGTTCCCACGCTAGAGCGCTCCGTAGCAGGCTTCGTCACACCAGGCTTCATCATGCTAGTACTCCACCCCTCTTTCTACTGTTAAGGTTAGTCGAAACGCGACATTAGTGTTGTGTCACGCTTAGGCTTGTTCCTATGTATCTGCACACTTTTGACCAAACTCAGCTCCGCTCTGGGCGAACCCTTCGGTGGGAGGCTTCGGCCCACAATGGCCAAACATACCTCCAGCCTAGCAGGACCCTTCTCTAATATGGTCCGAAATACCTTCAATGTGGCCAAACCCCCCTCCGGGCAATGGATTCGGCTGGAAGTGGGCGAAGCTGCTGGAGCCACCAATGCCTCCGCCATACAATTGGGTAGGGACCCCATGGGCTCCATAAACCTCGCCCCTAGAGTACCCTTCGCAGTGTAATGTTGCCCACTGTTTCCCTTCGGAGTATCATAATTGGTAGGGACATACAGACACAGCGAAGGGAGACGTCTTCCACAGGCTCTCCGTAGTACCTCTGAATCGACTCGCACAAGACGGAGCCAAGGGAGATGGGTGCGAGGAGGCAAAGGAGAGGGAGTCTGAAGCCATCACATTAAGGGTAGGGTCTCAGGAAGTCCCAATCCCAAAGGCCCCTTCGCCGAAGCCCGACAGAGGTAAGTCCCTTAGCCCGGCTGAGGCCAGTGCCGAAGCTTGGTCTAACCGGCTAAACAAGGCCGGTCCAACCGACAGGGTAAGCAGCGAGGTGCCTACCAAGTATAAAACACACGAGGCCGACCCGGGTAAGGCCCCTTCGGTCAAAAATCATAGAAGCAAGGTGGTGGCACCTGGTACCAAGCCACAACCATCTTGGGCACCTTCGGGCATGTCCAAATCACAGAAAAAATGCCTACAACGTATGCGATCATAGGAGATGTGCGAAAAAAAAGGCCGAGGATGAGCGAGACGCCATTTTTGAAGAAATTCACCCTCGACCAATTGTGAAACAGGTATGGAAGCTCAAACTAATGGAAACAAAGAACCCGACTCCCATTCCAAGCAACGACGATGACGACATGCTCGACGATGACTACACGCCCGTCTCCGAGGGGGACACACCTTAGGCAATGAATATCAACGTCACCATGCTCCCCGCCGAGATGCTGTTTTCGAGAAACTTGAGGATATGGCTCATCACCTAAAGCCTCTCTATGTAAGGGGGCACATTGACGGGAAGCCGATCTCTAGATGCTTGTCGACGGTGGCGCCACTGTCAATTTAATGCCTTATTCTCTTTTGAAGAAGCTTGGCAGGGGCGATGTGGACTTGAAGAAAACCAACCTAATGGTCAACAGCTTCAACGGCGAGAGTTCCAAAGCTAAAGGCGTACTCTCCTTGGAGTTGATGGTGTGTAACAAGACGCTACCAATAGCATTCTTCATCGTTGATGTGCAAGGTAACTACAGTGTGTTGCTTGGGAATGACTGGATTCGTGGGAATTGCTATATTCCTTCTACTTTGCACCAATGCCAGATACAATGGGACGGCGATGACGTAGAAGTCGTACCAGCAGACACTTCGGCCTAGGTAGCATTGGCCGATATGTCCATCAACGCCATTCATGACAAAGTAGAGTGTCTATCAGGTAGAGAAATTTCGGATTACGACTTCATTAGCATATCCAGAGGACGTTTCATACCCGTGTCTGTAAAGCCGGCTGATGTAGCACGACTATTTCTAAATTAGTAGTCATGTCTAGTAAAATAATCTTGATTGGCTAAAGTCGTGCATAGAGCAATATCGGTCTTCTAAAGACGGTATTTCCGAGGCCATTGAAGACTTTAGTGAAGTAGAAAAGTTAGGACAAGGTTTTGCGTCGTCTGATCCCTTAGAAGAAGTCGATATAGGCAATGGTAGCATTCTAAGGTTGACTTGTGTAAACCAACATTTACAAGCTGATGAGAAGGCCGAAGTAACAAAATTGCTTCGGTCATACATTGATTATTTTGCATCGGAGTATAGCGACATGCCCAGATTAAGCCACGAGCTCATGGAGCATCGGCTACCTATTAAACCCGTGTTTAAGCCTTATAAATAGCCCCCTCGTCGCTTTAATTTGGCCGTCTATGACCGAGTTAAATAGGAAATAGAATGATTACTCAAGGCTGAGTTTATTAGGCCTTGCAGGTATGCTGAATGGGTCACTAACATTGTGCCTGTTAAAAAGAAGGGGAACGGCAAAATACGAGTTTGTATTGATTTCAGGGATCTTGATGAGGACATCACTTCACATGATACACACATGGAGCCTCCACCTACAATTCAGTTACTAGGACGAATCACATGCGCCCGTGCCCGTCGCTTGAACCATGGTTTGATGGAATAGAAGAATTGGAGTTCAAGACGGAGCCGCACGGATGTTTGAAGTCAAGATTTTGCTGGTTCGGACTACATCGACCACCCTGCACCAAAATGGGCATAACTTCCTCATACGAAGTTCGATTGGCGCGTTCTTTGACTTTTTGGAAAGCTGAGGAGAAGACGGATCGTTTGCCGTTGGTTTCACATCATTTGGAGTCTCGAGTCGTTCTGTGTGACCGAAACAGTACTGCGTGACAGAACTGGGCCGTGTTGGCCATATTTTGAGTTTGTTCGTCTTCTAGCCCACAGCCCATGTCTGTTCGCCTTCCACAGGCCGCCGCCCTATAAATTCTCACGCCAGCCACCTCTAGGGTTAGGTTTTGCTTTGTTGCATCTACACTGTTGTGTTTAGATCCCGCCTCTTGCGCCGGACCGATTGGCTGCCGCATTGGCGTTTGTGAAACCTCAACTTATCTTCGTTTGTCTGTGATTTGGCATTCGATTTGTATCCTTCCTGTTCTTGCTTGTGTTCTTGGGTTCGCTTGCAGGAATTAGCCTTCGTGGCGAGGTCAATCGCGTTCTGCGTGGTTGATAACCAACGGAGACAGTGGTGTAACGATTGCAAGGTTTTGATCCGCCGGACCGGAGCCTTGGATCGCCAACGTCGAGATTCTCCACCAACCCAAGTTTATCCCTTACCTAGCGGAAGATCGGGACCACTCCCCCATCAGCTGGTATCAGAGCTCAGATTTCCCGTTAGGTAATCTCGATCTGCCTTTGTTTTACCCAGAGTCCAGAAAACCGCACCAAAAAAATTCCCCACCGAGAACCCCTTTGTGCCTTGCGATTTTAATTTCAGTTTTAACTTTGTTGAGTTCGTGTTCTTGGTCGAGTCTTGTTGCTGGTTTAGTCATCCCTCTGTGTCGTTTGAGTAGTAGTTGTTCTTGTGTCTCAGAAAAAAAAATCCCCACCGAAAAACCCCCCTTCCGCAACCTTTCTTTGTTTTCCACATCTGCTCTTTGTGACCCCCCTTCGGTAAACAGGCATAACTTTTCGCTCGTTTGCCAGAATAGTCTCAGTCGGCTAAAGGGAAGGATGTAATTGTTGGAGAGTCGTGCACTCGCATGCTCATACCAAAGAACCCCGAGGTAGGAGTGTGGAAACAGAACGTTAACATCCCTTCGGCTAAGGCTCACAAGAGGCCGAAGGTAACATACAAGATGTTGTTGAATAAGCATCAAAGAAAATCCAAGGAATTAGGTCCCCACGCTAAAAATCTAGGTCAGCCGAAGGGCCCAAGGCGTTCAGAGGATGGATTCAGACCATAGTGGCTGAGCCCCCCTCGTGATGGATTCGAGCCACAGTGGCCGGACCCCCTGCACAGGGACTTCGGGCCACAGTGGCCTAACACTCCGCATGGTGGCTTCGGGCCTCAATGGCCGAACCCCCCCGTATAGTAACTTTGACCCCCAATGGCCGAAACCCACACCACTTTGGACGAACCCTCCGATAGGAGGCTTCGGCCCGCACTAGCTGAATGTACCTCCGGCCTAGCAGGACCGCTCACTGATATGGTCCAAGACACCGTCGACTCTGCCGAATCCCTCTGGGTAACTGGTTTGGCTCATAGTGGGCGAGGCCACTGGAGCTACCGATGCCTCCGCAGTACAACTGGGCAGGAACTCCGTAGGCTCCATACGTGTCATAGCCAGAGTACCCTCCACAACTTAACGCTATGCCTTGTTTTCCTTCGGAGTATTATGAATGGCAGGGACAAGCAGACACAGCAGAGGGAGGCATCGTCCACATGCTGTCCGTGGTACCTCCGAATTGGACCATGCAGGGCGAAGTTGAGGAGTACAGGCATGTGGAGGCCGAATACAGGAAGTCCGAAGCAATCACGGTCAGAGTAGGGTCTCAAGAAGTCCCAATTCCGAAGGCCTTATCACCAAAGTATGATGAAGGTAAGCCCCATGCTTCGACTAGAGCCCACGCCGAAGCCTATTTTGATCGGTTAGCCCTCACCAAAATCGCCAAAAAAATCGGGAAGATAGAGAAAAAAATTGGAGAAAGTTTTTCTCGCCGGACAGCAAACTTGTTTGAATTTTGTGAGCCACATCCCACCTTAGTTGTAGGTGCCAATTTTTGTGGTTACTCCTCTGGTCATCCTTGTTTCAAAAAAAATAGAGTGAAAAAAAAAAGAAGAAAAAAAAATAATAAAAAAAAGAGAGACAGTCCTGTTATTTTGCTTGTCCGAACTCTTGTCCGAACTCTTGTCCGATCTGAGGCAGTCTTTGGCTGTTTGTTGCTTGTCCGATCTCTTGTCTGAACCTTTGTCCGAACTCTTGTCCGATCGAACAGCAGCAGAAAAAAAAAAATTTGCACATACCCTTGTCCGATCACTTGTCCGATCTCTTGTCCGATCCCTTGTCCGATCTATAGAGAGCTGATTTTGACCTGTTTTGCTTCCTTGATTTTTGGGCACATAGTTTCCCTCTATTACTTGAACTTTCACTTTGGGAGCACTACGGTCAGCAACTTTGACGAGTACTAGGGAATACTTATTGAACTTGGTTTAACTGTTATTATTTATCGCTAATCCTTGCTACTCACTTGCCTTCCAAGCTACACATTTCTCTTGGTCAGGACAGGATCATTTTCTTGCAATTGTACACCACCCTCCACTTGGTTCATCACCTGTAGGCCGGTGACCTCCCTGCGGCGTGGTAAGAACATTTGCAAGCGTGGGTAAGGTGCTTGACGAATTGCTTCCACCACACATCCAGCACCCCACCTAGCTGTTTACATAAGGATTATTCTTTGTTGCTTTATCTTTTCACTAACATGGCAGCACTTATTGTACAACGTGACTTGAGCACTCACATGTACAAGGACGACCAGTCACAACGGAACAATATATTTCAGACCTTCTTCCGCGTCAAAGACCGTCGTGCGCATGTCATCATCGACAGCGGTAGTTGCAACAATTTGGTGAGCCTCGACGTGGTAACTAAGCTTCAACTTCCCACACGTGCACATCCACACCCTTACCATGTGCAATGGCTCAACGACAGCGGTAAGGTCAAGGTAACACAAACTGTTCACATCGAATTTTCCATTGGTACATACTTTGGAAGTGCTGATTTTGATGTAGTACCAATGCAAGCATGTTCTCTATTACTTGGTAGACCTTGGGTATATGATATTGATGCTACACACCATGGTAGGAGCAATAAGTACACATTTTTTGTATAAAGGAAAGAAAGTTACATTGCTTCCTATGACTCCTGCTGAAATTGTGAAATTTGAACAAGAAAAACATGCTAGGGACGCACAAAAGAGCAAACAACTTTCTGAAAATCAGCAAGTAGCTAAAACGCTTTCGAGGCAACAAAAAGATCAAGTTGTTTCTCCTTCCTCATCACAAGTTAATAACCTGAAGGGACGTGTCATGCATGCAATTAAAACTAATCTTGCAGTACGTAGTTCTCTTGGTCTTGCAGGTTTCTATCGGCGTTTTGTGAAAGATTCAGCACCATAGCCGGTCCTTTACCTGAGTTGACCAAGAAGGAGTTACGTTTACTCGTAAGCCAGCACAAGACAAGCCTTTGCCCCACTCAAGGATCTCCTTACACGTTAGTCACGATAGGCTTCGCCACGCTTGTACCCTGCTCCGGACAAAATATGCTTGCGCGTTGCGCTCGGGTCGTTACTTTGTATTTTGCGTATCAGAGACTCCACGCCGAACCCCGCTGTTCGGAGGTGATTATCTGTAGCGTCCAGATCGTTCGGACTTCATCTTCGGCCAGATCAGTCTTGGACACAAAGGTACCCTAGACGGGGACACCTCACACTAGATACCGAAGGTACACTTCAGCCACCCCTTCGCACGATACTTTGAAGCAGACAGGCTCCGACCGGTTTGCTGATTTATTCTGTTCATTATATTCTTTTGGCTAAGTGGATTATTTTATGTGATATGATTGCTGGCGACTCCACCCCTTACCACGGGCTAAGGGTAGTCGGAAC
>JAAALK010001734.1:64463-132017 GCA_019279435.1 Zizania palustris
TTTGGCCGAACTCAGCTCCACTCTGGGCAAACCCTTCGGTAGAACCCTGCTTCGACTACCCGTAGCCGGACCCGTCATGCTATGTCGTCTATTTGAGTTCCCACGCTAGAGCCGCTCCGTAGCAGGCTTCGTCACACCAGGCTTCATCATGCTAGTACTTCCACCCCTCTATCTCTAGTTAAGGTTAGGTACGAAACACACATTAGTGTTGGGTCACGCGTTAGGCTTGTTCCTATGTATCGGCACACTTTGACCAAACTCAGCTCCGCTCTGGCGAACCCTTCGGTGGAGGCTTCGGCCCACAATTGCCAAACAATACCTCCAGCCTAGCAGGACTGTTCTCCTAATATGGTCCGAAATACCTTCAATGTGCCAAACCCCCCTCCGGGCAATGGATTCGGCTGGAAGTGGGCGAAGCTGCTGGAGCCACCAATGCCTCCGCCATACAATTGGGTAGGGACCCCATGGCTCCATAAACCTCGCCCCTAGAGTACCCTTCGCAGTGTAATGTTTGCCCACTGTTTCCCTTTGGAGTATCATATTGGTAGGGACATACAGACACAGCGAAGGGAGATGTCCTTCCACATGCTCTCCATAGTACCTCTGAATCGACTCGCACAAGATGGAGCCAAGGGAGATGGGTGCGAGGAGGCAAAGGAGAGGGAGTCTGAAGCCATCACATTAAGGGTAGGGTCTCAGGAAGTCCCAATCCCAAAGGCCCCTTCGCCGAAGCCCGATAGAGGTAAGTCCCTTAGCCCGGCTGAGGCCAGTGCTGAAAGCTTGTTCTAACCGTCTAAACAAGGCCGGTCCAACCGACAGGGTAAGCAGCGAGGTGGCCTACCAAGTATAAAACACACGAGCCCGACCCGGGTAAGGCCCCTTCGGTCAAAAATCATAGAAGCAAGGTGGTGGCACCTGGTACCAAGCCACAACCATCTTGGGCACCTTCGGGCATGTCCAAATCACAGAAAAAATGCCTACAACGTCTGCGATCATAGGAGATGTGCGAAAAAAAAGGCCGAGGATGAGCGAGACGCCATTTTTGAAGAAATTCACCCTCGACCAATTGTGAAACAGGTATGGAAGCTCAAACTAATGGAAACAAAGAACCCGACCTCCATTCCAAGCAACGACGATGACGACATGCTCGACGATGACTACACGCCCGTCTCCGAGGGGACACACCTTAGGCAATGAATATCAACGTCGTCATGCTCCCCGCCGAGATGCTGTTTTCGAGAAAACTTGAGGATATGGCTCATCACCTAAAGCCTCTCTACGTAAGGGGTCACATTGACGGAAGCGATCTCTAGATGCTTGTCGATGGTGGCGTCGCTGTCAATTTAATGCCTTACTCTCTTTTGAAGAGCTTGGCAGGGCGATGTGGACTTGAAGAAAACCAACCTAATGGTCAACAGCTTCAACGGTGAGAGTTCCAAAGCTAAAGGCGTACTCTCCTTGGAGTTGATGGTGTGTAACAAGACGCTACCAATAGCATTCTTCATCGTTGATGTGCAAGGTAACTACAGTGTGTTGCTTGGGCATGACTGGATTCATGGGAATTGCTATATTCCTTCTACTTTGCACCAATGCCAGATACAATGGGACGGCGATGACGTAGAAGTCGTACCAGCAGACACTTCGGCCTAGGTAGCATTGGCCGATATGTCCCATCAACGCCATTCATGACAAAGTAGAGTGTCTATCAGGTAGAGACATTTCGGATTATGACTTCATTAGCATATCCAGAGGACGTTTCATACCCTTGTCTGTAAAGCCGGCTGATGTAGCACGACTATTTCTAAATTAGTAGTCATGTCTAGTAAAAATAATCTTGATTGGCTAAAGTCGTGCATAGAGCAATATCGGTCTTCTAAAGACGGTATTGCCGAGGCCATTGAAGACTTTAGTGAAGTAGAAAAGTTAGGACAAGGTTTTGCGTCGTCTGATCCCTTAGAAGAAGTCGATATAGGCAATGGTAGCATTCTAGGTTGACTTGTGTAAACCAACATTTACAAGCTGATGAGAAGGCCGAAGTAACAAAATTGCTTCGGTCATACGTTGATTATTTTGCATCGGAGTATAGCGACATGCCCAGATTAAGCCACGAGCTCGTGGAGCATCGACTACCTATTAAACCCGTGTTAAGCCTATAAATAGCCCCCTCGTCGCTTTAATTTGGCCGTCTATGACCGAGTTAAATAGGAAATAGAATGATTACTCAAGGCTGAGTTTATTAGGCCTTGGAGGTATGCTGAATGGGTCACTAACATTGTGCCTGTTAAAAAGAAGGGGAGCGGCAAATACTAGTTTGTATTGATTTCAGGGATCTGAATAAGGCCACTCCGAAAGACGAGTATCCCATGCCTGATAGCTGACATGTTGAACAATGATGCTTCAGGACACAAGGTACTAAGTTTCTTGATGGCAATGCTGGTTATAATCAAATTTTTATGGCCGAAGAGAACGTCTACAAGACAACTTTTTTGAGTCAGTTGTTATGACTTTTGGTCTAAAGAATGCTGGTGCTACATATGAAAGTACTATGAACTTGATCTTTTGTGATTTGCTAGGAGTTATGCTAGAAGTATACATAGATAATGTTGTAGTCAAATCGGACGCTATGGGAAACCACTTAGTCGATTTGAGAGTTGCTTTGAATAGGATGCACCAATATGGCTTAAAAATGAACCGCTCAAATGTGCTTTTGGCGTGTCGGCAGTCAAGTTCTTGGGGTTTATGATTCATGAAAGAGGTATTGAAATTGATCCTAAGAGGCTTGAAAATATTAGAAACTTTGAAGCGCCGACATGCAAAAGAGAAGTGCAAAAATCGCTAGGCAAGATGAATTATTTGCGTCGCTTTATATCCAACTTGTCTGGCAAAATTGATGCTTTTGTCCCTATACTCCGGCTAAAGAATCAAGACGAGTTCACTTGGGGGCAAGTCAGCTAAGCGCCTTTGAGAAAATTAAGAATGCTTGTCATCACCGCCTGTGGTAAGAACGCCAAAAGACGAAATTCTGTTTTGGATGTTGTTGATAGCAAAAAATGGCATCAATGGTTAAGATTGTCAAAATAGCAATTTTGGTAATTTGGGCCAAAAATACATATGTCCTGGGTCAGGCCGAAGCCCTACAGTGCTGAAGGACCATTGGGCTATGGGCTTCGAAAGCTTCCAGCTAGCCCACGGCCTTCGGCCAGAAAGCCTTCGGAGGCCCACGCCGCCGAAGCTTTGGCCCGAGGAGTAGGCTTCGATGGGCCTGGCCGAAGGCCCACTTCAGTAGAGATAGGGTTGGACATGATTCTGGCTAAGTTTTTATCTCTATCCAGCCAAATTATAGCAGATTAGATCAGAGGTTTAGCCCCTATAAATAGAGAGGCAAAGCCAGTTCAGTGGCCCCCCAACACAAATCAAAGCAAAGCCCTAGCTTTGATCACATTTATTTTATCTTTACTTTCTGTACCTCTTCGTGGGTTTGCCTGGAAGCCCTCCGACGACCACTTCGGAACAGTGGTAATCCTTGTTACTTCGCCTGTGAAGTATACGCTAATCTGCCCAACAGATTGTTATCCCCTTGTTACTTCGCCTATGAAGTATCCACTAATCTGCGTAGCAGACTGCTACCTTCGCTACTAGTGCAACACTTAGCAGAATTCGGTCCTCATGCCGAATTAGTACTTCGCATCTTCTCTATTACAGGTTTCCACGTTCGGAGCTACTCCGTCGGAGGCGTCCGAAGCTGAGAGATCGGTTTTGCAGGTTGCCAGAACACCCTTCAGCGAGACTGCTGCTTCGACCGCACGCTTCGCCAGCACACTTCGTCACGATAGGCTTCGCCACGCTTGTACCCTGCTCCGGACAAAATTATGCTTGCGCGTTGCGCTCGGGTCGTTACTTTGTATTTTGCCGTATCAGAGACTCCACGCCGAACCCCGCTGTTCGGAGGTGATTATTGTAGCGTCCAGATCCGTTCGGACTTCATCTTCGGCCAGATCAGTCTGGACACCGAAGGTACCCTTCGACGGGACACCTCGCACTAGATACCGAAGGTACACTTCAGCCACCCCCTTCGCACGATACTTTGAAGCAGACAGGCTCCGACCGGTTTGCTGATTTATTCTGTTCATTATATTTCTTTTGGCTAATTGGATTATTTTATGTGATATGATTGCCTGGCGACTCCACCCCCTTACCACGGCTAAGGGTAGTCGGAACGCGACGTTGGTGCTGTGTTACGCTTAGGATTGTCCCTAAGTATCCGCACACTTTTGGATCGTCGAACTGACCCAAGTGTGGGGGCAAGTTTTTGTGTCAACACACTTTTTGGTGACTCTGCTGGGGAAAGCTACATCGGCCACCGGTACATCTACAACGACTACTACGCCTACACCGCCGATGGACACCATACGAGACACGGATATCGACATCCGCAACATCCTAACACCTACTCTTGAAGGTATCCCCACAGAAGACCGAGCTGAGATCGAGGAAAGTTAAAGGCGCTCCAAGACATGATGCTTGGGGGCTACGTTAAGACACGCGCAGGCTTCATCAAGCGTGACATCATCGCCCCCGACCTCACTTGGGTCAAGGTACACCCGTATCGCCTCGTTTGTCTTCTTTAGAGATTGAGCAAAAAATAGCCACATCAGTAGATCAGGCCGTTAGTGCTTCGCTAGCCAACCGTTTAGATTCGGCAGATAGCTCCCAAGTAGAGGCAACTCTTAGAAGGTTTGGCTTTACTGAGGCCGTACCCCCAGTCCCTATTGCTAGTGCGCCTCCGGTAAATCATGTGTACAGCGGAACTGATGGTAACACTAGCACGACCGTTACGTCTCCGGCCCCAACACTTATGGCCGAGACTTATCATTATGCTTACGACCAAACTAGCATTGCATACCACGCACCACCACCTGCGCCGGTACCCGCATTTCCCGCGCCACATGTGCAGGCGCTCGGGCACGAGCACGTCATACATGTAGCGTGTAGGGAAGAGGCCTATGGCCGACACTCCGATATCCCACCGCATGTCACGCCCCCGCACGAGAGACGTGCACAGGCAGCAGGCCAAGATGACCTAGAGGAGCGGATCCGTGCACTATTTAGGGAGTGCGCCGGCTTCGTGCCTAAGGGTCAGGTTAGGGTTTACCGTAAGCCATATCCCGATCATCTTGATACAATACCCTACCCCCACAGCTATAGAGTCCCTGAATTCACTAAATTCGATGGCGAGGGTAACAAAACCAAACTAGAGCACGTTAGTCAATTTTTAGGACAGTGTGGAGAAGCTAGCGGGTTAGACGCTCTAAAAGTTAGACTATTTTCTTTCTCGCTATCCGGCATCGCTTTCACTTGGTTTTCGGCGCTCCCGCCAAACTCCGTTCAGACGTGGGATGATTTAGAATGGAAATTCCATGATTACTTTTACACAGGTAAGACGGAACTTAGGCTTTCACACTTGACATCGGTTAGGCAGAAATCTAACGAGAACGCCTCTAAGTAAATCAAGCATTTTAGGGATACTAGAAACCGATATTTCAGCCTTATCATTTCAGAAAGGGACTTGGTAGAACTAACTTTTAATGGGTTGCGTTCTAAGATTAAAGAAAGATTAGACAACCAAAACTTTTTAGATGTTAGCCAAGTCCTACAGCAGGCTCTGGTCCAAGAAGGCCAAACCAAAGATAAAAAAGTTTATTAAAAGATTTAACCAACCTAGGGCTGAAATCCACATCATGAATGCTCCGACGAGGAGGAATCAGAAGAGGAGGATTCGGCCGACATGTACGCGGCCGAATGGGTTTGGAACGGTAAGAGCAAACCTATCACTTGCTCCGAATTACGGCCGTCTCCCACGAAGAATCGGCCTAGTGAGGTCAAGTACTCATTTGATATAACTAAGTGTGATAAAATATTCGATTTTCTCTTAAAGAACCAGCTTCTTAGGTTGCCTAAAGGTCAAGTCATTCCCTCTACCGATGAGTTGAATAATCATCCATACTCTAAGTGGCATGATTCACATTCACATAATACTAACGACTGCAATGTTTTTCGACGACAGGTCCAATCGGCCATAGAATAAGGACGATTGAAGATAGACCATAGTCCAAAGATGAAGCTAGACAAAGATCCTTTTCCGGTCAACTCCGTAGACCTCGGCGAGAAAAAGGTTTTGATTTGGCCAGAATAGTCTCAGTCGGCTAAAGGGAAGGATGTAATTGTTGGAGAGTCGTGCACTCGCATGCTCATACCAAAGAACCCCGAGGTAGGAGTGTGGAAACAGAACGTTAACATCCCTTCGGCTAAGGCTCACAAGAGGCCGAAGGTAACATACAAGATGTTGTTGAATAAGCATCAAAGAAAATCCAAGGAATTAGGTCCCCACGCTAAAAATCTAGGTCAGCCGAAGGGCCCAAGGCGTTCAGAGGATGGATTCAGACCATAGTGGCTGAGCCCCCCTCGTGATGGATTCGAGCCACAGTGGCCGGACCCCCTGCACAGGGACTTCGGGCCACAGTGGCCTAACACTCCGCATGGTGGCTTCGGGCCTCAATGGCCGAACCCCCCCGTATAGTAACTTTGACCCCCAATGGCCGAAACCCACACCACTTTGGACGAACCATCCGATAGGAGGCTTCGGCCCGCACTAGCTGAATGTACCTCCGGCCTAGCAGGACCGCTCACTGATATGGTCCAAGACACCGTCGACTTTGCCGAATCCCCTCTGGGTAACTGGTTTGGCTCATAGTGGGCGAGGCCACTGGAGCTACCGATGCCTCCGCAGTACAACTGGGCAGGAACTCCGTAGGCTCCATACGTGTCACAGCCAGAGTACCCTCCACAACTTAACGCTATGCCTTGTTTTCCTTCGGAGTATTATGAATGGCAGGGACAAGCAGACACAGCAGAGGGAGGCATCGTCCACATGCTGTCCGTGGTACCTCCGAATTGGACCATGCAGGGCGAAGTTGAGGAGTACAGGCATGTGGAGGCCGAATACAGGAAGTCCGAAGCAATCACGGTCAGAGTAGGGTCTCAAGAAGTCCCAATTCCGAAGGCCTTATCACCAAAGTATGATGAAGGTAAGCCCCATGCTTCGACTAGAGCCCACGCCGAAGCCTATTTTGATCGGCCAGACAAGGCTGGTCCGATTGCCGAGGTCCACAGTGAAGGTCCCTCAGGACTCAGAGTGCAAGAAGCCGAAGGGAGCAGTGCCACTTCGGCTAGAGTTGGCAGAAACCATGCAGTAGCACCTGGCACCAAGCCACAACCATCTTGGGCACCTCCAGGCATGTCTAAATCACAAAAGAGACGTCTACAACGACTACGGACATAGGAGATGCGTGAGAAGGAGGACGAGGACGAGCGCGACGCTATCTTTGAAGAAATCCACCCTCGACCGACCACAAAATAGGTGTGGAGGATAAAGCCAGTTGAGGTGACCAACCCGTCTCCTAGTACGAGCGATGACGACGATGACATGCTCGACGACGACTACTCTCCTGTCTCCAAGGGGCCCGCACCCCAAGTGATGGATATCAACATCGTCACACTGCCGGCCGAGTTCTCCCTGCCGCAAGACGAGACCGAGGTCGCTCAATTGAACCTCGGCCCGCGCAATGCTATTTTCAAGAACCCCAAGGACTCGGCTCACCATCTGAAGCCTCTCTACGTCAGAGGTCAAATTTACGGAAAGCCGATTTCCCAGATGCTCATTGATGGTGGCGCCACTATTAACTTAATGCTTTACTCATTGTCGAAGAAACTTGGTAGGGAGGAGGATGATCTGAAGAAGACTAACTTTATGCTCAACGGCTTCAACGGCGAGAGTTCCGAGGCTAAGGGCGTGCTCTCCATAGAGTTGACGGTGGGCAACAAGACATTGCCAACAGCGTTTTTCGTCATCGATGTACAAGGTAACTACAGCGTGCTGCCTGGGCACGATTGGATTCACGCGAATTGATGCATTCCTTCTACTCTGCACCAGCGCCTGATTCAGTGGGACGGTGATGAAGTAGAGGTCATTCCCGTAGATACTTCGGCCCAAGTGGCATTGGCCGATGTGTCAGTTGATGCCGTTCACAACAAAGTAGAGTGTATGTCAGGTAGAGATCTTTCGGATTACAATTTTGTTAGCGTATCCGTAGGGTGCTTTGTACCAATGTTTGTAAAGCTGGCTGGTGTAGCACGGCTATTTTTGTATTAGTAGTCACGTCTAGCAAGAGGAATCTGGATTGGCTAAAGTCTCGAGTAGAGCAGTATCGGTCTAATAAAGATGGTATTGTCGAGGCCATCGAAGACTTTAGCGAGTTAGAGAAGTTAGGACAAGGTTTGCATCGGACGATCCCTTAGAAGAAGTTGACATAAGTGATGGTAGCATCCCGAGGCTGACTTTTGTAAACCAACATCAACAGCCTGATGAAAAGGCCAAAGTAATAAAGTTACTTCGGTCGTATGTCGATTGTTTCGCATGGGAGTATAGCGAGATGCCGGTAATAAGCCATGAGCTCGTAGAGCATCGGCTACCTATCAAGTCCGATTTAGGCCTTATAAAGAGCCTCCTCGTCACTTTAACTCGGCCATCTATGACCGAGTTAAAGAAGAAGTAGAGCGACTGCTCAAAGCTGAATTTATTAGGCCATGTAGGTACGCAGAATGGGTTGCTAACATTGTGCCTGTAGAAAAAAAGGGAGCGGAAAGATACGAGCATGTATTGATTTTAGAGATCTGAACAGAGCCACTCCGAAGGATGAGTATCCAATGCCGATAGCCATCATGCTAATCAACGATGATTCAGGACACAAGGTACTAAGTTTTATTGATGGCAATGGTGGTTATAATCAAATCTTTATGTCCGAAGAGGACGTATACAAGACTGCCTTTCGATGCCCTGGTTTTGTCGATTTGTTCGAGTCTGTCGTTATGACTTTTGGTTTGAAAAATGCTGGTGCCATGTATCAGTGCGCTATGAACTTAATCTTTCATGACTTGCTAGGAGTTATGTTAGAAGTTTACATTGATGATGTTGTAGTCAAATGAGACGCTATGGGAAACCATTTAGCCGATTTGGAAGTTGCTTTTGATAGGATGCAGCAGTATGGTTTGAAAATGAACCCACTCAAGTGTGCTTTTGGTGTGTCGGCGGGTAAGTTCTTAGGTTTCATGATTCACAAAAGAGGCATAGAGATTGATCCTAAGAGGCTTGAGAATATTAGAAACATTACGGTGCTGACATGTAAAAAAGATGTGCAAAAATTGCTAGGAAAGATGAATTATTTGCGTCGCTTTATATCTAACTTGTCTGGCAAAATTCATGCCTTTGTCCCCATACTCCGGCTCAAGAACGAAGCCGAGTTCGCTTAAGGGGCAAGCCAGCAAAGCGCCTTTGAGAAGATCAACGAGTGTTTATCATCACCGTCCGTGGTGAGAGCACCCAAACCCAGGATTCTGTTTCGGCTGTATATCAGTGCTTAAGATAGCGTGATCGGGGCCGTGCTAACCCAGGAGGTCAAAGGGAAAGAGTACATCATCACGTTCTTGAGCCGCTGCCTGCTGGATGCCGAGACCAGGTACGCGTTTGTGGAACGTTTGTGTTTATCACTTTGCTACGCGTGCACCAAATTGTGCCACTATCTTCTTCCTACCACATGTGTTGTCGTTTGCCAAACCGATGTTATAAAACACATGTTGCAAATGCCGATTCTAAGTGGAAGAATTGGAAAATGGGCATACGCTTTGATCGAGTATGATTTGGCCTATGAACCCCTAAGAGCTATGGAAGGCCAGATCGTAGCCAACTTTATCGTTGATCACCATATAAACGTCAGTTGGAAAGACGATGTTGCTTTTATTGAGGTAATACTGTGGAAACTTTACTTTGATGGTTCAGCTTGCAAAAATGGCCAAGATATTGGAGTGGTTCTCATGTCACCTAGAAGAATGCACTTTGAGACCTCGGCTCGTTTAGAATTCCCTTCTACTAATAACCAAGCAGAATAAGAGGCTTTACTGCTAGGGCTTGAATTGTTAAACTCCACGGGTTTTAAACATGTCCATGCACATGGTGATTCCCTGTTGGTGGTACAACAAGTGGCTAAGAATGCTCAATGTCTTAATGGCTTGCTAAACACCTACTTGGATAGGTGCCTGGACATAGTTGCTACTTTTGATGACTTCAAAATTTCTCATGTGTCGAGAGAGGCCAATTCGGTTGCAAATGATTTAGCTCAACAAGCATCTGGTTACCAAGTCAGGAGAGGAAAATTTTCTGTACAGGAGAAGCCGATGCTTGGTCTCACTATTGAAGCCAGTGACTTCGGACAAGCGAACCCTATGGGTTGGACCCCTCCAGGCACCGAAGGCTACTGCGCGCCGACGTCTTAGGGCCGGAGTACTGTGCCTACCGAGGGGCCTGGTACGCCGGAGATTGTGAGCCATAGTCCTCCAAACGGTGAGGGCCTCTGGGACCCCGGACCCTCCGATAGAGGGCTTAGGCCTGGTACACTACGCACAGCCAGTCCGGCCAGACTTCGGCAGAGGCAGGAAGGGCTCGGGGGCACCTCGAAATCAGTATCCTCGAAAAATTTTTAGGAAGTGAGCTAGCAAGACCCTCCAGAGCCCATAAGGACGATTGGAGAATGCCAATCATCCAATATTTGAGAAACCCTAGCCAAAGGGTTGATCGGAAAGTTCGGCGACAAGCGTTTAAGTTTGTGTTGATAGACGACACACTGTACCGCCGAACCATTCACAGAGTACTGTTAAAGTGTTTAGACCATGGATGATCCAAGGTGGCTATAGGAGAAGTCCATGAAGGACTTTGTGGCACTCATCAGTCGGCCCAGAAAATGAGTTGGATGCTCAGAAGAGCGGGTTTCTACTGGCCGACCATGACTGAGAATTGTTTTAAGTATTATAGAGGGTGTGAAGCATGTCAATGGTTTGACAATATTCAGTTGGCTCCTGCTTCATTCCGAGGTTGGGGTTTAGACTTCATCGGCCAAATCTACCCTCCTTCCTCAAAAGGGCATTGGTTCGTGTTGATGGCGACGGATTACTTCACCAAGTTGACCGAGGTCATGCCTCTCAAGAACATGACTCAGGACGAGGTACTTGACTTTATCTTGAAGCACATCATACATAGATTCGGCATTCCTCAAACTCTCACTACAGATCAAGGTAGCTCATTTGTTTCTAAAGAAGTGAGAGACTTCGCTGAATATTATGGTATTAAGTTGATAAGCTCTTCACCCTACTACGCTCAGGCCAATGGTCAGGCCGAGTCTAGTAATAAAACCATGATTAAGGTCATTAAGAAGAAAATTGAAGAATTCCCTAAAAGGTGGCATGAAGTGCTCTCCGAGGCATTATGGGCTTGTAGAATTGCAAAACATGGTGCTACCAAGGTCAGTCCATACGATTTGGTATATGGACAAGAAGTCGTTCTACCTGTAGAAGTAGATCTTGGCTCTTTAAGAGTGTTAGGGCAAGATGGCTTATCGATCGACGAGTATGAAACTCTTTTGAGAGACAACCTATAAGAAGTGACCGATAAGAGATTGAAGTCTTTAGAAGCCATAGAAGTAGACAAGAGGAGAGTAGCTAAAGCCTACAATAAGAAGGTTAAACCAAAATCATTTCAAGTGGGAGACTTGGTTTGGAAGACGATTTTACCCTTGGGCACTAAGAGTCCCAAGTTTGGTAAATGGTCACCTAGTTGGGAAGGCCATTTCAAAATAGCCGAAATCGCTCCTAGCAATGCATATGTGTTAGAATCTCTGCAAGGAGAGTGGTTTCGAAGGGGTTTGAATGGTAGATACTTGAAAAGGTATTTCCCAAGCATGTGTCAAACAACGTAAAAGGTGTCAAAAGGACGATATGGAAGGTATCGTCTTTAGCTCATTGTGCTTTTAGTTCACTTAGTTCACTAAAAGGCAGGGGGCATGTGTTGATAGCAAAAAATGGCATAAATGGTTAAGATTGTCGAAATAGCAATTTTGGTAATTTGGGCCGAAAATACACGTCCCGGGTCAGGCCGAAGCCCTACAGGGCCAAAGGACCATTAGGCTATGGGATCCAAAAGCTTCCAACCAGCCCACGGCCTTTGGCCAGAAAGCCTTCGGAGGCCCACGTAGCCGAAGCTTCGGCCCGAGGAGCAGGCTTCGACGGGCCAAGCCGAAGGCCCACTTCGGCAGAGATAGGGTTGGACATGATTCCAGCTGAGTTTTTATCTCTATCCAGCCGAATTATAGCAGATTAGATTAGAGGTTTAGCCCCCTATAAATAGAGAGGCGAAACCAGTATAGAGGCCCCCCAACATAAATCAAACACAAAGCCCAAGCTTTGATCGTATTTATTTTATCTTTCCTTTCTGTACCTCTTCGTGTGTTTGCTTGGAAGCCCTCCAACGGCCACATCGGAATAGTGGTAATCCTTGTTACTTCGCTTGTGAAGTATCCGCTAATCTGCGTAATAGATTGTTATCCCCTTGTTACTTCACCTGTGATGTATCCACTAATCTGCGTAACAGATTGCTACCTTCGCTCCTAGTGCAACACTTAGAAGAATTCAGTGCCCAAGCCAAATTAGTACTTCGTATCTTCTCTGTTGCAGGGTTCCTCGTTCGGAGCTACTCCGTTGGAGGCGTCCGGAGCTGAGAGATCGGTTTTGGAGGTTGCCAGAACACCCTTTGGTGGGACTGCTTCTTCGACCGCACGCTTCGCCAGCACACTTCGTCATGACAGGTGTTGGGGGAAATTACTTCATTTTCAGGACAAAGAGATTAATAACTCGAAGGCTCCAAAGCGCTCTAAAGCCGATGGTCGCTTGTTCGAAGGCAGGGGTGCCAAGCCGAAGGGTGCATCAATGCGAAGCCCTGATGAACCCTCCGAACGGAAGATAACAACCTCGAAGCTGAGCGACAAGATTGATAAGATGTTTGGCTTATCCATCTATCTTATAGCTCTTTACCTTTTATAACCTTGTCCCTGGCACCGAATAGTTTTCACTATGTCGGTTGTAATTTAGGGGTAGTTAGGTCTTTTCCTTATACATTTTTACCTAAAAATACCCCCCTCTATACCCTGTAACGGGGGATCAGGGACAAGTTATTCAATACACATATTCGAACTGCTCAAGCTATTATCCAACTCGGAGGCTTGAGGCAGTCCTAAAACACAAACTCTCTGTTTGTTTGTTCTTGATCTCAGAGAACCTGTTGGTGTAAACTTTTGCGCCAACAGTTGGCGCCGACCGTGGGGAACCAAGTTCTAGAAGCTTGTTCTCTGCTGCTGAATGCACTTCGAAGAGCACTTACGGAGGCAGCCTCGGAGTCTCAAGATTCTGCGCTGCCTTCGGTTAGGGGCTTCTTAGTGCAGCCCTAAGGCCTTCACTTGACTTCCCGAGTCGTTCGAAGTCCTCCATCTTTAGACCTGTTCGTAGCTAGCTATGCCTCCGAAGTGAAGCCAAGCTTCGGGTCCTCTCCGAAGGTCCCTTCAGACCGCTGGAGTCGGACCCTCAACTGCTCCAACAATTCCCGCAGAAGCAGCAGGGCGTCGGGTCCCTAGGGGACCTCGAGCTCCTCCTACGGTGCCTCAGACTGATTACGTTAGCTCCCAGGACCCGGATGTACCCTCCGACGAAGGCGAAGACCTTCCTGAAACCAAAGCTACTCAACTAGCAAGGCTCCAGGAAGAAGTGGCCAGGTGGAGGCAAGAGGCCGCCGATCGCCTCCGCACCCAAGCCTCCACGGGACTCCAGAAGGACCTCAAGATGGTGGTGTTCGCAATCTCCTAGAAGCGATCCAAATCCTGGAGGAGGCCGAAAATGCTTCCTTCGATGATGAGTCTCCGCTGCATTCAGACTTACAAAGGGTGCCCTTCGATCCAAGGTTCAAAGCTTCGAAGTTACACAAATACTCCGGTGGGTCAGACCCCAGAGAGTTCGCCGGATCGTATGCCCTGGCGATGGAAGCAAGCGGAGGAGGGCGAAACACCATGGCAAAATGCTTCCCCCTCGCTCTTGAAGGCGTGGCCCTCCGATGGTTCTGGTCCCTGAAGCCAGGGTTGATCAGCTCCTGGGAGCAGCTAAAGAAGAAGTTTGTAAGTAACTTTCAGGGTACCTTCGTGGCCCCGATGTCCAGAGGAAGTTTGTTCCAGGTAAAACAGCGGGCGGGAGAAACACTCCGGCAGTACTTCACGTGCTTCGCCCACACCAAATCGCAGATTAAGGGCCTGTCTACCTCCTCGGTAGTCGACGCCACCCGCGAAGGAGTGTTGAACCCCAACCTCCTCAGCAAACTCCACCGGAAGCCAGTAACATCTGTGGCACAGATGATGGCTTACTTCGAGCAGTACGCAAAGGCGGAGGAAGGTTGTCTTCGAAGAGCTGAAGCGCCATCGCCCACCCTCCGAGAAGTCAAGAAGGAGCCCGAAGCCTTGGCTCCCCTACAACCTCCTCAAGACAACCACTTCAACGAGCACAAGCGGGGGAAGAAGCATTTTCGTTCGGAGGTACTTAACATTGCACCTTCTGTTCCGAAGGCACCTGCCCATTTTCAGCAGGCGCAGAATTTCAAGGCCGGGCCGCTGAAGCCTCAAGAAAGGGCACCTGGTGGACGCATCAGGGGAACGGAGATGCTTGCGGAGGTAAGCATCTTTCATCAGAACCCAATAAATGGCCTTCGAACCACTGGTTCGGAGCTTCCATAAAAGAGCCGAAGGTGTCCAAAACCTACGGATTCGGAGCCACCGGCTTGATAGCATCTGTAGAAGAGTCTAAGGACTATAAAATAACGAAGTTCGAACCATTGGTTCGGAGCATTCGTAAAAGAGCAGAAGGTGGCCAAAATCTACGGATGCTGAGCCACCGGCTTGGTAGCATCCGTAGAAGAGTCTAAGGACTATAAAATAACGAAGTTCGAACCATTGGTTTGGAGCATTCGTAAAAGAGCCGAAGGTGGCCAAATTCTATGGATTTCGAGCCATTGGCTTGATAGCATAGGTAGAAGAGTCTAAGGACTTTAAACAAACAAATTCCGATCCTTTGGGTTTGAAGCATCTGAAAAAAGAGCCGAAGGTGGCCAAATCCTACGGATTCCGAGCGATTGGCTTGATAGCATCCGTAAAAGAGTCTAAGGACTTTAAACAAATAGATTACGAGCCTTCGGGTTCGAAGCATATGAAAAAGAGCCAAATGTGGCCAAATCCTATGGATTCCGAGCCATTGGCTTGATAGCATACATAGAAGAGTCTAAGGACTTTAAACAAATAGATTCCGATCCTCCAGGTTCAAAGCATCTGAAAAAGAGTCGAAGGTGACCAAACTATGAGGATTCAAGGCCCCGGCCAAATGAACCTCATCAAGAGTCCTAAGTGACCATTTTTGGAGCTTTAACTTATAAGTTTGAAGCCCTATCCGAACTCTATAGAGACTATCTTTTCGGTCATCGAACCATTAATTTGATGCGTTGCCTACTCTACCTCTATTAGGTAAGATATCATTACATGAACATACAGTTCGAAGAACTCTACAAAAAAGTTGAGTTTGTGGTTATCATGTACTGTTTGTGAAGCCTCGACTTTAATATGCCGGGCGTTGTGCGCGACCGGCCCTATTGCATTGCATACGACCCCCCACCCACAAAGAGGGGTAGGGGAATAAGGCACAATCAAACGATGCTTCTCAAACAAATTATATTGCTTGGTTAAATCACATTACAAACAGCATAATCAGGACAAATTATTATGTAAGCCTAAGTAGAAATGGAGACCTCTCTGATCCCTAGAGCTACCTCCACGACCAGCTCGGTCTTCGGAGCCTTGAGTTCTCAAAACATTTCTTTTGGTTTGAGTTCGATTACCCTTCTTCGAAGCTCTCCAGGTTTTCTACTCTTCTTGAAGTTCGGCCCAGGTTAGAAGCCATTCGGAGCTAGCCTCTGTCGGGTCTTCAACTTGATGCTCCGAATCAGACCAATCTACATACTCCGAAGATGAAGACGTTATTACTTTATCTTCTTCTTTGATATAAGAAGGACTTCGCTACAAACATCGGGTGCTATCTCTCCATGCTCCCCCAAGGAACAGAAAATTGACGGCGCCGATAAGGCCTTAAGCTTTCAAAAATAGCCCATTGTTGGCGAAGCCCTTCATCAAGTTTTAATACTCCGAGATCAAAGTCCGAAGCATGTGGCAAAACCTAAAAATAGACATCCAAGCAAAGACTTTTCATTCATTAAAACAAATGAACGTTACAAAGTATTTTTTTACATAACAAAGCGCCCTAAGAGGATAGACCTTTTGGTCCAGAGGTAGAGCAGTTGACGGAGGTGGAGCCGGAGGCCTCATCTGTGCTTGCCTCTGCCGACGGGCTTCGTCCATCCATGCCTTGGCCGCAACTTCATTATCTCCTTTCCATGTCACCCGGAAGGCTTCCCAAGCCGAAGCAACATCCAGAGATGGTCGCAGCAAGCCTTCATCAGCGAAGCTTGCAGGCGTCGAACCCTTCGTCGGAGCAATGGAGACCCCGATGGCTTCGAGATGATGAAGGACTCCGATCCCGGCTACTTTCCCAAAGATTTCTCCATAACGAGTACTGGAGCCCTTCATCATCTTGGCCGTCGCCTAGATCATCTTAAGCTTATGGTCAAGAGGTTCGTTCGCCGCACCTGAGGAAGATGGGCAGACCATTCCAAAATATTCCAAAACACCCCAGAGTGTATCCATGGTTTGATCAGCCACCTCGCCGTGCCTCGCTCGGCCTTTTTCTTCTCGGTGGCGATGGAGGAGAGCTCAGCTGTCTTCGTAATTAAATAATTCTTCTGAGACAGTGCTTGCTCAAGCGCCTCTCGGAGCCGCACAAGTTCAGCCCCGGAAGTCACCTCCGTTGCTCGAAGCTTGTCAACTTCAGCTCTCAGCACCATTCGCTGCGCTTGGAGCTCCTTAATTGAAGACGCCATGCCAGCATGAGCATGCTGCTCTGTTCGGAGCGCCTCCTCCTAAATTGCCTTCGCCCTCTACTCTTCGGAGCCCTTAAGGGCCCTCTAGAGGACTGTAACCTTCCTTTCGAGCTGATTAAACTCGATCTCGTTGGAAGTCACCGCCGCTCTAGCAAGAACACATTGCTACAAAAAGCAAAGTAAGTATGGTGTAATTACAATGAATTAAATGTACACTATGTCCCTCGCATACCTAGAGGGTAGCCCTTTCGAGGGCTATCTCTAGCTCTGATCCACTGGCTTCGCTCAACGTGGAGACCAGCTCGGAGTTGCCAACCTCTTGGCTCTTTTTAGCCAAGGGCTGCAGGAGAGACCAAAGCCCTGTCCGCTGCTCCAAGAATGGAGCTAATAGCGGGAGCCCGGACAGGGCCCTCCGAAGCTTCCACCGAAGGATTGTTCATTGATGACATCGTCACCAAGGAAGGGAGAGGCCCATGGCAAGGCTTGCCTTTACCTCTCCCCATTGTAGGAGCTGCCATAGCCACCTCTTCCGTTAGAGTGGACCCCTCCACAGGAGTGACCCCTTGGGCTAGATCAGCTCCAACGGAGGTAGCCTCCACTGTCAGAGCCACCTCTTCTACTGGAGCCTCGCCCCCAGCCGGAGCCAATTCCTCCACTAAGGCTCCGTCTTGGGTCAGAGCCATGTTGCTCCCTGAAGAATCTACAAACATAAGGTATTTGTCAATTATCTAAAAGATATTGCCAATACAATGAAATTATTTCAGGTATAATTAATCAAGAAGTAAAGACCGAAGGCTTACCTCCATCTAGATTTTGAGGGAGGATTATGGGATCCCCTAGAGGAGGATTACGGGATCCCCCAGATACTCTTACATTCTGAGGTACTCCTAGATGTCCTCCTCCGAAGTTTGGGTTGGAGTAGCAGACATAGAGGTTCTTGCCTCCGTCACCACTACTCCGGTCACTGATGAATCGAAACCCTCCGGCTCCACTCCCTAAACCCCTGCGGGATCAGTTCGAACCGCCGCCTCCTCTTTGGCCACCGGCGTCGCTCCGACATTGGCCCGAGGTGGATCCTCAGTTTCAGTCCGAGAATCCCCGTCGCCACCCTCCATGAGTAGAGCTTCGAGCTCATTTCCCATTCGGGGCTCCGAAGTCTCCTCCTCTTTAGACTCCTCCGAAGAAGAGCTTCGAATGTCTAACGAAGGTAGAGACACCGGAGGTGAAGGGAGCTTATCCTTCCGTGCCGCCTATTTCACCGGAGTCTTCATGACCTTGGAGGTCCCAGCAGCAGCTTTTCTCTTTCGAGAGATCGGGCCCACTACATCGAATCTTGGAAGAAGAGGGGCTTTGATTCCAACTGCACTCCACACTCGGTTGGAGCGTTCCTAGCTCCCAACCAGCTCCACCCTCCGCTGATTCTCCACTGCAGTAGGGGCCCCAAGCACCCTCTCCGCTGCCCGAGCTATTTTCTCCAGAGCCAGCGCCAACGGAGCCGCTGAAACAAGGTAACAATCTTTTAAGAAAACTACAAATATTCTATATGACTAATTTGACTACAGGAAATATCAAAGTGTTACCTAAAGAGTTCGAAGCGATCTCTCGAAGCTCCCCCTCCAAAGCATTATGAAAAACAATAGGCCAATTGGCCCCGAGCGGAGGTATCCGTAGGGCGATGAACTCCTCCATCAAGTCTCACATACTCATGCGCTTGGCCACCGAAGACAACAACCTAAGTTGCGTTGAAAGCAGATTTGAGTCTGAAGTCACCTCCGCCTCCCTCCTATACCAGATCTCTTGCAGAGGCCCCGCAAGGCCGGAGTCTTCACCGACCTCAGCATAAAACCACTGGAGTATCCAGTCGAAGTACCACCGGTCGTTGATTGCCTTCGCCGAGAAATTCTTCAAGTGCCCCTTCCGTTGCTGGAAGTTGACACTCCCTAAGTCCACTAGTAGCTTGGAGTCTCTTGGCCCGTCGTGTGGCTTGGGTTGGCACGAAGCTTCGTGGGTTGCTACGAACACTTTGGACCTTCCTTCGCACCCTTCGGCTCGGAGGGCCCACTCGAAGATGGCCAGCCTAGCTATGGCGTTTGGAGACACCTATGGCATTCAATGAATGGAATTTGTGTTGTATTTATAAACGCATACTTTGTTTGCATGCTTCACACGTACCATGTGCTCCGAACGTTTAGCTTGTCACGCTCGTATTGCATATTTCATTCGCACACTTCGCATACATACCTCGGTCCCCCCTTGCTCGTGGCAGTTATGGACTTGGGCATTGCCGGTGCACGTAATTATAAAATGCGAAGGGTGCGCCTTGGGTGGCTTTGAGTATATATACTTGCATCGTTCAGAGGCCTCTCTTGGGCTTCGAACAGTTTAATTTGAACCGAAGCATGGATTCGGAGATATTCAAATTAAGCGTAGCTTGGCTTCGGAGACATTGAAATTAAGTGAAGCATGGCTTCGGCATGCTCAATTCTCGATAGTAAATATACGCGAAGCAAGGCTTCAAAGCGCGTTTATATGGTGAAGGTGGGCTTCTGAGCTTGATCATGTAATGATAATGAAATGAGTGGTGTGGATTCACCGAACCAGTGATTGTGAGCCACCTTCGAGTCTGAGCCACCTGACTCTAGAAACCGGGAACGGACCCCAGGATCTTGGGATGCATCAGGCTGGTGGCCTAGAATCACGGACACATCACGCCAGTGGCCTAGAGTCCTTGGACGCATCAGGCCGGTGGCCCAGAGTCCTTTAGCCCACTGCTACAAGCCCAGAGGCACTATCTAGCCTTCGAAGCATCGCTTTGGATTTTAAATATATCGAAGCAGTGCTTCGGTCCTTATTGATATGAAGTTGTACTTTGGTTCTTAAAAGAATGAAGCCTTTACTTCGGGTCTCAATAGGGGCACCGTAAAGCTTCGGTTTTAAATAAAGTGAAAGCTTTTGGTAATCAATAAAGTGAAGCAGTGCTTCGGTATTAAACAAAGGTAAGCATGGCTTCGACATTAAATAAAGTGAAGCATGGCTTTGGGATTAAAAAAGAGGTGCGAAGCAAGGCTTCGGTTTGGAATAAGACGAAGCAAGGCTTCGGTTTGTGTGCATACCTTTGGAAGCTTGACCTGGTCCGGAGACCAAGTGGCTTCGTTTGGTTGAGGCCTTCAGTGAATGCTCGGAGCCCCTTGCCGAAGGGTGCACTCCGAGACGCGAGGGGTGGTGGAAGGCAAGAAAGGCATTCGAACTGTACTTGAAGCCCCTTGCCGAAGGGTGCGTGGAATCCTAGGACTCTGAAGCTCCCTCCACAAGCGTACTTCGAAATATAGGCAGTGGAATAGAACTTAGCCTTGAGTACTAAGTTCCCCATGGATGTCACCAACTGTTGTAACAATTGCGTTAGTTACAACAGGTTTTTATGTGGTGGTGTATGGTGTATAGAATGAACCTCGAAGGGTTCTCACAGAGGGAGAAATAATTTATATTGGTTCGGGCCTCCCCGGAGGGATAATAACCCTACGTCCAGTTTACAGTGGATTTGGCATAGTTTTGCCTCTATTGAACATTCTGTCTATTACAAGGGCATGGCCCTGCTTTTATAGGCATGTAGGCCAAAGGAAAAGACCCAAATGCCCTCTACAAGTCGTAGGCTTTATAGGGGTAAGAAGGGAAAAAGGCTATACTACAATACATTTGACTTACAGACGTGGTGGATAAACATCACTTCTGGGGCCCTTGTATGGCTTTAAACTGTAGCGATGCTTGGATATTTCTTCCGGACCGGAGTACCTACCAGAGAGCTTCAGCTGGATCTAGCTTAGGGGGCTCCGAAGCGGACCCCGAAGTGGACTCGGAAGAGGGCTTTGAAGAGGACTTGGAAGGGGGACGGAGGGGTCCCAAAGGCTTGGCTCTAGAGGGGACCGGAGGTGTCCCATAGGCTTGGCTCTGGAGGGGACCAGTGGGGTCCATGAGGCTTGGCTCCAGAAGAGAAAGTCTTGGTTGTGCTTGAGTTAACTTCGTTGGAGGGGGCTGGAGCTCGTCGTTGAGGCTTTGCTAGTTGAAAGGCTCCGAACCCAAGGCCTTCGGAGGCTGACGTCATTTGGCCCCTTTTTAAGGAAAACTATTTCCCCCAACACCAGATAGCAGATCTATACCATGGAGATCATCAAAATAACTAGATCGAACCTAACCAAGATAGTAGCTAGTCACAATGATTTGAATAATATATCAACGAATCGGGCAAACTTTATTTAGATGAACAATATATAGCATGAAATAGATACAATAACATGATATGTTGGACCCAACTGATGAAGCCTCCAACTATCACCAATCTAGGAGATCAAACCTAACTAATGCAGCCTTAGACCTAGCCAAATACATTGAGAATAACCGGTGACCGTACTGTTTCACCGTTCTCCTCAAGAGATCGAACTGAACCGATGCAGCCATTATGATACTAACCTAGTTGGTACGGACGTCGAGATTGGTGGGACGCCGATGCAGCCAAGGTATACATATTTATAGTCTGGAGACTTGCCGTCCAAGTAACTTATCCGTCCAATTCTGGATGAACCTGTAACCATCTTCTATTCTTATCTCCATTGGCTCACCTATCCGATCATGTAGCTATCGCAGACAGACTCCTCTGACTTTCCTTGACCAAATCCTCTTTGACCTTTTGTTGACCGTGCGACAACTCGTAGTGGGCTTTTGGGATTTACCAAATCTTGGCATTAACAATGTGCTATTTGGGACATTATTGATTACCAATATGTGATTCCTGATACTCATACTACCCAGACTGATAAAGAACAGTATGATTACAATAGCAAGGCAAGAAACATAGTGTTTACTAGTCTGAGTCAGAATGAGTATGATAAGGTCCAACACTTGCGTACTGCTCTTGAGATTTGGTCCACTTTGGCTATTTTTCATGAGGGCTCTACCTAGATCAATGCTAGGCGCCAAAGCACATAAAACCAAGAATATCAATTGTTTGTGCAAGGGCTTGGTTAATCGGTAGATGCCATATTTGCACATTTTGATTGCATTGTGAGCAACTTGAGCTCCACTAGGACTTTGGTTTATTCTGATCATGATAGAGCGATCAAACTTCTCTATGCCTTGGATCGTAGCATATGGGAGGTGAATATCTCTAGTATTGAGGAGTCGGCATGTTACGACGTGTTGACTTGCGACGAGCTCTTCAGTAAGCTCAAGTCCACTAAGATTGCAAGGGCATCTCGTCTAGGACATCAGAGCTACTAGTGTCGTCCTTGTCCTCAAGATCCATGCTACAAAAACTCTTGTAGGACCTATTGTGCTAATATCGGGTCCTGTTCTTGTGTTTGTGCTTGCCCTTGTCAGAGATGAGGCAAAGACTAGTAAAAACCACTCATGTCCTTGTTCTTCCCTTTCTTGATGATGGACTCCTCATAGCTCAAGCTTGATGAAGAGGAAGAAGAGGAAGATCGATTGGTGTAGTTTTTTTCATCTCGACAAAGAAAGCATTGTCTCATCTCCGGTTCTCACGCTAGTAGTCCTTCATGGCTTTTCAGAAGAGCTTCTTCTTGGGCTTCTTCTTGGAGTAGTCGATCTTGCCGGAGCCATCACCAGTGCCCTTCTTGTGGTAGTTCAGTTTAGGACAATGGGCAATGAAGCGACATGGATCACCACACTAAAAGCATCTAGGCTCGGTGCTAGACCTCTTACTCAGCCTCTTGTCATACACACGTCACACGTGATTGTTTAAGAGGCAGAGGTCACCATCTCCCAAGGTCTCAAGCTGCTCTTTAATGATATATATCAAATAAGAAAGAGGACAACTAAGAGAGGTGTGAGTATCAATGGTGGTCCCAAAGGCTAAACTCTTGGAGCCAGATCCAGTGAGGTTTGATCTCAACTGGGTATCAACCTCAGAGGCCTTGAGCTTGCTAAAAAGCCCTACGATAGTCAAGGTATCATATCCAACACTCTCAACAAGGGATGATATCTTGATCTCCCAGACCTTAGGATCTAAGGTATGAAGAACCTTTAGAGCCTGTTCATAGTCTGTCACCAACTGATCATTCTCAGACTTGTTTGCACGAAGCTTGTTGATAATCGATTGAATACAACTAAACAAGTCCTCCACAGATTCACCCAGCTTCTGTGTGAATTTTTCATACTCACGTCGGTAGATCTGATAGAGTGAACCCTTGACCTGAGCTATCCCCTCATGGTGTGCCTCGAGGGTAGCCCAGATCTCTCGAGCAGTGTCGAGATGGCTCACGCACTCAAACTCACTGGCACCTAAACTAGAAAATAGAATGATCAATGCCTTGTTGTTCTCATGCTAGGAGACTATTTCTGGGGTAGATCGCTCAGTAGGAGGATACACAATGAAAGTAACATGAACACACATGTCCCAAATGTCTGATCCCTAGCTCAGTAAAAAATCTTGCATGTGAGTCTTCCAATAGTTATAGCCAAGGGACTCAAGGGACATGACCTTCCCTGATGAACCCATGGTCACTAACTTGGGTGAGAACCGGTTAAGGTATGGAAAAACCCTAACAAAGATTTGATACCACTTATAGGACCAAGAGTAGTGCCCGGAGGGGGGGGGGGTGAATGGGCGCCAATTAAATTTGACAGCAAAAATACAGATAAAAACTAGTGCTATCACTCTCCTGTCAAATAATGAGAAAACAAGTAGGGTTTGCACTGTGGTTTTATCTTTGTGATGAGTGATTGACATGTTTGCCTATTTTAATGATGTAGATTTGGGATTGGTTGGTTGTGTTCACCGAAGGGATCAGTGTGTGTTGAAATATGTGCTTGCATAGAGATTTGTGTTTTGCTTGTCTCATGTTGTACAGGGTTGAGATGCGAGTCAATTGTCAATTGTGGGTGATCGGGGTTAAGAGGGGAGCTTGATGGCAGATGATCAAGGAGGTCAGGCGAAGTTGAGTGAGATCTCAGGCGTAAACATGGAGATGGAGCAAGACATGGAAGGACGAATGTTGGGGGAGATAATCCCGACGGCCAGGGGGCCCACCGCCTGGGGGTCTCAAGCCAAGGATACCGGAGGCCACCCTCCAGGAGAAGGCTGCCGGAGGCCGCCCTCCGGGAGAAGGATGCCGGAGGCCACCCTCCGGGAGAAGGCCGCCGGAGGCCGCCCTCCGGGGGAAGGCCGCCGGAGGCCGCCCTCCGGGGGAAGGCCGCCGGAGGCCGCCTTCCGGGAGAAGGGCCAGAGGCCTCCTTCCGGGAGACAAAGGCGGGAGGTCGTCCTCCGGCACAAGGACTCTGGAGCCATCCCCCGCAAGAAAGAAGCCGGAGGCCACCCTCCGGGAGGAAGATGCCGGAGGCCACCCTCCGGGAGAAGGTCGTCGGAGACCGCCCTCCGGGAGGGGATTGCCGAAGGCCCCTCCCTCGGGCTGCGGTAGCGAACCCGACGAGAGCGTTGGCGGGAAGAGGACGAGACAAATGTACAAGGGGATAGGATCGCGATCCTCTGGGCCGTGTCGGGCGGCACAGGCAGCGTCCGACATGGCTGATACGCTGTCAGAGTCGAATCTTCTTGTCTGTACTGTATATAGTCCGTTTTGTCTGTACTGTCGACCGGCGGTTGGCCGGGTAGCCATTGGCGTTCCAGAGGCGCTTGGCCTCTCAACGGGGCGCCTTATAAATACCCCCAACTATAGTTGTAATGGACAGGCTCAAGGAGCATTGAATACACCACCCTCATTCCCACTAAGAAAACCTGGTGGTCCGATCCATCGTTCCAACAGTTAGCGCCGTCCGTGGGGACCTTAGTCCAAGAAGCTATCGTCCTCTACACCCACTCACCAAAACCATGTCAAGTCGAAAAGGAGCAAGCGCGGTTCCCCCACGCCGGTCGGCCCGCACCGCCGAGGTTGAGCCCACCGCTATCCCCGACCCCGGCCCTTCGGCCCCTGCCGATGCACCGGTCGGGGCACCTTCCCTGGAGCCAACCCAGATGCCGGAAGGGACGCCCGAGGCCGGAGGCCCCGCCGGCATACCTGAGCCAACCTCCGTCAACCTGGCGGGGGTGCCGGAGGTACCACCGGAGCAGCACGCTCTAGCCGGACCCCCGGTGGTGTCCCTTCGGACAGACTACGCCAGCTCTCGGGACCCCGATACTGCTTCAGGAGGAAGTGGGAGTCAAGCTGACGCCTTGGCCGCGGAAAACGCCCGGCTGAAGGCAGAGCTGGCCTTGTGGCGCCAGGAGGTGTCGCTCCGCCCCCGGAACCCCTCCGCGCCGCGAAGGCCATGCCCGTGGCGCTAAGCGACGATGAAGATCCAGAGGACGGTGAGAACCCGTCGTACGACGAGGAGTCCCCCTTGCACCCAGACCTCCAGAGGGTGCGCTTCGGCCCGAAGTTTCGCGCCGCCAAGCTCCCCAAGTACTCCGGAGACTCTGGCCCGGGAGAGTTCTCCCGCTCCTATGCCTTAGCCATAGAGGCGTCCGGAGGAAGCCGAGACACCATGGCTAAATGCTTCCCCCTGGCACTCGAAGGGATCGCCCTCCGGTGGTTCTGGTCGCTCCGACCCGGGACCATTCACTCGTGGGAGCAGCTGAGGAAGAAGTTCGTCAACAACTTCCAAGGAACCTTCGTGGCCCCCATGTCCACCGGGAGCCTCTTCCAAGTAAAGCAGCAGCCCGGGGAAACTTTGCGACAGTACTCTCAGCGCTTCGCGCACACCAAGGCCCAGATCAAGGGGCTTTTGGCTTCATCCGTCATCAACGCGGCTCGAGAGGGCGTCACCCACCCAGGCCTCCTCGATAAGCTCCACCAAAAACCTATCTCTTCAGTGGCACAACTCATGACGTACTTCGAAGAGTACGCCCGGTCCGAAGAGGGCCAGATGCGCCGGCAAGCGATGGTAGCCCCCGTCCAGGCCCCGAGCGCCAGGGCGTATGAGGCCCCCCCGGATCTTCGTCGGGGCGCACGCCAAGCTTCCGACTTCCGCCGCCAGGAGCCCGGTCAGCAGGATCCCATCCTTCGAGACTCTCGGCGAGGTCGAAAGCACCTTCGGGGGGAAGTCCTCAGTATCACCCCCCAAGCCTCCGCCAAGCACCTTCACACGCCCGGCGGAAGCCGCCCAGCCGGACCCAAGCATCCACCCCGGGCGCTCTCCAGGGAAGCTTTTTACTGCAGCGTCCACGGCGAGAACCGGAGCCACGACACCGACTCCTGCCGAACCATACTCGCCCTTCGTAGCGACTACCTCGAGCGTAATGCCGGTCGCAGCTCCACCGACAGGGGAGTCACTGCCCCTCGCCCCGAAGCGGTCCAGGTGGTTGGGCGCCGCGAAGAGCCGGAAGTCCCAAGTTCGGAGTGCAGAGGGGCCCCGGTCCCGAAGCTCGAAGGCGCCCCAGACCGGGGGAAGCGAGTGGTCCTGCCCATATCCGGAGGGGGAGCCTTGGGGGCCCTTTCCAAGCGGCAACGCCGAGACTACGTTCGGGAGGTCGGGCATATTGGCACATCCGGCCCGTCGGCCCTCCCGGAGTGGTCTCATGTCCCCATCACCTTCTCCACCGAAGACGCCTCCGGAGTCAAATTCCCGCACGCTGATCCCCTCGTCATTTCAGCAGACATCGCCGGAGCTGAGGTGCGTCGTATACTGGTCGACGGGGGAGTTCCGCTGACATCATCTTCGTGCAGGCCTTCGATCAGCTATGCCTGTCGCGCAAGCACCTCCTGCCAGCTTCGCGCCCGCTCCAAGGCTTCGCAGGCCCCCCGCTGGATGCCTTGGGCCAGATCCTGTTGGAAGTAACCTTCGGCGACTCCCCCCTGTAGCGCCGCGAAGAAATTCTGTTCGACGTCGTCGACGCCCCGTACGCCTACAACGCTATCTTCGGGAGGGGGATCCTCAATTGCTTCGGAGCCGTCGCGCACCACAACTACCTCTGCCTCAAGATGCCGACTCCCGGGGGGGTGCTGTCAGTCCTGGGTGACCAGGCGGTGGCCCGCCGGGTAGAATACGACCATTCAGCACCGTTGGAGCCGCGGCAAATTCACAGTGTCCGTGAAGGCGCCGAAGGAGCCGGCCTCATGGGAAGCAAGGACCCCGAGCAGAAGGGCCGCCCCGCCAAACCCCTCCCGGAGGGGGAAATCATCACCAAGACCCTGACTCAAGGAGGAAAGGATTACCCGATCAAATTCGGAGGGGGCCTGGAACCGAAGGTGTCGGCGCAGATCGAAGCTATCATCCGCGACAACCTCGACATCTTCGCGTGGTCCGACGAGGACATTACCGGAGTCGACCGCTCGATCATCGAGCACTCGCTGGTCGTCGACCCGAAGGCACGGCCGGTTCACCAGGGGCTCCGGAGGCTTTCCACCGAGCGGGCTGAGCTCGCCAAGGCGGAGACGGAGAAGCTGCTTCGAGCAGGGGTCATCCGGGAAGTGAGTCATACCAACTGGTTGTCTAACCCAGTGTTTGTCCAAAAGAAAACATCTGGCAAGTGGCGCATGTGTATCGACTTTACTTCTCTGAATAAAGCTTGCCCCCATGAGCCCTACCCCCTGCCCCGCATTGACCAGCTTGTTGACTCCACGGCCAAAGCAGAGCTCCTCAAGTTTCCTCGACGCTTACTCCGGATACGATCAAATCTGGCTAAGGCCCGAAGATCAGGTGAAAACAAGTTTCGTCACTCCGGCCGGAGTATTTTGCTACCTCCGAATGCCCTTCGGCCTTCGCAACGCCGGGGCAACCTTCTCCAGGCTAATCTCCAAAGCCCTAGGTCATCAGCTCGGACGCAATGTGGAAGCATACATGGACGATATCGTCATCAAAAGTGCAACCAAAAGCCACCACGGATCAGACATAGCTGAGACCTTTGACAGCCTCCGGCGGTGTGGAATCCGGCTCAACCCAGACAAATGTGTCTTCGGAGCGCGCGCAGGGAAGCTGCTTGGGTACCTCGTTTCCAGCCGGGGCATCGAAGCCAGTCCAACGCAAGTTCAGGCGCTCCAGAACATGGCCCCCCTCAGAATCTGAAGCAAGCGCAAAAGCTGGCTGGGCGGTTGGCGGCCCTCGGGCATTTTCTGGCAAAATCAGCAGAGCGCAGCCTGCCCATCTTCAAGGCGCTCCGAAGTTCCAAGCATTTCGAATGGACCCCCGAGTGTCAGGATTGCTTCCGGCAAATCAAGGAATATCTTTCCGGCCTCGTGGACCTCGCCACACCCCAGGCCGATAGCCCTTTATTGGTCTACCTCGCCGCCTCCGGCACAACAGCGAGTGCGGCTTTAGTTCAAGAGGAGGAGCTTGGCGGGAAGCTAATCCAACGCCCTGTCTACTTCGTTTCCGAAGTCCTCGCCGGAGCAAAGGCTAGGTACTCCGAGCTCGAAAAGGTGGCCTACGCCCTCGTCATGGCCTCCCGGAAGCTCCGGCACTACTTCCTGGCTCATGACATCGTCATCCCGACTACCTATCTGCTTGGCGACATGTTCCGGAACAAGGACGCCACCGGCCGCATTGGAAAGTGGGCGGTGGAATTAGCCCCGTTCGGGATCTCCTTCGTCGCCCGGACAGCCATCAAGTCCCAAATCCTTGCCGATTTCGTCGCAGAATGGACGATGGCCCGCGAACCCGCGGGCCCCGAAGCAAGCGAAGGGGTTTGGACCGTCTTTTCAGACGGCGCTTACCAGGCCTCGGGGGCTGGGGCCGGAGCAGTCATTGTCTTCCCATCCGGCCAGCAGGCCCTGTATTCTGCGCGGCTGAACTTCAAGGCCACAAACAATATCGCCGAGTATGATGCAGTCCTATTGGGGCTCCGCAAGGCGCACGCGCTGGGAGCCGCGCGTGTGGTCGTCAAGACCGATTCTCAAGTCGTCACCGGGCACATCGACAAGAGTTTCCGGGCTAAGCACCCCGACCTCGCCTCGTACCTCGACTCCATCCGCAAGTTCGAAGCAGCCTTCAAGGGTATATCCGTCCAAACATTCCGCGAGGCGAAAACGGCCAAGCCGACGCCCTCGCCAAGGCTGGGGCAGGGGCTCAAGCCAAGCCGAGGCCGGAGGCTTCAAAGGATCCGGAGGACCGCGCTTACGGAGCGTCTCCTCCAGCCAAGCGTTGATCGCCTCGGGGCCCTCGGTCTCCCAGACCGCCTTGAGCGCTCGCCAAGATCGATTCAGCGCGATGCTTGGCGTTCGAAGGTGATCTCCCACGAAGACGATCGGATGCGGGCCCGAAGGCGAAGGGAGTGGAAGGCCGAACACCTCGAGATGACGGAGGATTCCGTAAGTGGCCACCCGAGCAGACACTTCGCCGTACTGCGCTACGGTCAAGTGTATCTGCCGGACGGCGGACTGAATGAACTTCACTCGGTGAAGCAAAGACTCCCGGGCGATGTCGAACGCGCCACACCGGGTGCCGTAGCGCACCAGCACCTTCCGAAGAGACACCACGGTGTCGGTCGCCGTTTTCCCCGCCTCAGCAAGGTCCTCGGTCAACTCCCCGTTCCGGGTGGTGAGGTCCGCCTCAGTCCGCTCCATCCGGTCCACTTGTACCCGGAGGGACTCCGCGCTGGTCGCCGCCTCTTCCCGAAGCTTGCTCTCCTCCGAGACCCGAGCTCGGAGAGAGGAAACCTCCGCCTCCAGCTCGTCGGTCCGAGCAGCTCGGACCCGGAGAGAGGCAACTTCCGCCTCCAGCTCGTCGGCCCGGGCAGCTCGAGCCCGGAGCCCTTCCAATTCCGCAACACGAGCCTTGAGGGAGCCCATCTCCGCCACTTGGGCCTCAAGTGTTTCGGCCCTCGCTGCTTGGAGACGAAGGGCCTCAAGTGCCTCCGCGGCATCCCCTCGGGCCACGAGCCTCGCGGTCTCCGCCTCGCGTCGTTGGCATTCGGAGAGAAGGGCAATCATCTGGCCCTGCGCCAGGGCGACCACCTGCGTCCGGAGAAGGTTAGCAAGAGAAGGGCTAGAGGCTCACCGAAGGAATTCCAGGGACATACCTGGCCCACTGCGGTCTCGATGGCCCGACCGAGGTCTAGCCCGTTGGACGCCCCTAGCTCCTCTATTACCGGGGCTTCGCGGAGCCGCAGATAATAATCGTGGACCGGAGCCACCCTGGACGCGAAGTCCTCGCTGTTCGCCAGGAAGGGGCGCAGGAGGGGCACCGTAGCGCGCGCCCCCCGGTTGGAAGTAGGGGCCCGAGGTGAGCCCCTGACGCCCTCGGCCGCCTCCACTCTGGCTCGCTGCTCCGAAGCCTCCGTCGCATCAACAGGGGCTGCGGGCCTCTCATCGGTGGCGTCGTCCCGGGGCAAGACAACTGGCTCGGCAACCTGGACGGATGTGCCTGCGTAGATGAACGGGTTGAAGTTCGAAGGAATCCCGGGGTTTGAAGAAAGGCGTGCAAGCTATCTTACCTTCATTCGCGCCATCGCCAAGATCCCCCGAAGGCGGAGTCGGTCCGGACGGGCTCGGGCAGAAGAAGAGGTCGTCGATGGAGTTCACGGGCGAACCCGCCGCCGCCGCGGCAAGCTCGGCTTCCATGGCCTCGCGCCCTTCAACGGCCCCGAGGGGGTCGGCCAGCCTGCCACGATCCAGGCTGTCTGTCGCCCTGCTCCCGTGAGAGCCAACAGAGCCCCCCTCCGAAGTTGGTGGCCGCGGAGGAGAAGCCTCCGAAGGCGGCGTCGTCCGGGTGGCAAGGACCCCTTGCCTAGCCCCCGGCGCAGGGTTCTCGGAGCCCGAGCGAGGGAGAGCACCCTCGGTCCTCTCGGTGCCCGAGCGGACGGGCGGAATCGGGTCCGGGATCGCCGGAGGATCCCCCGATTCCGATTGAGCCCCGTCGCTAGATCCACCTCCTTCGGAGCCGGAGGCGGAGGCTGGTTCCGGGGAAAGCCGCTTGGGCCCTTTCACTATCTTCTTCTTCTTCTTCGAAGGGCGCCTGGGCGAGATGCCACCATCGGTTTCGCCCACCTTCCTCTTTGAGACATCCCGAAGGGCCTCTCCCTCCGGAAGAGGCGGAGGCGAGAGCTCAAGAGCGCTCCACACTCAGTTGAAGCGCTTCTAGGAACCCACCAGTTCCAACCGTCGGGTGCGTTCGGCTTGGGTAGGGGCACCAAGTATCCCCTCCGTCAGGCGGGCCACCTCTTCGGGGGTCCGGGCCATAAGCGACCCTGCAGTCCAAAGGTCAGAATCAAGATACCCTCCGAGCAGGAAGCGGAGTCAAGGTAAACAAGCGCAAACACTTACCGAGTTGGCGGGAGAGCTCCGCTGGCATCGATGCATCCCAGCTGCTCCGGAGCGACGCGAGCCATTCTTCCTTCAGCAGAGGGATTTCAAGGGCCACGAACTCCTCCGCCAAGTCGCGCATGCTCATTCGGCGAGCGACGATCTGGAGAAGCTTGATCCTCGCGGAGATCGAGCCGGAGTCAACTTCGACGCGCGCCTCCTTCTGGAACCAGATGTGGCGCGGAATCCCGGCGAGTCCGGAGCTAAGTCCCACATTGACGTAGAACCACCGGCTCACCCATTTAGAGTACCATCTCTCGTTGATGGCCTTCGCCGGGAAGTGGTCCACGTACTTCCTCCGGAGTTGGAAATTAATGCTTCCGAAAGCTAGTATCTGATCCCCCTTCTTCTTCGGCTGGCAGAGGGCTTCGTGCATCTCCGCGAAGACCTCCACCCTTCCTTCGCAGCCCTCGGCGCGCATGGCCCACTCGAAGATGGCGAGGCGGGCCACGGCGTTGGGAGATAGCTGCGGGAGCTCCACGTGGAACGCGTCCAGCACCCCAGCAAGGAGCTCCGAGGCGGGAAACCCCAACCCCGCCTCGAAGAAGGCCTCGAAGACGACGACCTCGCCCTCTCGCGGCTGCGGGGCCGTCTCCCGGCCTAGTCTCCGCGCCTGCGTCTCGGGACCAAGGCGGCCCCTGGTCGCCTGATCGATCGACGCCCCGGTGCACGTAGATGGGCCAAGCTCCAGGGTCTGCTCTCGGAACCGCTCCGAGGCAGGATGAAGCTCGCGCGAGCCGCGTGGCTCTGATGGGCCGGTGGCGGCCGCCGCCGCTGCCGCCATCTGGCGCTGCAGAAAGCACGGATCCATCGCCATTGCCGGGTCGTCACCTCTCGCCATCGCGCAAGGAGTAAGAAGAGGGCTATGGCTCAGGAAGTGAAGCGGGTGCAGGCTGGAGTGGCTGGGGCGTGTGCGATGAAGTCAGGAAAGAGGAACCAGACGTGTAGCGGGTGGTATTTAAGCACGAAACTGGTAGTTTCCTCTTCCACTCATTCCGCGTGTGAACGCGGCGGTTGCATGGCGCCTAGATTTAATGTCTAACCGACGCCTCGGGGCGCAGCAGTCTGCCGGCGGTTCGCCTCCCCAACGCCGAGTGCACGCCCGCGGCATTAACTACCGTGGGTGGTGTTAGGCCACCTCCTCGGGGCTGGATCCCTATGGTCCAAGGCGTGTAAGCGTCTAGAGAGCCGGTCAAACTTCTCCCAACCCCTCGAGAAGGGGAACTCGAGCGGATCTCCACCCCGGTTCGGCCGCGCTTGCCCGCTCCGGAGCTCCTCCGCGTCCGTCGAAGGGGGTAGCACTCCGGCCAGGCCCGACACCTCAATGTAAGTTACATCCTTATGAAAGTTATTGGAATTATCATGTGCGCTTCCACCCTCTCTTAACGCAGGGCTCCCGAGAGGAAAGAAGCGAGGGGCTACTGTTGGGGGAGATAATCCCGACGGCCAGGGGGCCCACCGCCTGGGGGTCTAAAGCCAAGGATACCGGAGGCCACCCTCCGGGAGAAGGCTGCCGGAGGCCGCCCTCCGGGAGAAGGATGCCGGAGGCCACCCTCCGGGTGCAGGCCGTCGGAGGCCACCCTCCGGGGGAAGGCTGCCGGAGGCCGCCTTCCGGGAGAAGGGCCGGAGGCCTACTTCCGGGAGACAAAGGCGGGAGGTCGTCCTCCGGCACAAGGACGCCGGAGGCCATCCCCCGCGAGAAAGAAGCCGGAGGCCACCCTCCGGGAGGAAGATGCCGGAGGCCACCCTCCGGGAGAAGGTCGTCGGAGACCGCCCTCCTGGAGGGGATTGCCAAAGGCCCCTCCCTCGGGCTGCGGTAGCGAACCCGAAGAGAGCGTTGGCAGAAAGAGGATGAGACAAATGTACAGGGGGACAGGATCGCGATCCTCTGGGCCGTGTCGGGCGGCGCAGGCAGCGTCCGACACGGCTGATACGCTGTCAGAGTCGAATCTTCTTGTCTGTACTGTATATAGTCCGTTTTGTCTGTACTGTCGACCGGCGGTTGGCCGGGTAGCCGTTGGCGTTCCAGAGGCACTTGGCCTCTGGACGGGGCGCCTTATAAATACCCCCAACTACAGTTGTAACGGACAGGATCAAGGAGCATTGAATACACCACCCTCATTCCCACAAAGAAAACCTGCTGGTCCGATCCGTCGTTCCAACAACGGATGATCTAGATAGCATGTTGATCAAGACAGTGAAAGGGAGGCCAGTGCAAGTGACAAGGCTACTCGAGGGATCGAGAGTGGGAGATACTTGCTGGCAGTCGAGTTCATGGATTGGTGACATGTGTCGGCGATCGGGAGAGGCTTTGTCAGTTTTGGCTCAAAACCGTCAGATCAAGATCGAACGCTCTTGAGGCGAAGCCATAATCACTACGAAAGCCTTAGATTAGGACGAAGTACCTTTAGATAGGATTTTATTTTTGTAGCCCTATGGGCCTTCAAGTCTGTAAAAAAACCTAGGGCTATTTTCATATTTTCCTATTTTTGAATTGCATATAAAAGGCCCCCTACACCCTAGGGTTTCATCAACTCATCCAAACGAAAAATGTATGAGTTCAAAAATCACGTCTTCTTCTTCCACAGAGCACATCCACTGTTTTATATTTTCTCTATAATTTCAATAGACGGCTATTTTTTCCCTTGCCAAAATCACTCACCACCGCCCGGTTTTAATTATTGTGCTAGGTTTTTCCTGGCTTGGGATGCACAAGCAGGAGTCCCGACCGTTTCCGCTCAGCCGCACGTGCTAGTCGTAGTCGCCGGTAGCAGGCTGTGTTTAGCGGTTTGGTGCAACAGGCGTGGGAGCCTGTGCCTGGGTGCTCGGCACTGTAGCGACCGTAGGTTGCTGGTTCGGACTTCTATTGGCGTGCTTTTTGGTCACACACTAGAACACACATGGCCTGGGAGATTTGCTTGACTCTGTTGCAGGTTCTACATCTTAGAAAAGGGTTCAGGGTGTGCCAATCAATTTGGCCCTACAACTGATAAGGGATCAGAGAAATAGACGTTAGTAGCAGATACGATCAGCTGGCAAGCCGATGACTATGGCGCGAAAGATAAAACAATGAACCACTGCGTCAATTGGCCAGATGTCCGATAGCCTAAATTAGCCCAATCGAGCGAGCGTTCCATCGGACGATAGAGAAAATAGAATATGCATATAGGCCGATGAGCACCCTTCGATGGTGAACATGATACGGAGAAGAATTGAAGATAACATATCAGCTTGTACTCTGATAGAAATAAATAATACATACCAGATATCAGATCTATATCTTAGAAATCATCACAATAACTAGATCGTACATAACTAAGACAGTAGGTAGTCACGATGATCTGAACAATATATCAATGAATCGGGAAAACTTTATTTATATGAACAGTATACTACATGAAAAAGATTCAACAACAAGAGATGTCAGACTCAATCGATGAAGCCTCAACCTATCAAACCTAGATCACTTAAATCTAAGAGATCAAACCTAATTGATGCAGCCTTAGACCTAGCCAAATATAGTGAGAACAATCGAATCGATACAACCGAGAGGATACTAACCTAGTTGGCATGGAAGTCGGGGGTGGTATGACTCAGCTCTTCGCTAGAGATCAAACTGATGCAACCCAACTCAAAGAGCCCGAGTCCCACCGGATAACCTTGGGGCACAAGGGTGGCAATGAGCCGATTGTAAATTGAATGAGAGTTAGCTAATCCTAACGTAAGGGATACATATTTATAGTCCATACACTTGCCTTCCTTGTAACTTATCTAGCCGATCCTAGATGAATCTGTAACCACTTGTTGCTCTTATCTCCATTGGCTCTCCTTCCGATCATGTAGTCGTTGCGGATAAACTTATTTGACTTTCTTTGACCGGATCTTCCTTGACCTTCTGTTGACTACGCGCCTTCCTTGGTGGGCCTTGGGCTTTACCAATTCTTTGCATCAACACATGCCCCCTTAGTTTTGAGGCATTAAGAGGCATCTGACACTTCGAAACTATCAGTCATAATTACCTTACGCCGCCAAGTCTTTTCACACGGTCGTCTCACATTCATTACCATCAGCTGGAAAGCTCTTCGCCTTCGCTTCTCACGATTTATCTAATGGGGTAGATGAAGAATCACCCTCGTCAATAAATATCCATCTTCCATATTCTTCCTTCCATGCTTTCTGCTCACCAGTACTCCGGATTTCAACCCATCATCATTGGCTTCTGCTACTTCCTGATCATCACCATCTTGCCGCCTTCTTCTTCATTACATCACCATCTTGACTTGAACAGGATCCCACTAGTATGTCTTTGCTTTTAATACATTTCGCCCTCCTTTCTTTTCTCCGCGGTTTTCATCCCTTTTCTGATACGTTTTTCTCACATGTAGGCTCTACGGAACTAGGTCTTCATACCGATCGTCACCCACCCATACAACTTCTTCTTGGGACCCCTAGGTGACTCTGATCTGATCGAGTTCAAAAATTCCGAGACCTGCCGAATCCCCTTCAAGTGTTCCCCTATGCGTCCTTCTGACTGGGACCTTGGCTTCACACTGTTTCCTTCCTCCATCCTTAGCTGACGTGGCTGGTACCTTAGAGTATCGACCACTTACCACACCTTCTAGGATGAGATCGATATCGGTCACTGTATCAGTCTCTCCCTCATCGTGCCATTCTAGAATGAACCAATTTTGGCTGCATCGTGTTACTGCTGGTCTGATGCCCTCAACGCTTTCCTTTTTGGCCATGGACCGATGATCCCCTCCTTGCTCAAAAACTATTTTTGACTTGCATTGACATTAGTTCACCGGTCCTCCCTTTCTCCCTTCATTTCTAGCCATCACACAACCTTGGTGCCAACCCGGCCGATAACTGGAGTCGATACATCAGGCGGCACAATAAGAAAGTCGGCCCTATAGGAACACACGAACACATCATTTTCCTCACCCTCTGGCTAGAGGAGTTCGTCTTCTGCATGTTGGCCCTGGCCCCGACTCTACAATTCCAATACTTGGCAGAGCGACTTTCCGCCCACGAGAGGATCCCCCTAGGTGGTTATCTTCTTAGGGCCACCTATTGTTTCCTCCACCTCGTCTTAGTAGACTTATCGGCTAGCAACTTCATCGACCGACGTCGGGATCCTTGGTGGCTTCTTCAACTCTGGCTGAATGTCTATACTGTTGAAGCCACCAGAGAAGCCCCTTTTTCCCAATCACTCTTTCCCAACAATTTTTCGGAGTCTACGCCTCCCACTTTCCATTGGTGTCACTCCTTGGGCGAAGCATCCTCGTTTCTTCCTTCCATTCCCATCTCCCTTGCGGCTTTGGCCACATCCTTCAAGATTTTTTACCTCGGATTCTCCAGTTGGATCACTTAGTTTCCTTTTGGTATCCATTTGGAGTACGCACTCCCCGACCGACTGGTTTTTCCCAATATATCCCGAGACGCCGAGTCCTTCTGTATCTTCTCCGTCTCCTCCTTTCCCTGCTTGCTCCTAGTCAACTTTACCGATGACCGTTCCCGGCAGTTCTCTTATGAGTTCTACCACCTATCGGTGTTCTTGAGGTAGTTGGGATTCAGTCAGATTCCTCCTCGCCTCTTCTTCATTGGATGGATCCAGGCCCACAGAAGGGTCGTGAGTGCGATGTAGTTGGATCGCCTCTCCCATATGGCCGACGGGCTACCCTCTAGAATGGTCGCTAGCTGGAGGACTTGTCGGGTGACATCTTCTGCTTTCCGAGAGTGGTGGGGTGAGGTGAAGATCCATGTATTCAACCGATCCTCGTTAGTCTACCGGGAAAGACTTCATCCAACTGGCACCGAGGCTGATCCCGACATGAGTACCTCGGCCTTCTTTTCTCCTTTCGCTGCTTCTGTTTTTCTCATCTAACCGGGCCTTGCCTTTTCCTTTTGCAGGATGTTGATGAGGAGGCCCCTTCCACTACGAACCTTGGCATCGGTGTCCCCACTCCTACAAAATGGGTGAACGGGAGGTGGTCGTAGCTGGTTTGCGCTTCGGTGAAGGGCGCTCTATAGAGGTGAAGCGGTTGAGGGCCTTCCGTACACCGATCAGGGCTTGTAACATCTCTCATTGTAATCAAAACATCATGAATATATATATATCAACACTTCTTTATATCCCGTATCGTTGCCCACTGTTGGCGTAAAAGATTACGCTAACAGGTTTCTGTAGAAAAGAAACTAACAAACGAAGTGTTTGCGAAGCAAACTGTTCTAAGCCTCCGAAAGGATAATAACTTAGAATAGTTCGAAAGTGTATATTGATTCACTTGTAATCGGTCCTCATTACAGGATGAAATGGGGGGTATTTATAGGCCTAAACATTAAGGAAAAGACCTATATACCCCTCTATTACAACCGACATTAAGGAAACTATTCAGTTTCCTTAATAGGGCTAAAATGGTAAAAGACTAATCTAATAGGATAGAAGATAAGTCTTCCATCTTAGCTGGCAGAAAAAGATCCTGAAAGGCTTTGGTTCGAAGGCATACTTCGAACCAATGCCTGCCTTCGGGCTTCGAACCAGGTTCTGGGCATCTTCGAAGATGGTCTTCGTACAATCTTCGAACTGGTTGACTGTCTTCATGCTGCTTTGGCAATAACCCCGAAGATGAGATATTTTCCCCCAACAGTAGCCCCTCGAATACGCTTCTCCGTTCGACCTGTAACGTTAGGAGAGCAGTATACGGAAAGAAAAGATAACCAATCATAGGGGTTATTGATTTTTGTTTTATCTCCGAAATACATGAAGATATGAACTTCGAATCAGTCATAAGATAATTACTTTTCGAACTATCTTAGAACTGACTCAGGAAGTTCGAAAGTCTTTTTAGACTTAGAAAATATAACCGTTAGTTTCTGTTTCTAACGGAGTTGTACGAAGCGTTATTTTCGGAGAAAAATAACAGGCGGGAATGCGAAAGGGCAGAGCCCAAACGGTAACAAACGGAAAGTTAGACTATAATTAAAGAACTCCAGAACTTACTCGATTACCTTTTCACTGCTTCCTCTCAGTCAAAAGCCTTTTGAGCCCTTTGAGTTCTTGAGCCCTAACTTTCGAGTTCTTGAGCCCTAGTCTCCACTCTCTCAGATCGATCCAGCGATTGCGATGGCGAAGACCAAAGGCTCTGCACCTCCTTCAACCTTGGTTCGTCAACAAGCGACTGCGGCAGCGGCAGCGGCAACAGTGGCGGCGACGCCTTCGATGCAGGCGACATCTTCCATGGCGGCAAAGGGAAAAAATCCCCAAATCGCCGATGATCAAGGTCTGTGCCCTCCATCGATCAAATATTTGGACCAATCCTTTGAATTAGGACCTTCAACCTGCAAAAGAGAGTCCCTGGCAATGGCAGCAGGAGGAAATATTGGTGCGGGAGTTATGATTCGAAAACCAGGGAAAGAAGTGATTCCAGTGCCTAGACCCGGAGAAGTAGTAGTGTTCGAAGCCTTTTTCGAAGCCGGTTTGGGTCTTCCTGCAGTGGACTTCCTGGCAGAGGTACTCGAACTGTTCCACATAACTCTCCCTCAATTATCTCCGAACGCAGTAGCTAGATTAGCTATTTTTGAATGGGCCTTAAGAGCCGAAGGTTGTGAGGGGAGGGCTGAAATCTTCGCAGCATTGCATAGAGCAACTTGTCAGCCGAAGACCTTCGTAGGCTCCGGAGGTGAAAAAGTAGTGGTTGCCTTCGGAAGCATCAATTTCAGGCTTCGAGATGAATACGCTCTGCGATTCCCTGCTAAAGCCATCAATGCTAGATGGTATACTGATTGGGTGCTGAAATGGTTCTATGCCGAAGTCGGGGCAAGCAATCCTCTGGCTGGACCTCTTAAAGAAATCCAGTTCCGAAAAGAAGCTTTGGTGCGTCCTGACGAAGGCCAATTCGAAGCCCGTCTGAACTTGCTTGAAAAAGTTAGCCGAAGACTCAGTATGCGGGATTTGGCCGAAGAGTTCATTGGTCTTCAAATTCCTCCGTTGATGGCTGACTGGCCTATTATCTTCGAAGATGATTCCGAAGGTGGCCTTCGGAGAATTAACTTGACTTCAAGTCCTACAGGTAACTTCGAAAACAACATGCATTAAACATATTTACTTCGAAGAAAAACTGACTTGAATTATTTATTTTGTAGACTCTTCAGCCCCTGTTACTTCAGAACAGATTATAAGGGCTTCGGAAAAAATCTTGGGTGTTCCAACTCCGACTGAAAAAGAGTGGCGAATTAAGCTGGTTGGGAGTTGGGAAAGATTTAACAGAGTATGGGGAATGCTGAAACTCACTCCTCCCCCTCTGATGGATTGGGCGCCTTTGGAGAAAGGGCCTCAAAAAAGGAAAGCCGAAGCCGGAACTTCAAGTTCAGCAAAAACTCCGGTGAAGAGGGTGGCTCGGAAGCCGAAGAACCTCGCACCTTTAGATCCTATACCTTCGAGCTCCAGAGCTTCCGTTTCCGATTCCCAAGAAGAAGTGGAAAGGTTACTTGTGCGCCTACTGGAAGAGAATGAAACTCAAAGGGCCGCACAAACCGGAGTACCTGCGAACGTACCGGAGTCCGGAGAAAATGTTGATCAACCAAGGACTTCGGTAGTTCAAGAAGATGTAGCTCAGGACGAAGTTCCTGTGGATGAAAGTGGGGTCGAAGTCACTATGGCTTCGATTCCCGACGAAGCAGCAAGGACTACCCAGGACGATGCTCCTGTAGTCCATGATTCAACGGCTGATTCAGATGAAGAATTAGCTTTCGATCCACCAATCAGTCCGACAACGACTCCTCCACGGACTGCCGAAGGTAGATTTCGAAGAACTTTTGTATTTATTTGAATTTTTATACTATGTATAATACTTTTGATTGTTTTGCAGAACCCACTCCTATGGAAGAAGTCCGCCAGGAGGAAATAATTCCCGAACCATCGACGACTTCGGAGCCAGCCCCAAGAGTTACTCAAAAGGGGCCTGGAAGAGGCAAAAGACAAATAGAGCCCCTGCCTGCTATAAGCTCCGAATCAACTCCGTCTGATTCAACAGACGAGAGCCAATCTTCCAGGGAGGTTCGAACTCCAGTGGCTCCGAAGTCCGCAGGCCAAAGCTCCGGTCCTTCATTGAACGAAGATGACCAAGAGGCAATAAGCATGCTCCCCTTGCTGGCTCCTTTCTTAGGGCAAACAACTGGTCTTCGGACTTTGCTTGAACCTTTGGATCGAGCTAGTCGTGAGATAGGGGAGACTGAATTAGTGGCCATCCTGCGCAAGGCTGACAGGACGGAGCTTAATGCCATTATTGAACGTACAGCTTATCAGGTATGAAACAACTGCAAATTATTATAGAATTTATCTTCGAATGAATATTTACTTTGATTTTTACTTTGGCAGCAAACTGTCTTGGCCCGAGCTGCAAGTCTATGCAATGACGAAGAAATCGCTCGGCTTCGGGAAGAAAATAGCACTCTTCGAAGGAATTTTAACATCTCTGAAAGTCGAGTGACTCAAATGGATAATATAATATTAACAGAGCGAAGGGCCAGGCAAAGCTTGGAGGCTGTAAAGAAAGAGCTCGAAGCGGAAAGGATTGTGCTTCGAGCAGAAGTTGACAAACTACGGACGGAGCATGCTACTGCAGGATCTAGGCTCGTCCGGCTTGAAGAGGAAGCTAGCCAATTGTTGACACAGAAAAATACTTTGACCACTGAGAATGCTAGGCTTTCTGGGGTTTTGGACGAAGTTACTTCGGCAAAGGATGCGCTGAATGAAGATAAGTTGAAGTCTGAGAAGGTGGCTGCGGAGATTATGAATCAGTTGTTAGAAGTCTTGGAGTACTTCGGTACTACTGGAATTCTCCATTCTGATGATAACATCAGCCTTCTGCGCCGGTTGAAAAGGATCCAAGGGGTGGCGAAGCAGATGAAGACGGCGGGCATTAGATACGGAGAACTCTCCGGACATGTGTCTGCTGTTGGTCTGCTTCGCTATTACGAGGATTTGGGCCGATCAATAACTCCGGACGCAGGAAGAGGTCCAATCACCTTCGACGACGACCGACTTCTCAAACCTTCCGAAGGCGTAGCTGCTGCTTGGCGGGCCTTCCAAACTTCGTGGAGAGCCGAAGGTCGATCTGCGATCAAGGCTTGGATTGATGAAGGCCAACGCCAGAAGCATGTTCGAAGCCAAGCTTCGAGCAGCCAACCTCCTTCAAACCCACAGGTTTAGGAATGTTTTAGGATTTTTAACCGTGTAAAGCTTTGTGCTTGTAATCATTTATCAATGAAAATCTTGTTTGTTATATTTTTAGGCTTTGCCTCTTATCGAAGATATCGAAGTGTTAGAGCTTAACAGCGAACTTCGCTCATTGTGGAACACTTTCGAGCTTCTAAAGAGTTATAAGCGTCCTCGATTTCTTATCCCTCGAGATGACTCCGGCGTTATTGCGCCCGAAGTAATCAAAGACGTATTGTCTTATATTAAAGAGGAAGATAAAGAGAGCGACGCAAACACCTCGTCTTCTGAAGACACTAATTGGTCCGAAGACGAAGGTGAAGCCCAAAATAAAAGATCTGAAGATCTTAGAAGCTGGGAGAGAAGCCCCGAGCGGCTTCGAACTTGGGCCGAACTTCAACAAGAACAGAAGGATTTTAGAGCTTCGAAGGGGAGAAAGAGAGTTAAACGTAAAGTTCTTAGAACTTCCGATGTTGGAACTAGTCGTTCCACCCCTAGCTCTCGGGACCGAAGAGGTCTCCGATTCCTTCTTGGTATAGATACCAATTTTTCATAATGTAATTTGTAAATACATTTGTTTTGATAATGAATGCCGATTTAAAATTGTCTCCATATTTACTAGCCCCTCTTTGGGTATAAGCAACTTCGAACTGTATTCGAAGATGGTTATGCGCAAAGAAAAAACTTCGGAGTACAATTTTTTGGGGGTTCGGAGCCCCTCTGTCATTTTAAAGATCTTTTGAAACCTTATGAAATATCTTCGACTATTTGTAGTCAAAAGAATGGTAACTTGGTACCTTTGTTTGCTTTACGAAAGAAATCAATTAAGATAACTTCGAGGACACTTTAGTGTCTTAAGAAATTTGCAGAAATCTACCAGCCGGAGCTTGGATTTCGCAGAAATTGTAGCCACCTTCGGCTATTTTTTTGCAGAAGTCTACCAGCCGGAGCTTGGACTTCGCAGAATTTGGCCACTTGGGCTCTTTTTTGCAGAAGTCTACCAGCCGGAGCTTGGACTTCGCAGAATTTGGCCACCTTCGGCTCTTTTTTGCAGAAGTCTACCAGCCGGAGCTTGGACTTCGCAGAATTTGGCCACCTTCGGCTCTTTTTACGGAAGTCTGACAAGCTGCAGCTTGGACTCCGCAGATTTTGGCCACCTTCGGCTCTTTTTACGGAAGTCTACCAGCCGAAGCTTGGACTCCGTAGAATGTGGTATTGGCTCTTTTACGGATGCCTACAAGGTATCAGCTTGGGCTCCGGATGGATTTCAGCCACCACACCGGAGGCTTCGACTTTAAGGGTTCGAAGTCCGGAAATACAGCCCTGCTTAATACACTTCCCTCTCGAACGACTTCCGTCCCAGCGCGTCCGCTCGGGAGACTAGGAGCGTCAAGGGGAAGGCAAGCCACAGGGTGTATGCTTTATTAATTTAGAGGTGATTACAAGCGAATTACAAGGAGCCCTTATGCGAAGTATCGCTTTAGGTGCTCCGCATGCCAAGTATGTGCTAACTCTTCACCTTCTAAATTAGCTAATTTAAATGAACCAGGGCGCCCCGAGCGGACGATTAGATATGGACCTTCCCATTTATTGCCTAACTTCCCTGGTGCTATAATGCTTCGTAGAACAAGATGACCCGGTCTTAACTCGCTGAGCTTAACCTTCGGGTCATACCAAGTCTTCGTCTGCTGATGATACTTTGATAAATTGGCTACAGCTCGAAGCCTTGTTTCTTCTGACAAATCTAACGAAGCTTGTCTTTCTTCTTCGATGTCTGGTTCGGTGCTGCGAAGTGATCCTCCTTTGAGCTCCGTTGGAGTCATGGCTTCATCTCCGAATAGTAGTCTGAACGGAGTAAAACCTGTGGACCTTGTTTGCGTAGTCCGAATGGACCACAGAATCTTCGGAAGCTCTTCGGTCCACAGTCCCTTTGATAATCCTACTATTCTTCGATTTAGCCCTGATAAGATATTTCCATTGGCTCGCTCAACTGCTCCATTCGACTGAGGATGTCTCACTGCAGCAAAACATAGTTGAATGCCTAGGTCTTCGCAAAACTTCCTGAAGGGTTCTGCGTCGAACTGTGTTCCATTATCAACTGTGAGATATCTAGGCACTCCGAACCGGCAAATAATGTTTTTCCAGAAGAATTTCTGTACATTATTCGAAGTGATAGCTGTTAAGGGTTCTGCTTCCACCCACTTAGAGAAATATTCAATAGCTACCACTGCGAACTTCAGATTTCCCTTTGCTAACGGAAAGGGACCAATTAGATCCATACCCCATCTGGCCATAGGCCATACCGGAGCAATGACTTGAAGAGCTGTTGGTGGGCGATGACTCCGTCGACCCATCCACTGGCATCCTTGGCAAGTGCGGACTAAGCTCTCCGCATCAGCTGTTATTGTGGGCCAATAAAGCCCCTGGCGAAGTGTTTTTCCTGCCAGAGCTCTAGGGGCTAAATGGCTTCCACAAAGGCCTTCGTGAATTTCTCGAAGAATTTCTTGGCCTTCGGCTTGAGATATACATCGGAGTAGAGGGGAACATACTCCGGCCTTGTATAACATACCGTTGATTAGCTGATAGTTTCTTGCTCTGAGCTTTAATCTTGACAATTGGGGCTCTTCGGGCAAATTTGTTCCTCCTTGCAAGAGTTCTATGATTGAATCCTTCCAATCTGCACTAGGAATGCAGAGAATCTCTGCAGAAGCAACTTGTGGCACCGAAGGTATATTGAGCTCCTCATAGAAAGCTTCGTCAGGCACATCCACAGCTCCGGCAGCAGCCTTCGCTAAAATGTCCGCTTGCACGTTTTCAGCTCTTGGTATACTCCGAATGGAAATACCCTTGAAATGTGCTTCGATCTTGCGAATTTCTTCCAAATACTTTGCAAGCTGTGGATGTCGGACCTGAAAACTTTTGTCTACGTGCCCTGCTACTATCTGAGAATCTGTTTTTATAATTATTCTTGTAGCCCCTAGAGCACGTGCTTTCCGAAGTCCCAATAATATTCCTTCGTACTCCGCTATATTATTGGTAGACTTAAAGTTGAGTCTTGCGGAGTACATTGCTCTTTGCCCTGACGGTGAAATTAATACTGCCCCAATGCCTGCTCCGGATGCTTGAAAAGCCCCATCGGAGTAAATAGTCCAAACTCCATCATCTGATTTCTCCGGAGTCAACTTCGCAGGTGGAGTCCACTCTGCTACGAAGTCTGCTAGAACTTGAGATTTGATAGCTGTCCTTGCCAGGAAAGATATGCCGAAGGGTGCTAGCTCTACTGCCCATTTTCCAATCCTTCCAGTGGAATCTTTGCTTCGGAGCATATCTCCTAAAGGATACGAAGTTGGTACAATTACATTATGAGCCAAAAAATAATGTCTTAGCTTCCTCGAAGCCATTATCAGAGCATAAACGAACTTTTCAAGTTCGGAGTATCTTGTCTTCGCTCCTGACAATGCTTCGGATACAAAATAGACAGGATTTTGGACCAACTTCCCATTGATATCTGCTTCTCTGACAAGGACTGCGCTGACAGCTGAACCTGTAGCTGCAAGATATAGGAGTAGGGTTTCGTCCGCAATAGGCACCGTGAGTGTAGCAAGATTGCTGAGATAATCTTTAATATCTTCGAAGCTTTTCTGACACTCCGGTGTCCATGCAAAATCTTCGGACCCTTTCAAAGCTTTAAATATTGGCAAGCTCCTCTCCGCAGACCTTGATAAAAACCTGCTAAGTGCGGCCAGACGTCCAGTCAGCTTTTGCACTTGCTTTAAATTCTCCGGAGGAGCCATCTTCTGCAGCGCAGTTATTTGAGTAGGGCTAGCTTCAATTCCCCTGCTTGAAACTAAGTACCCTAACAACTTTCCAGCCTTAGCTCCGAATATACATTTTTCGGGGTTAAGGCGGATCCCACATGCCCGAAGGCTATTGAATGTTTCTGCTAAGTCTAGGCTATGTTGGTGCTTTAAAGCACTCTTTATTACAATATCATCCATATAGGCCTCCACATTGCGACCTAATTGATGACCTAGAGCCTTAGCAACTAATCTTGAAAAAGTAGCCCCGGCATTTCTTAGGCCGAAGGGCATTCTTACATAGCAGAAGACTCCCGAAGGAGTTACAAAGCTCGTCTTGATTTCATCTTCGCGCTTCAACCATATTTGATGATATCCGGAGTACGCGTCGAGGAAGCTTAGTAACTCCGAACCTGCAGTGGAGTCAACTAGTTGATCAATTCGGGGCATGGGGTAGGGGTCACGTGGGCACGCTTTATTCAAAGATGTGAAATCAATGCACATGCGCCACTTTCCGGAAGACTTCTTCCTGACGAAGACTGGGTTGGCTAGCCATTCTGTATGGGCCACCTCTCTGATAATCCCAGCCTTCAACAGTTTTTCAACTTCGTCCTTAGCTAGAGCAGCTCTCTCTGCGGACATCTTCCGGAGCCCTTGTCGAACAGGCCGGGCCTTCGGGTTTACAAGCAAGCTGTGCTCAATAATATCCCGATCGACTCCGGTGATATCTTCGTCAGACCAGGCGAAGACATCCAAATTTTCTCCTACAACCTTTTCCAAGGAAGTTGCAACTTCGGGAGGTAAATCTTTACCAAACTGAAAAGTGTATTCTTTACCATCTTTGACAATGATCTTCGTTGCAATCTCTCCTTCGGGACTTGGTCTTGGAAACGACTTCTTCGAAGCTTCGGAGGAGGCTGAAAAAATTTCTCCATTATCTTGGACACTATTTACTTGCCTCGGATCAAGAGGAGGACCATGGCCATATTCTGCTCTCCGAGCTATGGCTTGATCTCTGAAGACTGTCAGAACTCCTGATTGTGTGGGCATCTTCATGCACAAGTAATTGTGATGCGCCACAGCTCCGAACTGATTCAACATGCCTCGGCCAAAGATAACATTATAAGCATACGGGGCATCCACCACATCAAAGATAACTTCTTCAGTTCGGGCTAGTAAACCTTCTCCGAAGGTTACTTCCAGGCCTATCTGGCCAAGTGCATCTAGCGGGGGTCCTGCGAAGCCTTGCAGAGGACGAGCCGCTGGAAGGAGATGCTTCCGGGAAATGCATAACTGATCGAAGGCTTGTACAAATATGATATCTGCGGAGCTACCTCCGTCAATTAGCACCCTTCGAACTTCTGTCCCCGCAATATCAGCAGTAATAACCAATGGATCTGCATGCGGGAACTTGATACCAGCTGCATCCTCCGCAGAGAAAGATATTGGAACATGAGACCACTCCGGCATTGCAGCTGCAGATGACGAAGTTCCAATGTGGCCTACTTCTCGAACGTACTCTCTTCGCTGTCTCTTGGACATGCTTCCGAGGGTACCTCCTCCGGAGATAGGGAGAACTACTCTCTTCCCTCTATCTTGCCCTTCTTCTTGCTTCGGAGGTGGCATAACATTGGCCACCGGAGGATGCCTTGCAGCATCAAGATTTTCTATCCGCGCCACAGCTTGGACCGGCTCCGAGCGCACTGCTGCTTGTGGACTTCGGTCGGTACTACCTCGACCCGAAGTTCTCTCCAAGTATTCTCCCCGAAGGGTAAGAATAGCCTTGCAGGTGTCAGTTGCATGGCTTCGGTTCTCTCCATGAATACAGCAAAAAAGGGTCTGGCCCTTGCCAGCCGTTTTCCCTGGTGGCCTCCAGCCGCTAGACTTGTTCCCTGCAGACTGTGGAGCTCTTGGTGCAAACTTCTGCGGGGGTGCAATGTTTAAGACCTCAGAGCGAGGGTGCTTTTGCCCTCTTCTTCTATCATGTTGCACTTCGAAGACTGGTTCTTGCGGCTGAGCCGAAGTCTTCACCTCTGCTTTAACTTCTGTCAACACTGTCGAAGTAGCAGTAGTCCTCCGAAGCCAACCTTCTTCCGACTTCGAGTACTCCTCGAAGTACGACATCAACTGTGATACTGTGGTGATGCTCTTCCGATGCAATTTATCCAGAAGGCCTTTATGACTGACGCCTTCCCGAGCTGCATCAACCACCGAAGATATGGACAGCCCCCGAATTTGCGACTTCGTGTGAGCGAAGCGCTTGAAGTACTGCCTCAAAGTTTCTCCGGGGAGCTGTTTCACTTGGAAAAGGCTTCCTGTCGACATGGGGGGCACGAAGGTGCCCTGAAAGTTACTTATGAACTTCTTCTTCAACTGTGACCATGAAGTGATTGATCCTGGTTTTAAAGACCAGAACCATCTCAACGCCACTCCTTGAAGGGCTAACGGGAAGCACTTCGCCATAGTTTCTCTGTCTCCGCCACTAGCTTCAATTGCTAGGGCATAAGAACGCGCAAACTCACTGGGATCTTTGTCTCCGGCATACTTGCTAAGCTTCGAAGCTTTGAACCTCGGATCGAAGCGAACCTTCTGAAGCTCGGGATGCAACGGAGATTCATTGTCGTAAGAGGCATTCTCCGGGCTTCGGGATAGTCAAGATCGTCGTCTTCGCGCACTTCGGGGATAGCTGGGGTGGCTTGAGGGCGAAGCCTGTTCGCAGCCTCCTGTCGCCACCTCGCTACCTCGGCTTGAAGATTGGCCATTTGAGTGGCCATATCTCGAAGGATATCTTCATCTCCTCCAGAAGGACCTTCCGGGTCTTGAGAACTGGTATGATCAGTTCCAATCGGAATGGAGGGTGGCAGAGTGGCTCCGGGCGGTCGGAGTGTAGAAGGGGTTGGTGGAGAGGTTTCGTATCCTCGAGGGATAGAAGCCCCTTGCGGAGTTAGAGGTGGAGGGATAGTCGAAGACCCTCCGACTTCGACTGTGTCGAAGGGTATCTCTCCGGAGATCCGAGAGGACCTCCGAGTAGGATTGCGAGGTGCGCTCCGCTTAGGAGGCATGATGCAAAAGGTTGGTAGAGAACGAAGTTTTTTGGACTAAGTTCCCCACGGACGGCGCCAACTGTTGGCGTAAAAGATTACGCTAACAGGTTTCTGTAGAAAAGAAACTAACAAACGAAGTGTTTGCGAAGCAAACTGTTCTAAGCCTCCGAAAGGATAATAACTTAGAATAGTTCGAAAGTGTATATTGATTCACTTGTAATCGGTCCTCATTACAGGATGAAATGGGGGGTATTTATAGGCCTAAACATTAAGGAAACGACCTATTTACCCCTCTATTACAACCGGCATTAAGGAAACTATTCAGTTTCCTTAATAGGGCTAAAATGGTAAAAGACTAATCTAATAGGATAGAAGATAAGTCTTCCATCTTAGCTGGCAGAAAAAGATCCTGAAAGGCTTTGGTTCGAAGGCATACTTCGAACCAATGCCTGCCTTCGGGCTTCGAACCAGGTTCTGGGCATCTTCGAAGATGGTCTTCGTACAATCTTCGAACTGGTTGACTGTCTTCATGCTGCTTTGGCAATAACCCCGAAGATGAGATATTTTCCCCCAACACCCACTGTGTATTTTGAGTTGTATTCTCCTTGTTCTTGATGATTTTGTCTAAGGGCGATGCCTTCGCATCGGTCGTCTCAAGGCAATTCCATAAGCATCGTCTCATCGCTCGACCTCTTTTCTTCTAGACACGATAACTTTTAACTCACTGTTGTATCATCGGGGGCATAGCAATTTGTAGAGGCTGACTTCGGCCTCACTCCTGTGTCGTAGTGGTTTAATCGGTCGTGGTGTTGTTTTGGCTGAAGTTGTCTTCAATGCCTTCTTTATATCATAATATTGGGCGACTCTTCTCTAACTGGTGTGATACCATCATCTGATACTTGCAAGAAATTCCCATCCCAAGCTTTTCCTAACAAACGACTCCTTCCGCCTCCCAAATTGATAGATCGGCCATAGCTATATTAACCAACTTATCGGTGGGAATCACCTCCACTTGGTCACCAACCCACTGCATGAGGTTTTGATGCATTGTTGAGGGACATGACAGTTCGCGTGTATCTAGTCGCATCCTAGCAACAGGAAATAGGATCCTTTCCCTCTATCATGAAAATTATGGTCGGCACTGTCATGCTTCCAACTATCAATTCTACCTTTAAAGCTCCCATTGTATCTGACGAGTTGCCGCCAAAATCCCTTAATACCATGTTAGTTCTGACGAGGTCTTCCAGCATCTTCCCGAGCTTTCAGAAGGTGGCATAAGGCATCAAATTGATGATCGCCCCTTCATCTATCATCATTTTGGACATCGGCTCCCATTGACCAACACCCTAGCGTAAAGAGGCCTCAGGTGCCAATGTTGTAGATCTTCTGATTTATCGAAAATTACAGGCTATGGAGCAATCATTAGTTGGGCCATAGCACCGGCCGACTCCGCGTCTTTCTCTGAGATGGCCTTATACTTTGCGGGAAGGATGAAGACCATGTTTACCTCCGCATCCTTTTTAACATCATGATCGACCTTCTCCTTTGGGTGCCATTCGCTCCTAATCTTGTGGGGCCGATCAACTCCTTTATCGTGCACTTGTGCCCTTCCTTCTCTTTGTCGTAGATGCTGCACCCTTGTTTTCTGGCTTCGCGTAAAGATTCTTGGGGGCACCACTATGGCTTTACCGTGGTGTCTTCGTCGTCTTCATTCGTCAGGCCGACACCTTCCGAACCGACAGTGCCAAGCCTTTCTAGCGCCGATACCCTTGGTGGCGACAACCTCTAGCGCACGGTTCTTTGATCACACGACCCAACTTATCGTTACGTGGCTGATGATCACCCGATACTCTATTGCATCCTAGGAAGTCATCCATAGATGGTAGCCGTATCCCTTCATTCCAACAAAGCCTAAAGAACTCGCAATTCCAATGGGGATTGAAACATGTGTGGCCATGGCTGTCCCCGCTACCTTCTCTTTCTGCTGACCTCTTCTGATACTTTTCGATGAGTACTGCTGAGGTGACATTTATACTAGTCCGTCTTTTATTCCTTGCATGCCGATTGTCGTCGTAGTGTGCATGCACCATGTTGACTGGGAATGGATCGCCATCTATATTCATCGGCTCCTTCCCAGCGTCAAACTTGATTCGGACTTGTTCTACGGCCGATTGAATCTACTACCTAAAGACCTTGCACTCATTAGTATGGTGCGATGGGGAGTTGTGCCATTTGCAGTACTTCTTCTTTAGTTCTTCGATAGATGGTATTACATGGCTAGGTGACCGGTGGATTTGCTTCTCTCTCAGCAGCAGGTCAAATATTTTATCAGCCTTGTTGATATCAAAGTCATACATCTCTTCCTTCTCAGCCAATTTTATCCACGGGCATGCGACATGCTTCTTATTCTTGGACCACTCGGCCATCCGACTTCTGTATCAGAGTCACTATCCTTGTCGGATTCCGAGTGGTACACTGAGTGTACGTGACCTTCTTTTGGTATTTGCCCTACCTGGCCTCTTGGAATCGGCTCTCATGGGCCGATACTCTTTGCACTAGTTGCGAGAGGCTTTCGAAATCGTGCAATGTGAAATTCTCCCTGATAGGGATCAAGAGTCCTTCAAATGCCAGCTCTGCCAACTAACTGTCAGTGAGGTTCACGCTATAGCATATGCTTCATACGTCCCAGAACCTCTGTATATAGTTTGGGACCGACTCATTCATCCTTTGTTTCACGGACGTCAAGTTGGTTAGCTTCATCTCCTGGATGTCGGCGAAGAAGTATTTATGAAATTTGTTCTTTATGTCTTCCCATCGTTTGATGGAATCCACCGGCAGCGATGAAAATCACGCGAAGGACGATCCTGACAAGGATACCGAGAACATCTGGACCTTCAGCGCTTTGTCAGCCGATGCCTCCCCACACTATGTGAGAAACTGACTAATATGCTCGATCGTGGAGATCAAGTCTTGTCCTAAGAACTTTGTGAAATCCGGCACCTTATACTAGTTCGACAGTAGCACTCGATCAAACCACTCCGGATATGGCCACCGATACATGTACATCTGCTCTTTTGGCTTCGACACGAATTGATCTTTGATGAGATCCATGATCCGATTCACCCACTCGTCTTCTTACTGACTCGGTGACAGACAATGAGGAAGCATTGACGCCTGTTGGTACTGGTCCCACCGAGGAACGTCATATCTGTATTGCACTGCATCATTGTAAGGCATTGCTCCATAGTGCGCCATTCGGTGATATCAAGGAGAGATGACATCGAGTGCCCCCTTGGCGGCATAACGTCTGTCGTGGCATCTTGCGATGTCGTACGTCACTTGTGTCATCCCCTGCCCTAGAATCTGTGAGATCAGAAGTCGTGAACGACGCTTGTTAATTCTTATTGGCCCCATCTAGCATACCCTAGGGCGGACTGTGTGAGGGGGCTGATGGCTGGGCCATCTTGTCGCCTTCGTAGCCGAGTGAAGAGCTCAGTTAGTCTAGCCTTATTGGCCCTTGTGGCAGTGACACTAACCAAGTGTGTTACAATAGTCTCAATGGGTCATTGGGGAGATACGTCGGACCTTGCGGTGCGTCATGAACCACTATGCCCCAATGGACTCATTGATCAGTCCTTGAATCATTTTGGCCAATGTCCCTGATTGGATGACCAGTGATTGACGGATCGCTTGATCAACGGTTTCATGAAGACTGGCTTGAAAGTTCTGCATTGGCTGACCACCCTCTATGGTCAGCACTAGCATTGGAGCAGGGCCCTCTGAACGGGACGTAGCCGATTCATGCGTTATACCTGCAGGCATGACTTCTAGAACTATTCCACATGTTGATGCACTTCCGTTCTCTTTTCTTCGGACAGAGCATCCATGGTGATCATGATGACGTTTTATTCGCTGAGCTTGTCCGCCATTGAAAATTTGTCGGAGATGGTCCCACCGAGCATGCCAAAAACCGTGTTGGCTTGCTTTTTGGTCACATACTAAAGCACGTGCGACCTGGGAGATTTGCTTGACTCAAGTGCAGGTCCTATGTCTTAGAAAAGGGTTCATGGTGTGCCAATCAGTTTGACCCTGCAACTGATAAGGGATTAGAGAAATAGACGTTAGTAGCATAGTCGATCGGCTCGCAAGCTAATGACTATGGCGCAAAAGATAAATCCATGAACCAGCACATCAATCGGCCGGACAGTCGATTGCCTAGATTAGCCCAATCGAGCGAGTGCGCCAATGGTCGATAGAGAAAATAGAATATGCATATTGGTCTATGGGGAACCTTCGACGGTGAACATGATAAAGAGATGAATTAAAGATAACCTATTAGCTTGTACTCTGATAGAAATAAATAAAGCATTCCAGATAACAGATCTATATCATGGAAATCATCAGCATAACTAGATCGGATGAGAAATCAAGGGTGGTTTCGGTCTGGATGATGAGTGATTGTCAAGAATGAGCGTCTGAGCGGTTGAGTGGTTGAGAGTGGTTTGAGTGCATCGAGGGGTTCGATGTGAAATGGACGTTTGGCTGCCGAGGTTTTGGCGGTGCGTCGCGTTCTTGTTTTGGCTTGTCTTGTATGTGTAGCGAGGAGATGCTGACCAATTGTCGACGGCGGGTGATCGAGGGTCGAGCGGGGAGCTTGATGCCGGAGGATTAGGGAGGCCGGGCAAAGTTGGAGAAGATCTCAAGAGTGCACGAAGAGACGGAGCAAGACTTAGACGGACGACTGACTGCGATGGCGTGACGACCGGGTTTGTGAGAGGGAGGCCAGGAAAAGCATTCCGACGTCTCGAGGGGATCGACAGCGGAAGTGGTTTGCTGGTGCTCGGAGTCGCGAAGCGGTGTCACGAGTCGAAGGGTTGAGAGGCTTTGTCGGTTTTTGCTGAAAACCATCACAAATCTAGTTTTGTTGATTTTAATAGTTTGGAGTCTTTTTACTTTGAGTCAATGTGTAATAAAAGGTTATGAGTCTAGAGTTAGTGTACTCCTTTAGTATATTTTTCAGAATTTTCTAATTCTGAAAATATATATTACAAGGAATAGGACATTTGTGTAATTTTCAATTCTAGAGGGTTCTTTTTAGAAAATACCCCCATGGTTGGCCTATAAATAGGGGACCATATCCATGGGCAGGTGAGAGATATTTTGGCTGTCTTTTGGCTGAACCAAATATAAATTTTATACACATTTTGGCTGTTCTTGTTGCTTGGAATCAAAATAAAACAGGAATAGTGTAGTGTTTTTCTCTCCCAACGTAGGTGAGTTTTCAGACTGGATTCGTTTTTGTGCTACATTTTCTAGTGAATCTAGTGCAGGAGTTGATGTTGATGTTATACATCTTTTGTTGAGGATGATTTGAATGTTCCATTTTCGAAAGTTTCAAGTGATATCTGTGATTCCTTCTTAATTCTTTTGCTGATCAAACAAGGCATCACAGTTCTGGAATTTAACTCTAGCTGAAATGGTTAAGTGTTTGTGTAGCCCTTTACATGTTTGATGAATTGTTGCTTCAACTTTTCATCAGCATCTTGGCTGATTCTTGAGTAATATCATGGTTGAAGGGATTCAAAGGTATTCTGTTGGCGTAAAAGATTACGCTAACTGGTTTCGAGAAGTTAGAAACTAACAAATGAAGTGTTTGCGAAATAAACTATTTCGAGCCTCCGAGTGGATAATAACTCAAACAGTTCGAAGATGTATATTGAATAACTTGTATTCCGTCCTCATTACAGGGTAAAACGGGGGTATTTATAGGCCCAAACAATAAGGAAAAGACCTTTTTATCCCTCTGTTACAACCGACATAGTGGAAACTATTCGGTACCCTTAATAGGGCTAAAATGGTAAAGACTAATCTAATGAAAAAGAAGATAAGTCTTCCATCCTAGCTGGCAGGAAGGCTCTCGAAAGAGTCCAAGTTCGAAGGTGTACTCCGAACTAGAGTTCACCTCCATACTTCGAACTTGATCCAATGTACCCCTGGAGTTACATGTTGGAAACCTTTGATTCAATCACCTGCCTTTGTCCTGTTACAACAATAACCCCGAATATGGAGTATTTTCCCCCAACAGTAGCCCCTCGAATACGCTTCTCCGCTAGATCTGTAACGTTAGGAGAGCAGTATACAGAAGAAAAAATAATCATGCGCAGGGGTTAACAGATTTAATCCACCTCCGAAATACGTGGAGATGCAAAACTTCGAATCAACTTCTAAGAAAGTTACGTTCGAACTATCTTAGAATTAACTTGAGGAGCTCTAAAGCTTTTTTAGACATAGAAGAAATAGTCGTTGGCTTTTTTCTTCTAACGGAAGTTATGCGATGCGTCAACTCCGCAACAAGATAACGATTAAGAATGCGAACACACAGATACAAACGGTAAAAAATCGTGGCCTGGGCTATAAATAGAGGGCCCAACCCCTTCTCGAGTACTCTTCTCACCGCTTTATTGCAAACAAACCTAATCCCCATCTTCTTCCTTGAGCAACCAGAGCAAGTCCATGGCAAAAACCAGTTTCAACGTCCCTAGGGCTGCTTCAGCCCTTGCTCGACAGCAGGCTGTGGCTGCATCGGTAGCAGCGACTTCAGCGACGGCAACTCTGGCAGCAGCAGTAGCAGCACCAGTGGCGGCGCCAGGAAGAAATCTTCAAGATGTTGGTCTTCACGATCTCCTTCCAGCGTCGTCGAAGTATGCGAACCAATCTTACCAGTTTGGACCATCAACCTGCAAGAGGGAGTCGCTCGCAGCAGTGATAGAAGGAAAGATTAGTCCAGAGATTGTGATTCGCAAACCTGGAAAAGAAGCTATTCGTTCGCCAAGGCCTGGAGAAGTGGTTGTCTTCGAAGCCTTTTTCGAAGCAGGATTAGGGCTTCCGGCTGTCGACTTCCTAGCTGAGGTCCTGGATTTATTCCATGTTACTCTCCCCCAACTCTCTCCAAACGCGATAGCACGTCTCTCCATCTTCGAATGGGCATTGCGGGCTGAAGGGTGCGAAGGAAGAGCAGAAATCTTTGCAGCCCTGCATCGAGCTTCTTGCTAGCCCAAGAACTTAGTAAGCCCAGAGGTGAGAAGATGGTGGTGGCCTTCGGGAGTATTAACTTCCGGCTCCAGGATGAGTACGCTCTTCGATTTCCAGGCAAGGCCATCAATGCCAGATGGTATATGGATTGAATCCTTCGGAGGTTTTACGCCGAAGTTGGGACAGGAAGCCGCCTAGCTGGACCCCTACAGGACATAAACTTTCGGAGGGAAGCCCTTGTCGATCTAGATCCAGGCCAGCTCGAAGCTCGCCTTAGCCTACTTCAACGTATTAGTCATTGCCTGAGTATGCGGGATCTGGTGGAGGAGTTCATCGGACTACAGATTCCCCCTTTAATGGCTAACTGGCCTATCACCCTCGAGGAAGATCCGGAGGGCGGCCTCCGAAAGATTTCTTCGAGCTCGAGCCCTGCAGGTAACTTCTAAAACATGTTTCATATATACTTATTTGAAGAAATAACTAATGCCAACTTATATTCCAGCCTCTCGAGCTCCTATGAGTTCGGAGCAAATTGTGCGAGCTTCGGAGAAAATTCTGGGCATTCCGACTCCGACCGAGAAAGAATGGAGGAAGAAGTTAGTGGGTACTTGGGAACAGTACAACCGAGTATGGGGGTTACTCGAAGTTGTTCCCCCTCCACTTTTGGCTTGGGTGCCTTCGGAGCAAGGGCCTAAGAAAAGGAAGGCGGAGGTTGGAGCTTTGACCTCTGCCAAGACTCCATCAAAGAAGGTAGCTCGAAAGCCAAGAACTGCGGTGCCTTCAAGTCCGATAGCTTCGGTCTCCAATTCCTCGGAGGATGAAGGTAGAATGCTCATCGACCTAATTGACAAGGATGAAGCCCAAGCAGATGCAGGCACCGGCAATGCTGCAAACGTGCCGGAGGTTCTGAACAGCCCTGGGCAAGTTGAGACTTCGACTGCTCAGGAAAACTTGTCGCGTGAAGGCCCCATGAATGAAGGTGGAATCGAAGTTGCTGTAGGATCAACCCCGATTCTGGACGAAGCAACGACTGCATCTCCCGAAGAGGCTCCAACAGTCGAAGCTTCAGTCTTGAATTTTGACTCCGACAAAGAGTTTGGGGTGTCCTTTGACCCTCCAAGCAGCCCAATGCTCTCCCGCCGACAAGACTTCGGAGGTAAACTTTGCATAATCTCTGTTCTTTTTCCCTGCAAAATTATACAATGCATAACACCTTGGCCTCAACAGGGTCCGCTCCTACGAAAGAGGTTCATCCTGAAGATACAACTCTTGGAACCACAGGAACTTTGGAGCCAATTCCAGAAGTCACCCAAATGGGACCTGGAAAAGGTAAAGGCAAGGTGAACCCCCTCCCTGCTCCGAGTTCAGGATTAACTACGTCTGAGTCGACAGACGGAAGCCAATCTACAGAGGGCCAGTCTGCCAAAGTTCCTGAGGATGCAGCCCAACGCTCTGACCCCTCCCCGAATGAAGACGATCAGAGGGCTTTGTCTATGCTCCGTCTTCTACCTCCTTTCTTGGAGCGAAGAACCGGACTTCAGACTTTGCTCGAGCCTTTGGATCGAGCTAGCCGCGAAGTCGGGGAGATAGACTTGGTAGCCATCCTGAGTGAAGCTGAGGGTTCAAAGCTCAACGCCGCCATGGAGCGTGCAGCATACCAGGTACGAAGTATCTGCAAAACAAAATTAATCTCACTTACAAATAATTTCTCACCTTGCTTTTTCTTCTTTGCAGCACATTGTCTTGGCCCGAGCTGCGGCTGTTTCAAACGAGCGCGGAAGCCTTCGCCTTCGAGAGGAAAATACTGCTCTTCAGCGAAATCTTAATATCTCCGAAGGTTGGGTTTCCCACTTAGACAACATGGTTTCAGCGGAGCAAAGGGCAAGACAGAGCTTGGAAACTGCAAATAAAAAGCTCGAAGCAGAACAAATTGTGCTTGGGCAGAAATAGAAAAGATGTGGGCAGAGCATGCTACGACGGGGGCTGAACTTGTCAAGATCCAAGATGAAAAAGCCAAAGCTGCAGGGGAGGCTAGCAACCTGCTTACCCAGAAAAATTCTCTAGCTACGTAGGCAGCTAGGCACTCCGTTTGGTAGAGGAGCTGACTTCGGCGAATGACGCTGTACTTGAAGACAAGCTGAAGTCAGAGAAGGTAGCTGCGGAGGTCATGAACCAACTCCTAGGTGTTATAGAGTACTTTGGTACTACTGGTACACTTCCTTCAAATGACAACATCTCCCTGCTACGATGGCTAAAATGATCCAAGGAGCTGTGAAGACGATGAAGACAGCAGGCATTCGGTACGGAGAAATCTCCGGACAAGTGGCTGCTCTTGGCATACTTCGCTACTATGAAGATCTGGAAATATCTATAACTCCGAATGCAGGGGTGACTCCCATTACCTTCGATGACAGCCGGCTTCTTAATCCTTCTAAAGATGTGGTTGCTGCTTGGCAAGCCTTCCAAGCTTCATGGAGAGCCGAAGGTCGTACTGCGATCAAGGCTTGGATTGATGAAGGGCAACGCCAGAAGCAAGCTCGGTCGCAAGCTTCGAGCAGCCAGCCTCCGCTAAACCCGCAGGTCTAGATTCGCTTTAGGATCCTAACTATGTAAAGAATCGTGTTTTTCATACATTATGAATGAAAATTTGCTTATCGTGTTTTTAGGCTTCACCTCATAAGGATAATATCGAAGTGTTAAACATTAACGAAGAACTCCGCATGCTATGAGCTACCTTCGATCTTTTAAAACTTCACAAGCGACCTCGATTTTTAGTTCCTCGAGATAGCTCCGGTACAATTGTGCCCGAAGTATGTAAAGATATACTATCTTATATTAAAGAGGAAGAAAAAGAAGTTAACTTGGAAACTTCATCTTCTGAAGACATTGTGTGGTCCGAAGATGAAGGTATTGCTGAAGCTCCGGGGAAAAAACCTGAAGAACTTGGAAGCTGGGAAAGGAGCCCCGAATGACTCCAAACTTGGGCCGAGCTTCAACAAGAACAGAAAGATTTTAGAGCTTCGAAAGGAGGTAGAAGAGTTAAACGTAAAGTTGTTAGAACTCCCGGCTCTGGAACTAGTCGTTCCAACCTTAGCAATAGCTCTAGAGATCGAAGGGGTCTTCGATTCCTTCTCGGTATAGACACCGATTTTTCATGATGTAATTATAATTTGTTCGGATACTAAATATTGATTTTTAAAATTGTCTCCCTACTTCCCAGCCCCTCTTTGGGCGTAAGCAACTTCGAACTATATTCAAAGATGGTTAGGCACAAAGAAAACTTAGGAGTACAATTTTGGAGGCTTGGAGCCCCTCAGCAATTTAAAGATTGATTAAAATCTTATAAAGTGTGTTCGACTACTTGAAGTCTGAAAACTGGTAACTTAGTACCTTTTGCTTTGAAAGAAATCACTTCGGACAACTTTCTGGACAGTTTAGTGTCCCAAACGACTAGTCACTTTGGACTCTTTTCACAGATATTCGAAGCTTATCAGCTCAAACTCTGTTTTGTTTTGGCCTCCTTCGGCTCTTTTTGCGAATGCTATCAAACCGGTGGTTTGGAATTCGCAGTGGTCTCCTTGGACTCTTTTTACGTATGCTTTCAAGACGAAGATTGGAATCCACATTATTTGGTCTCCTTCGACTCTTTTTATGGATGCTTTCAAGCCGGTGGCATGGAATCTGTTTTCTCAGTGACTTTCCCACCTCGTCGGAAGCTTCGGACCAGTGGTCCAAAGTCCGAAAAGATGATTCAAATTAATGACACTTCCCTCCCAGTCAACTTCGCTATTCCAATGTGTCCACTATAAGTGGGAAGTATTTGGGGGGTAGGCATTATCTGAACCATAAGCTTTATTGATTCGGAAGGCGTTTACAAATGATTACAAGGAGCCCCTATGCGAAATATCGCTTTAGGTGCTCTGCATGCCATGTATGCGCTAACTCTTCGCCTTCCAAATTAGCTAACTTAAAAGAACCAGGGCGCCCTGAGCGGACAATTATGTATGGACCTTCCTACTTATTTCCTAATTTCCCTGGCGCTACAATACTTCGCAAAACGAGATGACCTGGCCTAAGTTCATTAATCTTGACCTTCGGGTCGAACCAAGTCTTCGTCTACTGCTGATACTTTGACAAATTGGCGACAGCTAGAAGTCTTGTCTCTTCTGTTAAATCAAGCGAAGTTTGCCTTTCTACTTCTATTTCTAGTTCGGTGCTGCGAAGGGATCCTCCTTTAAGCTCCGTTGGCGTCATAGCTTCGTCTTCGAATAATAGTCTGAAAGGAGTGAAACCCGTAGACCTTGTCTGAGTTGTCCAAATGGACCATAGAATTTTCGGGAGCTCTTCGGTCCACAGTCCTTTTGCCAATCCCACTATTCTTCGATTCAGCCCTGACAAGATATTACCATTAGCTCTTTCAACAGCTTCGTTAGACTGAGGATGTCTTACTGCAGCAAAACATAACTGGATGCCTAGATCTTCACAGAATTTCCTGAAGGGTTCTGCATCGAATTGTGTTCCATTGTCAACTGTCAGCTGCCGAGGCACTCCGAACCGGCATACGACATTTTTCCAGAAGAATTTTTGTACATTATTCGAAGTGATAGATGTTAGGGGCTCTGCTTCGACCACTTTGAAAAGTACTCAATTGCTACCACTGCGAACTTCAAATTTCCTTTTGCTACTGGGAAGGGGCCAATAAGATCCATGCCCCATCTGCCCATGGGCCACACTGGAGCAATGACTTGAAGAATTGTTGGTGGGCGATGACTTCTTCATCCATCCACTAACTTCCTTGGCAAGTGCGGACTAAGCTCTCCGCATCGGCTACTATTGTAGGCCAATAAAGCCCCTGGCGAAGTGTCTTTCCTGCCAAAGCTCGAGCGGCCAAATGGCTACCGCAGAGTCCTTCATGAATTTCTCAAAGAATTTCTTGACCTTCGGCTTGAGATATACAACGGAGCAAAGGGGAACATACTCCGGCCTTGTACAAAATACCGTTGATTATATGATAATTCTGAATTCCGAGTTTCAACCTCGAAAGCTGTGGCCCTTCGAACATATTTGCTTCTCCTTGCAACAATTCCCTAATTGAACTTCGCCAATCTGTAATTGGAATGCAAAGGACTTCCGCAGAAGGGATCTGTGGTACCGAAGGTGTACTGAGTTCTTCATAAAAAGCCACTTCTGGAATGTCCATAGCTTCGGCTGCATCTTTTGCCAAGATATCAGCTTGCGCATTTTCTGTTCTGGGTATACTCCGAATGGAAATCCCTTTAAATGTTGCTTCAATCTTACGGATCTCCTCTAAATATTTTGCAAGCTGTGGATGCCGAACTTGAAAGCTCTTGTCTACGTGCCCTGCTACAATTTGAGAATCTGTTTAATAACAACCCTTGTAGCTCCTAAGCACGTGCCTTCCGGAGTCCTAGCAAAATTCCTTCATACTCCGCCGTATTATTGGTAGACTTAAAGTTGAGTCTTGCGGAGTACATTGCCTTTTGCCCTGAAGGCGCAATTATCACTGCTCCGACGCTTGCTCCAGATGCTTGGAAAGCTCCATCGGAGTAAATAGTCCAAATCCCTTCACTTGGCTTCTCCGGAGCCCATGCTGCGGGGGGAGTCCATTCTGCCATGAAGTCCGCCAACACTTGTGACTTAATTGTTGTTCTTGCCACAAAGGATATGCCGAAGGGTGCCAACTCAATGGCCCACTTCCCAATTCTTCCTGTAGAATCCTTACTTCGGAGCATATCTCCCAAAGGATATGAAGTTTGTACAATTACATTATGTGCCAAGAAATAATGCCTTAACTTTCTCGAAGCCATTATTAGAGCATAAGTGAATTTCTCAAGCTCGGAATATCTTGTTTTTGCTCCAGACAATGCTTCAGACACAAAATAAACTAGATTCTGTACCAACTTTCCGTTGAAATCAACCTCTCTGACAAGGACTGCACTGACAGCAGAGCCAGTAGCTGCAAGGTAGAGGAGTAGGGTTTCGTCCGCAATAGGCACCGTGATTGTAGCGAGGTTACTGAGATAATTCTTAATATCTTCGAAGCTCTTTTGACACTCTAGTGTCCATGCAAAATCTTCGGACCCCTTCAATGCTTTGAAATGGGCAAACTTCTCTCCGCAGACCTTGCCAAGAACTTGCTAAGTGCTGCAAGATGACCAATCAGCTTTTGCACTTGCTTTAATTTCTCCGGGGGAGCCATCCTTTGCAACGCAGTTATCTGAGTGGGGCTAGCTTCGATCCCTCTTCTTGAAACTAGATACCCTAACAATTTTCCAGCTTGTGCCCCGAAGATACATTTTTCGGGGTTAAGACGGATCCAACATGCCCGAAGGCTATTGAATGTTTCTGCTAAGTCTAGTCTATGTTGGTGCTTTAAAGCACTCTTTATTACAATATCATCCATATAGGCCTCTACAATACGACCTAATTGATGACCTAGGGCCTTAGCAATTAACCTCGAAAAAGTAGCCCCGATACTTCTTAAGCCAAAGGGCATTCTTACATAACAGAAGACTCCAGAAGGAGTTACAAAGCTTGTCTTGATTTCATCTTCGCGCTTTAGCCAGATTTGATGATAGCTGGAGTACTCGTCGAGGAAGCTTGATAACTCCAAACCGGCAATAGAGTCAACCAATTGATCAATTAGGTGCGCCACTTCCCAGAAGATTTCTTCCTAACGAAGACTTGGTTAGCTAACCACTCCATATGAGCCACTTCTCTAATAATCCCAGCCTTCGGCAGCTTTTCCACTTCGTCTTTGGCAAGGATAGCTCTCTCTGTAGACAGCTTCCTGAGTCCTTGCCGAACAGGCCGAGCCTTTGGGTTCACAAGTAAACTGTGTTCAATAATATCCCGACCGACTCTGGTGATGTCTTCATCAGACCAAGCAAAGACATCTAAATCTCCTCAACTACTTTCTCTAACAAAGTAGCGACTTCTGGAGGCAAGTCTTTGCCAAATTGAAATGAATATTCCTTGCCATCTTTGACAATAACCTTCGTTGCAATCTCTCCTTCAGGGCTTGGCCTTGGGATGGATTTCTTCGAAGATTAGCTAGGAGCAGAGAAATCCTCCGGGTTATCTTACATGTTGTTCACCTGTCTCGGGTCAAGAGGAGGGCCATGACCATACTCCGCTCTTCACGCGGTGGCCTGATCTCCGAAAATAGTGAGCACGCCCGCCATTGTGGGCATCTTCATACAGAGGTAATTATGATGCGCCACAACTCCGAATTGATTCAGCATGCCCCTTCCGAATATGACATTGTATGCATATGGGGCATCCACAACATCGAAAAACACTTCCTCTGTCCTGGACAGTAGCCCCTCTCCAAAAGTAACTTCCAGGACAATTTGGCCGAGGGCATCGAGAGGGAGTCTTGCGAAGCCTTGCAAAGGACGGGCTGCTGGGAGAAGATGCTTCCTGGAGATGCAGAGTTGATCAAAAGCTTGAACAAAGATAATATCTGTCGAACTCCCTCCGTCGATTAGCACTCTCCGGACCTTAGTCCCTGCTATGTCGGCAGTGATGACGAGTGGGTCTGCATGTGGAAACTTTATACCAGCTCCATCATCTGCAGAAAAAGATATCAGCACATGGGACCATTCGGGCATAGCAGCTGCAGACGAAGAGGTTCCGATATGGCCCACTTCGACATACTTCCGAGGGTCCCTCCTCCGGAGATGGGGAGGACTACTCTTTTCCCTCGATCTTGTCCATCTTCCTACTTCGGAGGTGGCATAACATTGACCACCGGAGGCCATCTTGTAGGGTCAAAGTTCTCTATTCGTGCCACAACCTGGACAGGCTCCAAACGCACTTCGGTCGGAACTCGGTCAGTAGTGCCTCGACCCAAAGTTCTTTCCAAGTACTCTCCTCTTAAAGCAAGTATATATTTGCACGCATCAGTCGCGTGACTCCGATTCTCACCATGGATACAGCAGAAAAAGGCCTGGGCTTTGCCAGTCAGTTTCCCTAGCGGCCTCTAGCCGCTGGTCTTGCTTCCTGAAGGTTGCGGAGCCTTTGGGGCAAATTTCTGCGGGGGTGCAATGTTCAAAACTTCTGAACGAGGATGCTTTTGCCCCCGACGCCAGTCGTGCTGAGCTTCGAAGCTAGGCCCTTGCGGCTGTGTTGAAGTCTTCACTTCCAACTTAACTTCTTGCAGTATTGACAGAGTTGCAGAAGTTCTCCGAAGCCACCCCTCTTCTGACCTTGCATATTCCTCGAAATAAGACATCAACTGAGCAATAGAAGATATCTTTTTCCTGTGAAGTTTATCAAGGAGGCGCCATGAATAACTCCCTCTCAAGCTGCGTCAACTACAGAAGACGTAGTTAACCCTCGAACTTGCGACTTCGTATGAGCGAAGCGCTTGAAATACTATCTTAAAGTCTCTCCGGGGAGCTGCTTCACTTGGAAAAGACTTCCTGTTGACATTGGGGGTACGAAGGTACCCTGAAAGTTGCTCACGAACTTCTTCCTCAACTCCCCCCATGATCTGATTGATCCTGGCTTCAGAGGACCAGAACCACCGTATTGCCACTCCTTCGAGATCTAGGGGAGAACATTTGGCCATAGTGTCTCGCACTCCCCCACTGGCTTCAATTTCTAATGCATAGGAGCAGGCGAATTCTCCAGGATCTTCATCTTCGGAATATTTAAAGTTTCGAAGTTTCGAACTTAGGGTCGAAGCACACTTTCTGCAGCTCAGGATGTAGCGGAGATTCGGTGTCGAAGAAAGCGTTCTTTGGGGCTTCGGGATAAGGAAGTTCGTCGTCTTCACGCACTTCGGGGATGACTGGGGTGGCCTAAGAACGAAGCCTATCTATGGCTTCTTGCCGCCACCTTGCTACTTCAGCTTGGAGACTGGCCATTTGAGCGGCCATATCACCAAGACCATCTTCATCTCCTCCGGAAGGACCTTCCGGGTTTTGAGAACTGTACGCACCAGTTCGAAGTGGAACATGAGGTGGAAGAGGGACTCCGGCTGGCCGAAGTATAGATGGAGTTGGGGGAGGAACTCCGTATGCTCGAAGAAGGGAAATCCCTTCCGGAGTCTGAGGTGGAGGAAACGTCGAAGGTCCTCCGAGCTCAATTGTGTTTGAAGATCTTGCTCCGGAGGTCCGAGGGACCTCCGAGTAGGACTACCACCTGCACTCCGCTTGGGAGGCATGGTTTGAGAACTTGGTAGAGAACGAAGTTTTTGGACTAGGTTCCCCACGGACGGCGCCAATTGTTGGCGTAAAAGATTATGCTAACTGGTTTCGAGAAGTTAGAAACTAAAAAACGAAGTGTTTGCGAAATAAACTATTTCGAGCCTCCGAGTGGATAATAACTCAAAACAGTTCGAAGATGTATATTGAATAACTTGTATTCTGTCCTCATTACAGGGTACAACGGGGGGTATTTATAGGCCCAGACATTAAGGAAAAGACCTTTTTATCCCTCTGTTACAACTGACATAGTGGAAACTATTCGGTAACCTTAATCGGGCTAAAATGGTAAAAGACTAATCTAATGAAAAAGAAGATAAGTCTTCCATCCTAGCTGGCAGGAAGGCTCTCGAAAGAGCCCAAGTTCGAAGGTGTACTCCGAACTAGAGTTCACCTCCATACTTCGAACTTGATGCAATGTACCCTTTGATTCAATCACCTGCCTTTGTCCTGTTACAGCAATAACCCCGAAGATGGAGTATTTTCCCCCAACATATTCCATAACCCTTTTTGTAGAAATTGAGAATTAATCCTTTCTACCATTTTGTTTTGTTCCTGGAGAGAGTTCTGATACCATATTAGTTTTCTTGTGTGTTCACTTTTGAATACGATTCTGAGCAGTTTTTGTGCTGATTTGGATCCGAGTTCTTCATAGCTTTTGATGTTCAAGTTTCCAGGGTTCCATTTCTGAAGTTCTCAAAAGTTTTGGATCACTTCTGCATGTATTTTCCTGCCCAACAAAGTACCTAAATGATTCTGAACACTTGTAATTTCTGCTGAGTATAGTGTTCTGTTTTCAGTATGGATTCAATCTTTGAGGACATGTTTGATATGTTTTGGTACTGTTTTTGACCACTGCTACATATATTTTTCTGTCCAATAATCTTCCTAAACAGTTCTGGAAACTTATGATTTCTGCTGATTGAGTTGTCTTTAGTCTAGATTCAATCTTTGAGGCGAGTCTTGATCTATTTTGGCACTATTCTTGGACCTGAGTTCTACATAACTTTTGTTGTCCAAGTTTCAAGGGTTTCATTTTCAAAATTTTCAGAAGGTTTATACCACTGCTGCATATATTTTCATGTCCAACAAAGTGCATAAAAAGTTCTGAAAACTACTGATTTCTGCCAAGTTGTGTTCTGTTTTCAGTCTGGATTCAATCTTTGAGGCAATTTTTAATCAGTTTTGGTTCTATTTTTGGACTTGAGTTCTACATAACTCTTGTTTGAAGTTACAAGGGTTCCATGTTTGAAGTTTGCAAAAGGTTCTGAACAGAGCTACATATTGTTTTGGGCTCATCTATATGCTATAAAAATTCTGGAAGGTGGTCATTTCCTAAAAATCTTGAAGGCTCAGAGTTGAATCTAGAAATATTTTTCTCCCTTATTTTTATTTCCCAGCTTGCCGATCATGTGTTGTCGTATGCAGTGATGCTTTTCACCATGTGTGCAAATTCAGTGCTGGTGATCCCTCAATCTATCATTTGACATAATATCAGATAGGAGGGTGATAGCATCTGTTTTTATTAGAGTCTTTACTACATCTACTTCCGCTTGTTCATTTAGAGGTGCCTTGGGTGATTTGAAATGCCATCATATTCACAAGAATTTGTCGAGGCGCCTATTCACCACCCTCTAGTCGCCATTCCGATCCCACATCGGACCTAATCGAGACAGTAGCTAGTCACGATGATCTGAATAATATATCAATGAATCAAGCAAACTTTATTTATATGAAAAGTATACGGCATGAAAAACATACAACAACAAGAGATGTCAGACTCAACCGATGAAGCCTCAAGCTATCAAACCCATATCACTTCAATCTAAGAGATCAAACCTAACTAATGCTGCCTTAGACCTAGCCATATACACTAAGAACAATCGGCGACCATGCTGTTTCACCGTTCTCCTCAAGAGATCGGATTGAACCGATGTAGCCATGAGGATACTAACCTAGTCGCCACGGAAGTCGGGGTGGCAGAACTCACCTCATCACCGGAGATCAAACTGATGAAGCCCAGCTCCGAGAGCCCAAGTTCCATCGGATAACCTTGGGGTACAAGGGTGGCGATGCGCCGTCTTGATAGCAAAAAATGACATTAATAGTCAAGATTGTCAAAATATCAATTTTGGTAATTTGGCCAAAAATACACAAGTCTTGGATCAGGCCAAAGCATTATAGGGCAGAAGGCTCATCGAACATTGGGCTTTAGAGGTCTTTTAGCGGCCTGCTAGCTTTAGACCGAAGGCCCTCCGGAGGCCGGCCTCGCCGAAGCTTCGGCATGAGGAGCAGGCTTCAGCAGGCCTGTCGAAGGCCCACTTCAGGCTAGCTTCGGAGATAGCGTTTGAGTCTCATTCTGGTTGTTTTTATCCCTAATCTTTATTAGGCCGAATCCTACCAGATTAGATTTAGAGATAAGAATGCTAGCCCTTATAAATATTGGGGTGAGGCCGGTTCATCAGACCCCAACACAATTCAACCACAAAGCCTTAGCTTTGAACCATACTTTACTTTTATTTACTTTTCTACACAACCTTCGTGGGTTTGCCTGGAAGCCCTCCGCCAGCCACTTTGAACGGTGGTAAGCCTTGTTACTTCGCTGTGAAGTACCCGTTATCTACGTACAAGATTGCTATCGCCTAGCTTGTTACTTCGCCTGTGAAGTATCTTTTAATCTTCTAACAGATTGCTACCTTCGTTTCTCTATTGCAGCACTTAGTAAATTCGGTCTCTAGGCCGATTGGCCCTTGATCTCTATTCTATTGCAGGTTGTCATGCTTAGAGCCCTTTCACCGAAGGGGCCTGAGCAGGAAACTAGTTTTGGAGGCTTCGACTACCCGTGCTGGACCGTCACGCTATTGTCGGTCTTGTTTGAGTTCCCACACCAGAGCGCTCCACAGCAGGCTTCGTCGCACCAGGCTTCGTCAACCAGTACTCCATCCCCTCTTTCCAATATTAAGGGTAGTCGAAACGCGACCTTAGTGTTGTGTCATGCTTAGGCTTGTTCCTAAGTATCCGCACAC
>JAAALK010001734.1:133017-183997 GCA_019279435.1 Zizania palustris
CAGTCCCGGGTCAGGCCGAAGCCCTACAGGGCCAAAGGACCATTGGGCTATGGGATCCAAAAGCTTCCAACCAGCCCACGGCCTTTGGCCAGAAAGCCTTCGGAGGCCCACGTAGCCGAAGCTTCGGCCCGAGGAGCAGGCTTCGACGGGCCAAGCCAAAGGCCCACTTCGGCAGAGATAGGGTTGGACACGATTCTGGCTAAGTTTTTATCTATATCCAGCCGAATTATAGCAGATTAGATTAGAGGTTTAGCCCCCTATAATAGAGAGGCGAAACCATTATAGAGGCCCCCAACATAAATCAACACAAAGCCCTAGCTTTGATCGCATTATTTTATCTTTCCTTTCTGTACCTCTTCGTGTGTTTGCTTGGACGCCCTCCGACGGCCACATCGGAATAGTGGTAATCCTTGTTACTTCGCTTGTGAAGTATCCGCTAATTTGCGTAACAGATTGTTATCCCTTGTTACTTCACCTTTGATGTATCCACTAATCTGCGTACACAGATTGCTACCGTTCGCTACTAGTGCAACACTTAGAAGAATTCAGTGCCCAAGCCAAATTAGTACTTCGTATCTTCTCTGTTGCAGGGTTCCTCGTTCGGAGCTACTCTGTCGGAGGCGTCCGGAGCTGAGAGATCGGTTTTGGAGGTTGCCAGAACACCCTTTGGTGGGACTGCTTCTTCGACCGCACGCTTCGCCAGCACACTTCATCATGACAGGTGTGGGGGAAATTACTTCATTTCAGATGAAGAGATTAATAACTCGAAGGCTCCAAAGCGCTCTAAAGCTAATGGTCGCTTGTTCGAAGGCAGGGGTGCCAAGCCGAAGGGTGCATCAATGCGAAGCATTGATGAACCCTCCGAACGGAAGATAATAGCCTCGAAGCTGAGCGACAAGATTGATAAGATGTTTGGCTTATTCCATCTATCTTATAGCTCTTTACCTTTTATAACCTTGTCCCTGGCACCGAATAGTTTTCACTATGTCGGTTGTAATCTAGGGGTAGTTAGGTCTTTTCCTCATACATTTTTACCTAAAAATACCTCCCTCTATACCCTGTAACGGGGGATCGGGACAAGTTTATTCAATACACATATTCGAACTGCTCAAGCTATTATCCAACTCGGAGGCTTGAGGCAGTCCTAAAACACAAACTCTCTGTTTGTTGTTCTTGATCTCAGAGAACCTGTTGGTGTAAACTTTTGCGCCAACAGTTGGCGCCGACCGTGGGGAACCAAGGTCTAGAAGCTTGTTCTCTGCTGCTGAATGCACTTCGAAGAGCACTTACGGAGGCAGCCTCGGAGTCTCAAGATTCCGCGCCGCCTTCGGTTAGGGGCTTCTTAGTGCAGCCCTAAGGCCTTCACTTGACTTCCCGAGTCATTCAAAGTCCTCCATCTTATACCTGTTCGTAGCTAGCTATGCCTCCGAAGCGAAGCCAAGCTTCGGGTCCTCTCCGAAGGTCCTTCAAACCGCTGGAGTCGGACCCTCAACTGCTCCAACAATTCCCGCAGAAGCAGCAGGGCGTCGGGTCCCTAGGGGACCTCGAGCTCCTCCTATGGTGCTTCAGACTGATTACGTTAGCTCCCAGGACCCGGATGTACCCTCCGACGAAGGCGAAGACCTTCCTGAAACCGAAGCTACTCAACTAGCAAGGCTCCAAGAAGAAGTGGCCAGTGGAGGCAAGAGGCCGCCGATCGCCTCCACACCCAAGCCTCCACCGGGACTCCAGAAGGACCTCAAGATGGTGGTGTTCGCAATCTCCTAGAAGCAATCCAAATCCTGGAGGAGGCCGAAAACGCTTCCTTCGATGATGAGTCTCCGCTGCATTTCAGACTTACAAAGGGTGCCCTTCGATCCAAGGTTCAAAGCTTCGAAGTTACACAAATACTCCGGTGGGTCAGACCCCGGAGAGTTCGCCCGATCGTATGCCCTGGCGATAGAAGCAAGCGGAGGAGTGCGAAACACCATGGCAAAATGCTTCCCCCTCGCTCTTGAAGGCGTGGCCCTCCGATGGTTCTGGTCCCTGAAGCCAGGGTCGATCAGCTCCTGGGAGTAGCTAAGAAGAAGTTTGTAAGTAACTTTCAGGATACCTTCGTGGCCCCGATGTCCACATGAAGTTTGTTCCACGTAAAACAGCGGGCGGGACAAACACTCCGGGAGTACTCTATCACGTGCTTCGCCCACACCAAATCGCAGATTAAGGGCCTGTCTACCTCCTCGTAGTCGACAGCCAACCGCGAAGGAGTGTTAAACCCCAATCTCCTCTCAAACTCCACCGGAAGCCAGTAACATCTGGGCATCGATGATGGCTTACTGCGAGCAGTACGCAAAGGCGGAGGAAGGTTGTCTTCGAAGAGCTGAAGCGCCATCGCCCACCCTCCGAGAAGTCAAGAAGGAGCCCGAAGCCTTGGCTCCCCTGCAACCTCCTCAAGACAACCACTTCAACGAGCACAAGCGGGGAAGAAGCATTTTCTGTTCGGAGGTACTAAACATTGCACCGTCTGTTCCGAAGGCACCTGCCCATTTTCAGCAGGCGCAGATTTCAAGGCGGGCCGCTGAAGCCTCAAGAAAGGGCACCTGGCAGGCGCCATAGTTTTTCTGTTGCGTGCATGGCGACAATAGGAGCCAGGACACGAAGGATTGCAAGGCAGTATGGCCTTCAGGGCGACTACCTTGGGCGAAGTACTGGCGGGGTGCTTCGGATCGAACCCCACCAGCGGCACGGTGCTCCGAAACAAAGACTCTACGAGCAGGATTGGAAAATGGGCGGGTCGAGCTAGCACCCTTCGGAATCTCCTTCACGGCGAGAACAGCTATTAAATCCCAAATTATAGCCGATTTCGTAGCAGAGTGGACTCCATCTGCTATTTGGGCCCGGAAGAAACCCTCCGAAGGTTTATGGACAATATTTTCTAATGGAGCTTATCAAGCATCCGGTGCCGGAGCAGGGGCTATCATCATATCACCATCGGGACAGAAGGCCATGTATTCTCCAAGGCTCAACATTAGAACCACCAATAACATCGCATAATACGAAGGAATCCTGCTAGGCCTCCGAAAGGCTAAATCACTTGGAGCCGCAAGGATAATGATTAAGACAGATTCCCAAGTCGTTGCAGGGCATGTTGATAAAAGCTTTCAAGCAAAGAATCCACATCTAGCACAATACCTTGAAGAAATCCGCAAGGCTGAAGTAGCATTCAGAGGATTTACAGTTCGGAGTATCCCTCGAGCAGAGAATCAACTCATAGATAATCTTGCAAAAGCTGCAGCGGGAGCGGTGGACCTCCCAGAGGGTGCTTTCTACGAAGAGCTAGGGCAGCCCGTAGTTGTTCAGTTACCCTCTTCGGAAGTACTGTGCATTCCAGTCGGAGATTGGCGGGCTCCGATTATGAACACCATTGCAAAGTGGCATAGACCCTTCAGAAGGTCCAGAAACCCGAAGGTTGCAGGCAAGATCCCGAATTACAAGCTTGTCAACGGAGTATTATACAAAGCTGGCGTGTGTTCACCACTGCTTCGATGCATCTCCCAAACCGAGGGTCAAGACATACTTCGAGACATTCATGAAGGGTGTGTGGAAGTCACCTAGCCCTCGTGCACTAGCTGCAAAACACTTCGGCAGGACTTTACTGGCCAACAATAGTGAGAGATGCGGAGGAGCTGGTTCAAACATGCCAAGGCTACCAGTGGATGGGCAGACGAAGCCACCGTCCGCCAGTCCAACTTCAAGTCAACGCTCCAGTATGGCCAATGGCTCGATGGGCCATGGACCTAATAGGCCCTTTTCCAATGGCAAAAGGTGGCTTGAAGTTTGCGGTAGTAGCAATTGAATATTTTTCAAAATGGGTTGAAGTAGAGCCATTGACCGCTATCACCTCGAGGAATGTCCAAAAATTTTTCTGGCAGAACGTTATAGGCAGGTTCGGAGTGCCAAGTGAAGTGACGGTGGATAATGGAACCCAGTTCGAAGCTGACACTTTCCAAGCATTTTGCGAAGATCTGGGCATTAAGTTGTGCTTCGCTGCGGTACGCCATACACAGTCCAACGGAGCTATTGAGCGAGCCAACGGGAACATTCTCTCCGGGCTAAATCGGCGAATCTTTGGCCTAGCCAAGGGGCTGTGTGTTGAAGAGATCCCTAAAATCTTGTGGTCCATTCGAACCACTCAAACCAGGTCCACAGGTTTTACCCCATTTAGACTGCTATTCGGAGATGAGGCCATGACCCCCACGGAGCTCAGAGGAGGATCCCTTCGTGTAGTTCAACCCGGAGATGAAGACGAAAGGAGCACTTCGCTAGTCTTATCAGAAGAGACAAGGCTTCGAGCTGTCGCCAACCTGACCAAGTACCAAGGCCAAACAAAGACATGGTATGACCCAAAGATAAAGCTAAATGAGCTTAAGCCTGATGATCTAGTGTTGCGAAGTGTAATAGCTCCGGGGAAGCTTGGAAACAAATGGGAAGGACCATATGTTGTCTTACGCTCAGGGCGCCCCGGATCGTTTAAATTAGCTAATTTAGAAGGGGAAGAGTTGAAGCACGCCTGGCATGCGGAGCACCTTAAGCGTTATTACGCTTAGGGGCTCCTTGTAATCGCTTGTAAAAATTCCTTTCTATGAAATAAAGAGAGGGGTCAAATTTTGTTTGCTCTTCGAATATCCCTTACTCCTGATGGACGCATCGGGAGGACGGAGATGCTTGTAGAGTCAAGCATTTTTCCCAAGACTCAGGCAGCTGCCTGCGAACCCTCGGTTCAGGGGCTCCGCTGCCACCCTACGGATTCCAGGCTCCGGCTTGTTAGGATCCGTAGAAGAGTATAAGGACTTTAAAAAGAAACAGATTTTCGGCCTCCGGGTATGAAGTATCTGTAAAAGAGCCGAAGGTGGCCACCCTATGGATTCCAGGCTCTGGCTTGTAAGTATCCGTAGAAGAGTCTAAGGACTTTAAAAAGAAACAGATTTTCGGCCTCCGGGTACGAAGTATCTGTAAAAGAGCCGAAGGTGGCCACCCTACGGATTCCAGGCTTCGGCTTGTTAGGATCCGTAGAAGAGTCTAAGGACTTTAAAAAGAAACAGATTTTCGGCCTCCGGGTACGAAGTATCTGTAAAAGAGCCGAAGGTGGCCACCCTACGGATTCTAGGCTCCGGCTTGTTAGTATCCATAGAAGAGTCTAAGGACTTTAAAAAGAAACAGATTTTCGGCCTCCGGGTACGAAATATCTATAAAAGAGCCGAAGGTGGCCACCCTACGGATTTCAGGCTATGGCTTCGTAAGATCCATACAAGAGTCTAAGCACTTCAAAAAAAAGAAGAAAAAATAAATAAATATATATTGTTTCGAGGAGTAACAAGGTAGTGATACCAAAGTACGGGTGATAAATGCATACGAAGCATCTGGTTGTTCGGCGCATCATTGTGTCTGGCGAACCCTTTTCCACAATAAAGGATCCACCACCCACAAGGAGGGGTAGGAGGATAGGAACCAAGCAAGATACTTTCGAAGAATTTCACAATTAAGTCATCGTACTTTTACATCAATAAAAGTTTTGGTCCAAGCCTAGGAAAAATCGAAGACCCCTCCGGCTACTCTGTCCATCGGAGCTCGAAGCTGTCGGCTTGGTCCGCTTCGTTCGAGCGCCTCTCTTCTTCTTAGAGGCTCGTAGTTTCTTTCGCTCTTCTTGAAGCTCGGCCCACGTCAGGAGCCTTTCGGAGTAGCCTTCGCAGGTCTTCAGTCTGGTACTCCGAGTCGGACCAGTTCATATGTTCAGAAGACGAGGATGCCTTCTCCTTCTCCTCTTCTTATTATAGCTAAGACCTCTTGAGAAATTTCAAGGGTTATCTCCCCTCTACCTCCGCGAGGAACAGAGAAGCGAGAGCGGCGGTAGGGCCTTAAGCTCTCGAGGCTTGCCCACTCCTTTCGGAGCTCGTCGGTAATTTCCAGCATTTCGAGGTCAGGGCTCGAAGGACACGACAAAACCTAAAAAGAGCAGAACACCCAAAACAAGCTTCTTGTTTATAGCTTTTCCATTAATAAAAGAGGCTTTACAAGACTTCGTGTACATAATAACCCTAAAAAGCTAGACCTGAGGGTCGGTTGGTGGAGAAGGAATGACCGGAGCTGGCGAGGCAGGAAGTGGTGGCCTCGTTTGCGCCTGCTTCTGCCAGCGGGCCTCGTCGATCCAAGCTTTGGCCGCAACCTTGTGGTTCGTCTTCCAAATTGATCGGAAGGCTTTCCAGGCCAAGGCTACATCCGAAGATGGGCGCAGCAAGTCATCGGAGGCGAAGCTTCCAGGGGTCAAACCCTTGACTGAGCCGAGGGGGATCTGAAGAGACTCGAGGTGGCGAAGAACCCCGATGCCAGCGCATTGCTCGGAGATTTCCTGTATCGGACGCCGGAGTTCATCATCAACGACGAGGCCACTTTGATCCTTTTCAACTTCTAGTCAAGAGGTTCATGGGTCGCAGCAGAAGACGAGGGGCACATAGTGTCGAAGTACTCCAAAGTACCCTTAAGGGCTTCCAAGGGCAAGCCCTTTCGAGGGCTGTGTTGAGCGTCGGAGCCCCAGCCTCTCTCAAGACGGAGACCAAGTCCGAATTGGCGATATCCTGGCTCTTCTCTGCCAGGGGCTCCATGAGCCTTCGGAGGCCTCCCCGATGCTCCAAGAATGGAGCCAGCAGAGGAAGCCAAGATAAGGCTTGGTGGTCATCTGCCGCGGCTTCGTCCTCCAAATTGTCGACGGAGGTTGTCGCGAGGCCAGGAAGAAGGCCGAGGCTAGATAGGCTCTTGCCTCTCCCCGGCACGAAGGCAGGCGCGGCGGGTGAAGCAGGAGTACCCCGGTTGTCGGCGGCTACCCCTTCGACCAGAGCCGCGGCAGCAGAGGCAACGTCAACCATCGGAGCCACCACCGCAAAAGCAACCTCCGTCACTAATCCGCTCCGATGGGCGCATTCTCCCCTGCCGAGCATGGAGCATCCGAAGGAGTAAGGAGGTCCACCCGAGCCGCGACCCCCGAAGACGATGGGACTTCGGGCGCCGCCGGAGCATCGACGCCCTTAGAGGTACCTATTTTATCAACAAAATTAATAAGCGTATTACAAAGAAAAGTTGCAGGTATTAGCCAGAGTAGGAGCTTCGAGGACTTCGTACATCTGGAGGATGTCTGCGAAGTCATCTCCCGAGGCCCTCTCCTCCGCATTTCCTGCCGAAACCATGACTTCCACCGTAACCACCCCGGGTGTGGGCGAGTTGGGAGTGGCAGAGCCCTACTCCAAGTGTACAACGACGGGCGCAGGAGGAACCGTCGGGGCTACTTCTGCTACCTCCCTAACAGAAGTTCTAGTGGGGACCTCCCATAGGTCTTCGTCGTCATCCAGGAGGTAGTTCTTGAAGGCCGACGCTATCTGAGCGTCGGAGTCCTCCAATTCCTTGGAGGCTGAGCTCCGAGCGGCCAGCGAAGAAGCCGACGAAGTCGGAGCCAGCTGCGGAGGAAGCTTCGCTGTTTTCTTCTTCTTGGATGGTGGCTTGCTGGCTTTCTTGGGCGGCTCAGCAGGAACCTTCCGTTTTCGAGCGGCTGCTCCAGTCGAGGCAAAGTCGGGAAGAGAAGGGGGCTCCATCCCGAGAGCTCCCCACACTCTATTGGAACACTCCTAGCTTCCCACTAGCTCCAGCCTCCTTTGCTTTTCAGCCACTGAAGGGGCTCCGAGAACTCGTTCGGTGGCTCGAGCTATGTCCTCCGGAGCCAACGTCAAAGGAGCTGCTGAAAGAAAAGGGTATGGTATCATAAGTATAATTGTTTCCTTCATCTAACACAAATACTGCAGGAATGAAGTCTTACCTAGGGTTCAGAGATCTCCCTCCGAGGCCTGTTGAAACAAGATCGGCCAGTTAGCTCCGAGGGGAGGGATCCGAAGGGCAATAAACTCTTCGGCCAAGTCACGCATGCTCATACGGTGAGCCACCGAAGTCAACAGCCCTAGCCTCGTGGAGAGCAGGCTAGTGTCCGGGGAGATATCCGCCTCCTTCCGAAACCAAATCTCCTGAAGAGGACCTGCGAGGGGGGAGTCCTCTCCGACTTCAGCATAAAACCACCGAAGAATCCAGTTGGTGTACCATCTGTCGTTGATGGCCTTCGCGGGGAAGTTGATGAGGACATCACTTCACATGATACACACATGGAGCCTCCACCTACAATTCAACTACAAGGACCAATCACACGCGCCCGTGCCCGTCGCTTGAACCATGAGGTTAATTCTTTCCTTAGAAACTATGTTAATATTTGTTTGGACGGGATGCTACTGAATACTAGTGATATTTTGTTTCTTAGGAACATGGGAGATGGAATAGAAGAGTTGGAGTTGAAGACGGAGTCGCACGGATGTTTTGAAGTCAAGATTTCGCTGGTTCGGACTACATCGACCACCATGCACCAAAATTGGCATAACTTCCTCATACGAAGTCCGATTGGCACGTTCTTGGACTTTTTGGAAAGCTGAGGAGAATACGGATCGTTTGCCGTTGGTTCCGTCTCATTTGGAGTCTCGAGTCGACCTGTGTGTTTAAAACAGTCCTGCGTGACAGAACTGGGCCGTGTTGGCCCATACTCCAAGTCTGTTCGCCTTCTAGCCCATAGTCTGAGTCTGTTCGCCTTCCACAGGCTGCCCACGCCCTATATATTCTCGCCAGCCGCCTTTAGGGTTAGGTTTTGCTTTGTTTGCATCTACACGTGTGTGTTTAGATCCCGCCTCTTGCACCGGACCGATTGGCTGCTGCATTGGCGTTTGTGAAACCTCACCTTATCATCGTTTGTCTTTGATTTGGCATTCGACTTGTATCCTTCCTATTCTTGCTTGTGTTCTTGGGTTCGCTTGCAGGAATTAGCCTTCGTGGCGAGGTCAATCGCGTCCTGCGTGGTTGATAACCAACGGAGACAGTGGTGTAACGATTGCAAGGTTTTGATCCGTCGGACCGGAGCCTTGGATCGCCAACGTCGAGATTCTCCACCAACCCAAGTTTATCCTTTACCTAGCGGAAGATCGGGACCAGTCCCCCATCAGTTGGTATCAGAGCTCAGTTTTCCTGTTAGGTAATCTCGATCTGCTTTTGTTTTTACCTAGAGTCCAGAAAACCGCACCAAAAAAAATCCCACCGAGAACCCCTTTGTGCCTTGCGATTTTAATTTCAGTTTTAACTTTGTTGAGTTCGTGTTCTTGGTCGAGTCTTGTTGCTGGTTTAGTCATCCCTCTGTGTCGTTTGAGTAGTAGTTGTTCTAGTGTCTCAAAAAATTCCCCACCCGAACCCCCCCCCCCCCACAACCCTATTTTGTTTTCCACATCGAGTCTTTGTGACCCCCCTTTAGTAAAAGAGGCATAACTTTTCGCTCGTTTGGCAGAAAAATCTGAAATTTTTTGAGCGTGTTCCTGACCCAATTTGGGTGGGTACCCTAATTCTCTTCGCCTATTAGCCCTCACCAAAATCGCCAAAAAAATCAGGAAGATAAAGAAAAAAATTGGTCAAAGTTTTTGCTCGCCGGTCAGCGAACTTGTTGAATTTTTGTGAGCCACATCCCACCTCAGTTGTAGGTGCCAATTTTTGTGGTGCATCTCTGGTCATCCTTGTTCAAAAAAAATAGAGTGAAAAAAAAAGAAGAGAGAAAAAAAATCAAAAAAAGAGAAGAAGCGGTAGTAACAGCATTATCGGCGGCAGTAACAGATTCTGCTTGTCCGATCTCTTGTCCAAACTCTTGTCCGGTCAGCGGTAGTAACAGAATTATCAGCGGCAGTAACAGATTCTGCTTGTCCGATCCCTTGTCCGATCTCTTGTCCGATCCCTTGTCCGATCTGCAGAGAGCTGATTTTGGCGTGTTATTGCTTCCATTTGAGTTTTGGGCACATAGTTTCCCTCTATTGCTTGAATTTTCACATTGGGAGCACTAAGGCCAGCAACTTTGACGAGTACTAGGGAATACTTATTGAACTTGGTTTAACTGTTATTACTATCGCTAATCCTTGCTACTCACTTTGCCTTCCAAGCTACACCTTTCTCTTGGTCAGGACAGAATCAATTCTTGCAATTAAACACCACCTCCACTTGGTTCATCACCTGTAGGCCGGTGACCTCACTGCGGCGTGGTAAGAACACTTGCAAGCGTGGGTAAGGCGCTTGACGGATTTCTTCCACCACACATCCACCACCCCACCTAGCTGTTTAACATAAGGATTATTCTTTGTTGCTTTGTCTTTTCACTAACATGGCAGCACTTATTGTACAACGTGACTTGAGCACTCACATGGACCAGGACGACCAGTCACAACGGAACAATCTGTTTCAGACCTTCTTCCTCGTCAATAACCGTCGTGTACGTGTCATCATCGACAGCGGTAGTTGCAACAATTTGGTGAGCCAGGACATGGTAACTAAGCTTCAACTTCCCACACGTGCACATCCACACCCTTACCACGTGCAATGGTTCAACGATAGCGGTAAGGTCAAGGTAACACAAACTGCTCACATCGAATTTTCCATTGGTACATACTTCGGAGTTGCTGATTTTGATGTAGTACCAATGCAATCATGTTCTCTATTACTTGGTAGACCTTGGGTATATGATACTGATGCTACACACTATGGTAGGAGCAATAAGTACACATTTATGTATAAAGGAAAGAAAGTTACATTGCTTCCTATGACTCCTGCTGAAATTGTGAAATTTGAACAAGAAAAACATGCTAGAGACGCACAAAAGAGCAAACAACCTTCTGAAAATCAGCAAGTAGCTGAAACACTTTCGAGGCAATAAAAAGATAAGTTGTTTCTCTTTCTTCATCACAAGTTATCAATCTGAAAGGACGTGTCATGCTTGCAACTAAAATTAACCTTGCAGTACGTAGTTTTCTTGGTCTTGCAGGTTTCTACCGGCGTTTTGTGAAAGATTTCACCACCATAGCCGGCCCTTTACCTGAGTTGACCAAGAAGGGAGTTACTTCTACTTGGGAGCCAGCACAAGAACAAGCTTTTGCCACACTCAAGGATTGCCTTACACATGCACCTCTACTTCAGCTACCCGACTTCAGTAAGACCTTTGAGTTAGAATGTGATGCTAGTGGTGTTGGAATAGGAGGTGTGCTGCTACAAGGAGGTAAACTCGTGACCTATTCTAGTGAGAAATTGCATGGTCCACAGTTGAATTATTCTACCTATGATAAGGAATTATATGCCTTAGTGCGTGTGCTTGAAACTTGGCGACATTACCTTTTGCCTAAGAAGTTTATTATACATTCTGATCATGACGCACTCAAATATTTGAGAGGGCAAGCTAAACTGAATCGTAGACATGTTAAATGGGTTGAAATTATTGAATCTTTCCCATACATTGTGAAATACAAGAATGGCAAAGAAAATGTGGTTGCTGATGCATTGTCTCGTAGGATTGTTCCTTTATCTCAACTTGATATCAACGTTCCAGATTTGGCAAGTTTGAAAGATTTGTATGTTGTAGATAAAGAATTTGCTGAACCATTCACTAAATGTAATGATGGGAAAGACTGGAAAACATTTCATGTTTATGACGGGTTCTTATTCCATGCTAACAAGCTATGTGTTCCAGATTCGTCCGTACGTTTGCTGTTGTTGCAGGAATCACATGGCGGTGGATTAATGGAACATTTTGGGAGAGAAAAGACTTTGGCCCTGCTGTCCAATAATTTTTATTGGCTAAACATGCGGAGAGATGTTGAACGATTTGTGCAGCGTTGTGCCACATACCATAAAGCTAAGTCCAAACTTAACCCATATGGTTTGTATACTCCACTTCCTATTTCTAGTGCACCTTTGGAAGTTATTAGCATGGACTTTATTGTGGGATTGCCTAGGACAAAGAGGGGGAGACACTCCATATTTGTAAGCGTGGATAGGTTTTCTAAAATGGCACACTTTATTCCATGTCACAAGACCAACGATGCTTCACATATTGCTGATTTATTTTTTAGGGAAATTGTGAGATTGCACGGGATGCCTAGAGCCATTGTTTCAGATCGTAATGTGAAGTTTATGAGTTACTTTTGGAAGACAATGTGGGCCAAGCTTGGCACAAAATTGCTATTTTCAACAACTTGTGATCCGTAAACTGATGGTCAAACAGAGGTGGTAAACCGTACACTCTCCATGTTGCTGCGAACAATGATTAAGAATAACTTGAAAGAATGGGAGGACTGCCTTCCACATGTTGCATTTGCATACAATAGAGCTGTTCACTCAACAACACAATTGTGCCCGTCTGAAGTGGTGTATGGTTTTAAGCCAATCACACCACTTGATTTGCTGCCACTTCCTTTTCAAGAGAGAGCAAACATGGAGGCAACTAAGCGTGCAGAGTTTTTGAAAGCTATACATCTGAAGACCAAGGAAGTTATAGAAAAAAAGGCACGCTATTTTGCTCAAAAGACAAATAAAGGAAGAAAGAAGATGTTTTTCAAACCAGGAGATCTTGTTTGGTTGTACTTGCGCAAGTATCGTTTTCCTGATTTGAGAAAGTTTAAATTGATGCCCCGTGCTGATGATTTAAAACCCTATTTGGGAGCTGACGATGAGCTTGAGTCGAGGACGACTCCAATTCAAGAAGGGGAGGATGATGAGGACATCACTTCGCATGATACACACATGGAGCCTCCACCTACAATTCAACTACAAGGACCAATCACACGCGCCCGTGCCCGTCGCTTGAACCATGAGGTTAATTCTTTCCTTAGCAACTATGTTAATATTTGTTGGACGGGATGCTACTGAATACTAGTGATATTTTGTTGCTTAGGAACATGGGATATGGAATAGAAGAGTTGGAGTTGAAGACGGAGTCGCACAAATGTTTTGAAGTCAAGATTTCGCTGGTTCGGACTACATCGACCACCATGCACCAAAATGGGCATAACTTCCTCATACGAAGTCCGATTGGCGCGTTCTTGGACTTTTTGGAAAGCTGAGGAGAAGACGGATCGTTTGCCGTTGGTTTTGTCTCATTTGGAGTCTCAAGTCGACCTGTTTGTTTAAAACAGTCCTGCGTGACAGAACTGGGCCGTGTTGGCCCATACTCCAAGTCTGTTCGCCTTCTAGCCCATAGTCTGAGTCTGTTCGCCTTCCACAGGCTGCCCAGGCCCTATATATTCTCGCCAGCCGCCTTTAGGGTTAGGTTTTGCTTTGTTTGCATCTACACTTGTGTGTTTAGATCCCGCCTCTTGCACCGGACCGATTGGCTGCTGCATTGGCGTTTGTGAAACCTCACCTTATCATCGTTTGTCTGTGATTTGGCATTCGACTTGTATCCTTCCAGTTCTTGCTTGTGTTCTTGGGTTCGCTTGAAGGAATTAGCCTTCGTGGCGAGGTCAATCGCGTCCTGCGTGGTTGATAACCAAAGGAGACAGTGGTGTAACGATTGCAAGGTTTTGATCCGTCGGACCGGAGCCTTGGATCGCCAACGTCGAGATTCTCCACCAACCCAAGTTTATCCTTTACCTAGCGGAAGATCGGGACCAGTCCCCCATCAGAAGTGAAGAGCGTGCTCCCTTCGTAACTGGAAGTTGACGCTGCCGAAGGCTGTTGTCACCTTAGAATCCCCAGGACCGTCCTGCGGCTTCGGTTGGCAGATGGCTTCGTGGGTCGCGGCAAAGATCTCTGAGCGTCCTTCGCACCCTTCAGCCCGGAGTGCCCATTTGAAGACAGCCAGGCGGGCGACGGCATTGGGAGACAGCTGAGGTAAAGTAATGTGGAACAAGTCTAGTACCTCCGCCAAGAAGTCTATGGCTGGAAGCCCCAAGCCTGCTTCGAAGAATGCTTCGAAGACTACCACCTCTCCGCTTCGTGGCCTTGGAGTTGATTCTAATCCAGGGACCCGAGTCCTCAATCCGGCGCCCAATTTCCCTTCCACAGCCTCTTCGATGGACTCAGCGGTGCTCATAGATTGGCCAATGAGGAAGCTTTGGGGGATTTTCTTCTTTGAAGCCGGACGGAGCCCCCGAGGATTCTTGGGCCCGGCGACGTCCGAAGTCCCCGCCATTGCCGCTACTGCCAAAGAGGCCCACGCTTGCCTCTACGCAAGAGTGCTTGCTGCTGCTGGAGCAGTGTGGCTAGTTCTCGCCATTTCGCTCAGATGCTCAAGGGATTGAAGGATTGAGGAAAGTGAATCGCGAGTGCTGGAAGCGGTAAAAAGTCTCGGGTAATCCCTGTCCTTTCTTTTATAATCATTCGTCGGTTACTACTCTTCGATTGCATTCACACTGCAGGTTCGGTTTCTATCACTGATGAGTGGGTCCAGTAAATGGAACGTCCAGCAACCGCCGTAAAAATCGACCGTTACCTTTTACATAGTATAACGGTTACTTGCGCCGTAACGGCTATAATCAAATGGCTCTTCACGACGTTTGAGCTCTGAAGCAGTTCTCTCTCCTGCAATGCGTTCCCATCGCGTAAGGAGCCCGAAGGAGGGGTCCGAACGCTGTGGATCTAAAGTCCTCTGCAGAGCTGTAATATGCCTGAATTCCCTCTAAGTCTCAAAGTATGAAAATATTCCTTCCGTATATTGTCTTCTTTCTAAACAGGTTAACTACAGAGAGGCGTATTCGAGGGGCTATTGTTGGGGGAAATTACTTCATTTTCAGGACTTAGAGATTAATAACTCGAAGGCTCCAAAGCGCTCTGAAGCTGATGGTCGCTTGTTCGAAGGAAGAGGCGCCAAGCCGAAGGGTGCATCAATGCGAAGCCCTGATGAACCCTCTGAACGGAAGATAACAGCCTCGAAGCTGAGCGACAAGATTGATAAGATGTTTGGCTTATCCATCTATCTTATAGCTCTTTACCTTTTATAACCTTGTCCCTGTTACCGAATAATTTTCACTATGTCGGTTGTAATCTAGGGGTAGTTAGGTCTTTTCCTTATACATTTTTACCTATAAATACCCCCCTCTATACCTTGTAACGGGGGATCGGCGACAAGTTATTCAATACACAAATTCGAACTGCTCAAGCTATTATCCAACTCGGAGGCTTGAGGCAGTCCTGAAACACAAACTCTCTATTTGTTCGTTCTTGATCTCAGAGAACCTGTTGGTGTAAACTTTTGCGCCAACAACAGGCTTCGCCACGCTCGTACCCCGCTCTGGACAAAGTTATGCTTGCGCGTTGCGCTCGTGTCGTTACTCTATATTTTGCCATATCGGCGACTCCACGCCAAACTCGCTGTTCGGAGGTGATTATCGCATCCAGATCCATTCAGAGTTCATCTTCAGCCAAATCAGTCCGGACGCCGAAGGTACCCTTCGGCGGCACACCTCGCACCAGACGTCGAAGGTACACTTCAGCGACTCCCTTCACACCATACTTCGAAGCAGACAGGCTCCGACCGGTTTACTGATTTATTCTGTTCAATATATTTCTTTCGGTTAATTGGATTATTTTGTGTTATCTGATTGCCTAGCGACTCCACCCCCTTATCACGGCTAAGGGTAGTCGGAACGCGACGTCGGTTCTGTGTTACGCTTAGGATTGTCCCTAAGTATCCGCACACTTTTGGATCGTCGAACTGACCCAAGTGTGGGGGCACGTTTTCGTGTCAACAGATGTACATCGTTGTAGAACATAGCGTGATAGGAGCAGTGCTAACCGAGGAGGTGGAGGGAAAATTGTACATCATCACGTTTTTAAGGCGCCGCCTGCTGGATGCCAAAACCAAGTACGTGTTTTTGGAGTGTTTGTGTTTATCACTTTATTACACATGTACAAAACTACGTTACTATCTTCTCCCTAGCACATGTATTGTCGCTTGCCAAACCAATGTCATAAAGTACATGTTGCAAAATCCGATTCTATGTGGAAGAATCGGAAAGTAGGCTTACGCTTTGATTGAATACGATTTGTCCTATGAACCTCTAAGAGCTATGAATGGCCAAGGTATCAGGGTAGTTCTCATATCACCTAGTGGCATGCACTTTGAAACCTCAGCCCGTTTAGAATTTCCTTCTAGTAATAACCAAGCTAAATATGAAGCTTTATTGCTAAGACTTGAATTGCTAGGATCCATGGGTGTTAAACATATTCATGAGCATGTTGACTTCTTGTTAGTAGTCCAACAAGTAGCTAAAAGTGCTCAATGTTTTAATGGCTTTCTAAATAGTTACTTGGATAAATGTTTAGAGATAATTGCTACTTTTGATGACTTCAAAATTTCTCACGTGTCAAGAAAAGCCAATTCAATTGCAAATGATTTGGCTCAGCAAGTATCTGGCTATCAAATCAAGAGAGGAAAATTTTCCGTACAAGAAAAGCTAATGTTTTGTCTTACTGCCGAAGCCAGGGACTTCAGGCAGATGCGAGGTCCGTCGGACCCTCCGGATCAGACCCCTCCGACCACCGAAAGGCATTGCATGTCGGAGCCCTTGCGCCGAAGCCTTCTGGGAAACAAAGTCTTCGCACGTCGGACCCCTACGGTGGAAGGCTTCAGTCTGATCGGCTCCGCATGGCCGATCCGGTCAGCCTTCGGCAGAAGCAGGAGAGGCTCGGGGCCACTCCGAAGTTAGTAATTTAGACATTGTTCTAGGAAAGGAGTTAGAAAACCCTTCGGATATCCATAAGGATGGTTGGAAGGATGATTGGATAATTCCAATCGTCTAGTATTTAAAAGATCCCAATCGAAGGGTTGATCAGAAAGTTCGGTGACAAGCGTTTAAATTTGTATTGCTACATGGTGTATTATACCGCCGAACTATTGATGGAGTACTCTTAAAGTGCTTAGATGCCGATCAATCCAAAGTATCTACAGGAGAAGTCCATGAGGGGCTTTGTGGCACTCATCAGTTGACCTAGAAAATGAGTTGGATGCTCAAAAGATTAGTGTTGGCGTAAAAGATTACGCTAACAGGTTTCTGTAGAAAAGAAACTAACAAACGAAGTGTTTGCGAAGCAAACTGTTCTAAGCCTCCGAAAGGATAATAACTTAGAATAGTTCGAAAGTGTATATTGATTCACTTGTAATCGGTCCTTATTACAGGATGAAATGGGGGGTATTTATAGGCCTGAACATTAAGGAAAAGACCTATTTACCCCTCTATTACAACCGACATTAAGGAAACTATTCAGGTTCCTTAATAGGGCTAAAATGGTAAAATACTAATCTAATAGGATAGAAGATAAGTCTTCCATCTTAGCTGGCAGAAAAGATCCTAAAGGGCCTTGGTTCGAAGACATACTTCGAACTAGTGTCTGACTTCAGGCTTCGAACCAGGTTCTGGGCATCTTCGAAGATGATCTTCGGACAATCTTCGAACTGGTTGACTGTCTTCATGCTGCTTTGGCGATAACCCCGAAGATGAGATATTTTCCCCCAACAGTAGCCCCTCGAATACGCTTCTCCGTTCGACCTGTAAAGTCAGGAGAGCAGTATACGGAAAGAAAAGATAACCAATCATAGGGGTTATTGATTTTCGCTTTATCTTCGAAATGCATGAAGATATGAACTTCGAATCAGTCATAAGGTAATTACTTTTCGAACTATCTTAGAACCGACTTAGGAAGTTCGAGAGTCTTTTTAGACTTAGAAAATATAGCCGTTAGTTTCTGTTTCTAACGGAGTTATACGAAACATTATTTTCGGAGAAAAATAACAGGCGGGAATGCGAAAGGGCAGAGCCCAAACGGTAACAAACGGAAAGTTAGACTATAAATAAAGAACTCCAGAACTTACTCGATTACCTTTTCACTGCTTCCTCTCAGTCAAAAGCCTTTTGAGCCCTTGGAGTTCTTGAGCCCTAACTTTCGAGTTCTTGAGCCCAAGTCTCCACTCTCTCAAATCGATCCAGCGATTGCGATGGCGAAGACCAAAGGCTCTGCACCTCCTTCAACCTTGGTTCGTCAACAAGCGACTGCGGCAGCGGCAGCGGCGACAGTGGCGGCGACGCCTTCGATGCAGGCGACATCTTCCATGGCGGCAAAGGGAATAAATCCCCAAATCGCCGATGATCAAGGTCTGTGCCCTCCATCGACCAAATATTTGGACCAATCCTTTGAATTAGGACCTTCAACCTGCAAAAGAGAGTCCCTGGCAATGGCAGCAGGAGGAAATATTGGTGCGGGAGTTATGATTCGAAAACCAGGGAAAGAAGTGATTCCAGTGCCCAGACCCGGAGAAGTAGTAGTGTTCGAAGCCTTTTTCGAAGCCGGTTTGGGTCTTCCTGCAGTGGACTTTCTGGCAGAGGTACTCGAACTGTTCCATATAACTCTCCCTCAATTATCTCCGAACGCAGTAGCTAGATTAGCTATTTTTGAATGGGCCTTAAGAGCCGAAGGTTGTGAGGGGAGGGCTGAAATCTTCGCAGCATTGCATAGAGCAACTTGTCAGCCGAAGACCTTCGTAGGCTCCGGAGGTGAAAAAGTAGTGGTTGCCTTCGGAAGCATCAATTTTAGGCTTCGAGATGAATACGCTCTACGATTCCCTGCTAAGGCCATCAATGCTAGATGGTATACTGATTGGGTGCTGCGGTGGTTTTATGCTGAAGTCGGGGCAAGCAATCCTCTGGCCGGACCTCTTAGAGAAATCCAATTCCGAAAAGAAGCTTTGGTGCGTCCTGACGAAGGCCAATTCGAAGCCCGTCTGAATTTGCTTGAAAAGGTTAGCCGAAGGCTCAGTATGCGGGATTTGGCCGAAGAATTCATCGGTCTTCAAATTCCTCCACTGATGGCCGACTGGCCTATTATCTTCGAAGATGATTCCGAAGGTGGTCTTCGCAGAATTAACTTGACTTCAAGTCCTACAGGTAACTTCGAAAACAACATGCATTAAACATATTTACTTCGAAGAAAAACTGACTTGAATTATTTATTTTGTAGAATCTTCAGCCCCTGTTACTTCAGAACAGATTATAAGGGCTTCGGAAAAAATCTTGGGTGCTCCAACTCCGACCGAAAAAGAGTGGCGAATTAAGCTGGTTGGGAGTTGGGAAAGATTTAACAGAGTATGGGGAATGCTGAAACTCACTCCTCCCCCTCTGATGGATTGGGCGCCTTTGGAGAAAGGGCCTCAAAAAAGGAAAGCCGAAGCTGGAACTTCAAGTTCAGCAAAAACTCCGGTGAAGAGGGTGGCTCGGAAGCCGAAGAACCTCGCACCTTTAGATCCTTTACCTTCGAGCTCCAGAGCTTCGGTTTCCGATTCCCAAGAAGAAGTGGAAAGGTTACTTGTGCGCCTAATGGAAGAGAATGAAACTCAAAGGGCCGCACAAACCGGAGTACCTGCGAACGTACCGGAGTCCGGAGAAAATGTTGATCAACCAAGGACTTCGGTAGTTCAAGAAGATGTAGCTCAGGACGAAGTTCCTGTGAATGAAAGTGGGGTCGAAGTCACTATGGCTTCGATTCCCGACGAAGCAACGAGGACTACCCAGGACGATGCTCCTGTAGTCCATGATTCAACGGTTGATTCAGATGAAGAATTAGCTTTCGATCCACCAATCAGTCCGACAACGACTCCTCCACGGACTGCCGAAGGTAGATTTCGAAGAACTTTTGTATTTATTTGAATTTTTATACTATGTATAATACTTTTGATTACTTTGCAGAACCCACTCCTATGGAAGAAATCCGCCAGGAGGAAATAGTTCCTGAACCTTCGACGACTTCGGAGCCAGCCCCAAGAGTTATTCAAAAGGGGCCTGGAAGAGGCAAAAGACAAATAGAGCCCCTGCCTGCTATAAGCTCCGAATCAACTCCGTCTGATTCAACAGACGAGAGCCAATCTTCCAAGGAGGCTCAAACTCCAGTGGCTCCGAAGTCCGCAGGCCAAAGCTCCGGTCCTTCGTTGAACGAAGATGACCAAGAGGCAATAAGCATGCTCCCCTTGCTGGCTCCTTTCTTAGGGCAAACAACTGGTCTTCGGACTTTGCTCGAACCTTTGGATCGAGCTAGTCGTGAAATAGGGGAGACCGAATTAGTGGCCATCCTGCGCAAGGCTGACAGGACGGAGCTTAATGCCATTATTGAACGTACAGCTTACCAGGTATGAAACAACTGTAAATTATTATAGAATTTATCTTCGAATGAATATTTACTTTGATTTTTACTTTGGCAGCAAACTGTCTTGGCCCGAGCTGCAAGTCTATGCAATGACGAAGAAATCGCTCGGCTTCGGGAAGAAAATAGCACTCTTCAAAGGAATTTTAACATCTCTGAAAGTCGAGTGACTCAAATGGACAATATAATATTAACAGAGCGAAGGGCCAGGCAAAGCTTAGAAGCTGCAAAGAAAGAGCTCGAAGCAGAGAGGATTGTGCTTCGAGCAGAGGTTGAAAAACTGCGGGCGGAGCATGCTACTGCAGGGTCTAGGCTCGTCCGGCTTGAAGAGGAAGCTAGCCAATTGTTGACACAGAAAAACACTTTGACTACTGAGAATGCTAGGCTTTCTGGGGTTTTGGACGAAGTTACTTCGGCGAAGGATGCGCTGAACGAAGATAAGTTGAAGTCTGAGAAGGTGGCTGCGGAGATTATGAATCAGTTGTTAGAAGTCCTGGAGTACTTCGGTACTACTGGAATTCTCCCTTCTGATGATAACATCAGCCTTCTGCGCCGGTTGAAAAGGATCCAAGGGGTGGCGAAGCAGATGAAGACGGCGGGCATTAGATACGGAGAACTCTCCGGACATGTGTCTGCTGTTGGTCTACTTCGCTATTACGAGGATTTGGGCCGATCAATAACTCCGGACGCAGGAAGAGGTCCAATCACCTTTGACGACGACCGACTTCTTAAACCTTCCGAAGGTGTAGCTGCTGCTTGGCGGGCCTTCCAAACTTCGTGGAGAGCCGAAGGTCGATCTGCGATCAAGGCTTGGATTGATGAAGGCCAACGCCAGAAGCATGTTCGGAGCCAAGCTTCGAGCAGCCAACCTCCTTCAAACCCACAGGTTTAGGAATGTTTTAGGATTTTTAATCGTGTAAAGCTTTGTGCTTGTAAACATTTATCAATAAAAATCTTGTTTGTCATATTTTTAGGCTTTGCCTCTTATCGAAGATATCGAAGTGTTAGAGCTTAACAGCGAACTTCGCTCACTGTGGAACACCTTCGAACTTCTAAAGAGTTATAAGCGTCCTCGATTTCTTATCCCTCGAGATGACTCCGGCGTTATTGCGCCCGAAGTAATCAAAGACGTATTGTCTTATATTAAAGAGGAAGATAAAGAGAGCGACGCAGACACCTCATCTTCTGAAGACACTAAATGGTCCGAAGACGAAGGTGAAGCCAAAAATAAAAGATCTGAAGATCTTAGAAGCTGGGAGAGAAGCCCCGAGCGGCTTCGAACTTGGGCCGAACTTCAACAAGAACAGAAGGATTTTAGAGCTTCGAAGGGGAGAAAGAGAGTTAAACGTAAAGTTCTTAGAACTTCCGATGTTGGAACTAGTCGTTCCACCCCTAGCTCTCGGGACCGAAGAGGTCTCCGATTCCTTCTTGGTATAGATACCAATTTTTCATAATGTAATCTGTAAATACATTTATTTTGATAATGAATGCCGATTAAAATTGTCTCCATATTACTAGCCCCTCTTTGGGTATAAGCAACTTCGAACTGTATTCAAAGATGGTTATGCGCAAAGAAAAACTTCGGAGTACAATTTTTTCTTGGGGGTTCGGAGCCCCTCTGTCATTTTTAAAGATCTTTTGAAATCTTATGAAATGTCTTCGACTATTTGTAGTCAGAAGAATGGTAACTTGGTACCCTTGTTTATTTCATGAAAGAAATCAATTGAGATAACTTCCAGGACACTTTAGTGTCTTAAAAAATTTGTCACTTTAGACGCATATGAACAGTCATTCGAAGCTCATGGCTTAAATGCTGTTTTGCTTTAGCCACCTTCAGCTGTTTTTTGCAGAAATCTACCAGCCGGAGCTTGGATTTCGCAGAAATTGTAGCCACCTTCGGCTATTTTTGCAGAAGTCTACCAGCCGGAGCTTGGACTTCGCAGAATTTGGCCACTTGGGCTCTTTTTTGCAGAAGTCTACCAGCCGGAGCTTGGACTTCGCAGAATTTGGCCACTTGGGCTCTTTTTTGCAGAAGTCTACCAGCCGGAGCTTGGACTTCGCAGAATTTGGCCACCTTCGGCTCTTTTTACGGAAGTCTGACAAGCTGCAGCTTGGACTCCGCAGATTTTGGCCACCTTCGGCTCTTTTTACGGAAGTCTACCAGCCGAAGCTTGGACTCCGTAGAATGTGGTATTGGCTCTTTTACGGATGCCTACAAGGTATCAGCTTGGGCTCCGGATGGATTTCAGCCACCACACCGGAGGCCTCGACTTTATGGGTACGAAGTCCGGAAATACAGCCCTGCTTGATAACGCTTCCCTCTCGAACGACTTCTGTCCCAGCGCGTCCGCTCGGGAAACTAGGAGCGTCAAGGGGAAGGCAAGCCACAGGGTGTATGCTTTATTAGTTTAGAGGTGATTACAAGCGAATTACAAGGAGTCCTTATGCGAAGTATCGCTTTAGGTGCTCCGCATGCCAAGTATGTGCTAACTCTTCACCTTCTAAATTAGCTAATTTAAATGAACCAGGGCGCCCCGAGCGGACGATTAGATATGGACCTTCCCATTTATTGCCTAACTTCCCTGGTGCTATAATGCTTCGTAGAACAAGATGACCCGGTCTTAACTCGCTGAGCTTAACCTTCGGGTCATACCAAGTCTTCGTCTGCTGATGATACTTTGATAAATTGGCTACAGCTCGAAGCCTTGTTTCTTCTGACAAATCTAACGAAGCTTGTCTTTCTTCTTCGATGTCTGGTTCGGTGCTGCGAAGTGATCCTCCTTTGAGCTCCGTTGGAGTCATAGCTTCATCTCCGAATAGTAGTCTGAACGGAGTAAAACCTGTGGACCTTGTTTGCGTAGTCCGAATGGACCACAGAATCTTCGGAAGCTCTTCGGTCCACAGTCCCTTTGATAATCCTACTATTCTTCGATTTAGCCCTGATAAGATATTTCCATTGGCTCGCTCAACTGCTCCATTTGACTGAGGATGTCTCACTGCAGCAAAACATAGTTGAATGCCTAGGTCTTCGCAAAACTTCCTGAAAGGTTCTGCGTCGAACTGTGTTCCATTGTCAACTGTAAGATATCTAGGCACTCCGAACCGGCAAATAATATTTTTCCATAAGAATTTCTGTACATTATTCGAAGTGATAGCTGTTAAGGGCTCTGCTTCCACCCACTTAGAGAAATATTCGATAGCTACCACTGCGAACTTCAGATTTCCCTTTGCTAACGGAAAGGGACCAATTAGATCCATACCCCATCTGGCCATTGGCCATACCGGAGCAATGACTTGAAGAGCTGTTGGTGGGCGATGACTCCGTCGACCCATCCACTGGCATCCTTGACAAGTGCGGACCAAGCTCTCCGCATCAGCTGTTACTGTGGGCCAATAAAGCCCCTGGCGAAGTGTTTTTCCTGCCAGAGCTCTAGGGGCTAAATGACTTCCACAAAGGCCTTCATGAATTTCTCGAAGAATTTCTTGGCCTTCGGCTTGAGATATACATCGGAGTAGAGGGGAACATACTCCGGCCTTGTATAATATACCGTTGATTAACTGATAGTTTCTTGCTCTGAGCTTTAATCTTGACAATTGGGGCTCTTCTGGCAAATTTGTTCCTCCTTGCAAGAGTTCTATGATTGAATCTTTCCAGTCTGCACTAGGAATGCATAAAATCTCTGCAGAAGCAACTTGAGGCACCGAAGGTATATTGAGCTCCTCATAGAAAGCTTCGTCGGGCACATCCACAGCTCCGGCAGCAGCCTTCGCTAAAATGTCCGCTTGCACGTTTTCAGCTCTTGGTATACTCCGAATGGAAATACCCTTGAAATGTGCTTCGATCTTGCGAATTTCTTCCAAATACTTTGCGAGCTGTGGATGTCGGACCTGAAAACTTTTGTCTACGTGCCCTGCTACTATCTGAGAATCTGTTTTTATAATTATTCTTGTAGCCCCTAGAGCACGTGCTTTCCGAAGTCCCAAAAATATTCCTTCGTACTCCGCTATATTATTGGTAGACTTAAAGTTGAGTCTTGCGGAGTACATTGCTCTTTGCCCTGACGGTGAAATTAATACTGCCCCAATGCCTGCTCCGGATGCTTGAAAAGCCCCATCGGAGTAAATAGTCCAAACTCCGTCATCTGATTTCTCCGGAGTCAACTTCGTAGGTGGAGTCCACTCTGCTACGAAGTCTGCTAGAACTTGAGATTTGATAGCTGTCCTTGCCAGGAAAGATATGCCGAAGGGTGCTAGCTCTACTGCCCACTTTCCAATCCTTCCAGTGGAATCTTTGCTTCGGAGCATATCTCCTAAAGGATACGAAGTTGGTACAATTACATTATGAGCCAAAAAATAATGTCTTAACTTCCTCGAAGCCATTATCAGAGCATAAACGAACTTTTCAAGTTCGGAATATCTTGTCTTTGCTCCTGACAATGCTTCGGATACAAAATAGACAGGATTTTGGACCAACTTCCCATTGATATCAGCTTCTCTGACAAGGACTGCGCTGACAGCTGATCCTGTGGCTGCAAGATACAGGAGTAGGGTTTCGTCCGCAATAGGCACCGTAAGCGTAGCAAGATTGCTGAGATAATCTTTAATATCTTCGAAGCTTTTCTGACACTCCGGTGTCCATGCAAAATCTTCGGACCCTTTCAAAGCTTTAAAAATTGGCAAACTCCTCTCCGCAGACCTTGATAAAAACCTGCTAAGTGCGGCCAGACGTCCAGTCAGCTTTTGCACTTGCTTTAAATTCTCGGGAGGAGCCATCTTCTGCAGCGCAGTTATTTGAGTAGGGCTAGCTTCAATTCCCCTGCTTGAAACTAAGTACCCTAACAACTTTCCAGCCTTAGCTCCGAATATACATTTTTCGGGGTTAAGGTGGATCCCACATGCCCGAAGGCTATTGAATGTTTCTGCTAAGTCTAGGCTATGTTGGTGCTTTAAAGCACTCTTTATTACAATATCATCCATATAGGCCTCCACATTGCGACCTAATTGATGACCTAGAGCCTTAGCAACTAATCTTGAAAAAGTAGCCCCGGCATTTCTTAGGCCGAAGGGCATTCTTACATAGCAGAAGACTCCCGAAGGAGTTACAAAGCTCGTCTTGATTTCATCTTCGCGCTTCAACCATATTTGATGATATCCAGAATACGCGTCGAGGAAGCTTAGTAACTCCGAACCTGCAGTGGAGTCAACTAGTTGATCAATTCGGGGCATGGGGTAGGGGTCACGTGGGCACGCTTTATTCAAAGATGTGAAATCAATGCACATGCGCCACTTCCCGGAAGACTTCTTCCTGACGAAGACTGGGTTGGCTAGCCATTCTGTATGGGCCACTTCTCTGATAAGCCCAGCCTTCAACAGTTTTTCAACTTCGTCCTTAGCTAGAGCAGCTCTCTCTGCGGACATCTTCCGGAGCCCTTGTCGAACAGGCCGGGCCTTCGGGTTTACAAGCAAGCTGTGCTCAATAATATCCCGATCGACTCCGGTGATATCTTCGTCAGACCAGGCGAAGACATCCAAATTTTCTCCTACGACCTTTTCCAAGGAAGTTGCAACTTCGGGAGGTAAATCTTTACCAAACTGAAAAGTGTATTCTTTACCATCTTTGACAATGATCTTCGTTGCAATCTCTCCTTCGGGACTTGGTCTTGGAAACGATTTCTTCGAAGCTTCGGAGGAGGCTGAAAAAATTTCTCCATTATCTTGGACACTGTTTACTTGCCTCGGATCAAGAGGAGGACCATGACCATATTCTGCTCTCCGAGCTATGGCTTGATCTCCGAAGACTGTCAGAACTCCTGATTGTGTGGGCATCTTCATGCACAAGTAATTGTGATGCGCCACAGCTCCGAACTGATTCAACATGCCTCGGCCAAAGATAACATTATAAGCATACGGGGCATCCACCACATCAAAGATAACTTCTTCAGTTCGGGCTAGTAAACCTTCTCCGAAGGTTACTTCCAGGACTATCTGGCCAAGTGCATCTAGCGGGGGTCCTGCGAAGCCTTGCAGAGGACGAGCCGCTGGAAGGAGATGCTTCCGGGAAATGCATAACTGATCGAATGCTTGTACAAATATGATATCTGCCGAGCTACCTCCGTCAATTAGCACCCTTCGGACTTCTGTTCCTGCAATATCAGCAGTAATAACCAATGGATCTGCATGCGGGAACTTGATACCAGCTGCATCCTCCGCAGAGAAAGATATTGGAACATGAGACCACTCCGGCATTGCAGCTGCAGATGACGAAGTTCCAATGTGGCCTACTTCTCGAACGTACTCTCTTCGCTGTCTCTTGGACATGCTTCCGAGGGTACCTCCTCCGGAGATAGGGAGAACTACTCTCTTCCCTCTATCTTGCCCTTCTTCTTGCTTCGGAGGTGGCATAACATTGGCCACTGGAGGATGCCTTGCAGCATCAAGATTTTCTATCCGCGCCACAGCCTGGACCGGCTCCGAGCGCACTGCTGCTGCTGGACTTCGGTCGGTACTACCTCGACCCGAAGTTCTCTCCAAGTATTCTCCCCGAAGGGTAAGAATAGCCTTGCAGGTGTCAGTTGCATGGCTTCGGTTCTCTCCATGAATACAGCAAAAAAGGGTCTGGCCCTTGCCAGCCGTTTTCCCTGGCGGCCTCCAGCCGCTGGACTTGTTCCCTGCAGACTGTGGAGCTCTTGGTGCAAACTTCTGCGGGGGTGCAATGTTTAAGACCTCAGAACGAGGGTGCTTTTGCCCTCTTCTTCTATCATGTTGCACTTCGGGAACTGGTTCTTGCGGCTGAGCCGAAGTCTTCACCTCTGCTTTAACTTCTGTCAACACTGTCGAAGTAGCAGTAGTCCTCCGAAGCCAACCTTCTTCCGACTTCGAGTACTCCTCGAAGTACGACATCAACTGTGATACTGTGGTGATGCTCTTCCGATGCAATTTATCCAGAAGGCCTTTATGACTGACGCCTTCCCGAGCTGCATCAACCACCGAAGATGTGGACAGCCCCCGAATTTGCGACTTCGTGTGAGCGAAGCGCTTGAAGTACTGCCTCAATGTTTCTCCGGGGAGCTGTTTCACTTGGAAAAGGCTTCCTGTCGACATGGGGGGCACGAAGGTGCCCTGAAAGTTACTTATGAACTTCTTCTTCAACTGTGACCATGAAGTGATTGATCCTGGTTTTAAAGACCAGAACCATCTCAACGCCACTCCTTGAAGGGCTAACGGGAAGCACTTCGCCATAGTTTCTCTGTCTCCGCCACTAGCTTCAATTGCTAGGGCATAAGAACGCGCAAACTCACTGGGATCTTCGTCTCCGGCATACTTGCTAAGCTTCGAAGCTTTGAACCTCGGATCGAAGCGAACCTTCTGAAGCTCGGGATGCAACGGAGATTCATTGTCGTAAGAGGCGTTCTCCGGGGCTTCGGGATAGTCAAGATCGTCGTCTTCGTGCACTTCGGGGATAGCTGGGGTGGCTTGAGGGCGAAGCCTGTTCGCAGCCTCCTGTCGCCACCTCGCTACCTCGGCTTGAAGATTGGCCATTTGAGTGGCCATATCTCGAAGGCTATCTTCATCTCCTCCGGAAGGACCTTCCGGGTCTTGAGAACTGGTATGATCAGTTCCAATCGGAATGGAGGGTGGCAGAGTGGCTCCGGGCGGTCGGAGTGTAGAAGGGGTTGGTGGAGAGGTTTCGTATCCTCGAGGGATAGAAGCCCCTTGCGGAGTTAGAGGTGGAGGGATAGTCGAAGACCCTCCGACTTCGACTGTGTCGAAGGGTATCTCTCCGGAGATCCGAGAGGACCTCCGAGTGGGATTGCGAGGTGCGCTCCGCTTAGGAGGCATGATGCAAGAGGTTGGTAGAGAACGAAGTTTTTTGGACTAGGTTCCCCACGGACGGCGCCAACTGTTGGCGTAAAAGATTACGCTAACAGGTTTCTGTAGAAAAGAAACTAACAAACGAAGTGTTTGCGAAGCAAACTGTTCTAAGCCTCCGAAAGGATAATAACTTAGAATAGTTCGAAAGTGTATATTGATTCACTTGTAATCGGTCCTTATTACAGGATGAAATGGGGGGTATTTATAGGCCTGAACATTAAGGAAAAGACCTATTTACCCCTCTATTACAACCGACATTAAGGAAACTATTCAGGTTCCTTAATAGGGCTAAAATGGTAAAATACTAATCTAATAGGATAGAAGATAAGTCTTCCATCTTAGCTGGCAGAAAAGATCCTAAAGGGCCTTGGTTCGAAGACATACTTCGAACTAGTGTCTGACTTCAGGCTTCGAACCAGGTTCTGGGCATCTTCGAAGATGATCTTCGGACAATCTTCGAACTGGTTGACTGTCTTCATGCTGCTTTGGCGATAACCCCGAAGATGAGATATTTTCCCCCAACAATTAGGTTTCTACTGGTCGACTATGACCGAGGATTGTTTTAAATACTATAGAGGGTGTGACGCATGTCAAAGGTTTGGTAATATTCAGTTAGCTCCTGCATCGCTGCTTAATCCTGTTATCAGGCCATGGCCATTCCGAGGTTTGGGTTTAGACTTCATCGGCCAAATTAATCCTTCCTCTTCAAAAGGGCATCAGTTCGTGCTGATGGTGACAGACTACTTCACCAAATGGACCGAAGGCGTGCCTCTCAAGAACATGACTCACAATGAGGTAACTGATTTTATCTTGAAGCACATTATACACAGATTCGGTATTCCCCAAACTCTCCTATAGATCATGGTACTTCATTCGTTGTAAAAGAAGTGAGATTTTGCCGAATTTTATGGTATTAAGTTGATAAACTCTTCACCATACTATGCTAAGGCCAATGGTCAGGTCTAGTCTAGTAATAGACTGTAATTAAGATCATTAAGAAGAAAATTAAAGAGTTCCCTAAAGGGTGGCATGAAGTGCTTTTAGAAGCATTGTGGGCTTGTATAGTCTCAAAGCACGGTGCTACCAAAGTTAGTCCATATGAGTTAGTGTATGGCCAAGAAGCTGTTCTACCAGGAGAGGTGGATCTTGGCTCTTTAAGATTTCTTAAACAAGATGGCTTATCGATCGATGAATATGAAACTCTTTTAAAAGATAATTTCGAATAAGTGACCGATAAGAGGTTAAGGGATTTATCAGCTTGTTGGGGGAGATAATCCCGATGATAGTGGGGAGCGTGAAGGCCCGTACGGCTCTAAAGGAAGGCTACAGCCGGAAGACCCGAAGCCCTACGCCGGAGGTGCCTGAGCCTCCGAACGAGGAGAACAGAGGCCTCCGGGGGCTCCGAGACGTGCCGGAGGGGCCCTCGTGGGGGCAAGCGACCGGCCAGATGCCGGAGGCCAACCTTCGGGCGGACCAGAAGCTCCGGTGGGAGGCCGTGCGTGGAGAAGACCCAGTCAAGACCGTACGGGGACAAGATCGTGATCGCTTGTGCCGTGTCAGGCAGGCTTTGTAGTGCCCGACACAGCCGATACGCTGTCAGAATCGCACCTTCTTGTCTGTACTATGTAACATCTACTTTGTCTGTACCACTGACCTATGTCAGACTAGGTAGCAGTTGGGGTTTGGAGGTACCCAACCCTTCAGAGCGGGTCACCCTATAAATACCCCCAACTACAGTTGTAATAAACACACGATCCAAGAATACAGTTTGCGCACAGCGACCCATTACTTCCATCCACTGAGAAAACCTGTTGGTTCGATCCGTCGTCCCAACAGTTGGCTCCGTCCGTGGGGAGCCTAGTTCGAGAAGCTAGCGTCCTCTACATCCAGTCACCAAAATATGTCGGGTGGGAAGGGCTCGAGCACGGTTCCTCTGCGACGGTCAGCCCACACTGCCAGAGCCGAGCCCACCCCAGTCGCCATTCCCAACCAACTAGTCATCGCGTCCATTGCGGCGACTGCCATGGAGCCAACCCAGGGCCCTGAGGGGATGCTGGAGGTTCGGGGTCCCGTTGGCGTTCCGGAACCGGCCTCCGTCAATCCCACGGGGCTCCAGGAGGGGCCTTCAGAGGTGGACCCTCCGAACGGGCCCCCGGCGGTGGCCCTCCGGACCGACTACATCCGCTCACAAGACCCTAAGACCGCCTCCGGAGGAAGCGGGAGTCGAGCCGATGCTCTGGCTGCTGAGAATGCCAGGCTGAAGGTAGAGCTGGCCCAATGGCGCCAGGAGGCGTCACTCCGTCCCCCGGAGCGCTCCCGCGCCATGAGGGTCGCAGCCGTAACCCTGAGCAACGATGAAGATCAAGTGGAGGATGAAAATGCATCATACGACGAGGAGTCTCCCCTACACCCCGACCTCCAGAGGGTGTGCTTTGGCTCAAAGTTTCATGCCGCCAAGCTTCCCAAGTACTCCGGGGACTCCGACCCCGGAGAGTTCTCCTGCTCGTATGCTCTAGCGATAGAAGCGTCCGGGTGGAGCCGTGATACCACAGCTAAGTGCTTCCCTCTGGCACTCGAGGGGATCGCCCTCCGGTGGTTCTGGTCACTCCGGCCCGGGACCATCCGTTCGTGGGACCAGCTGAGGAAGAAGTTCATCAACAACTTCCAGGGAACCTTCGTGGCCCCTATGTCCACCGGGAGTCTCTTCCAAGTAAAGCAGCAGCCCAGGGAGACGTTGCGGCAATACTCCCAGCGCTTCGTGCACACCAAGGCCCAGATCAAGGGGCTTTTGGCTTCCTCGGTCATCGACGCTGCTTGGGAAGGCGTCACCCACCCTGGCCTCCTCGACAAGCTTCATCAGAAGCATATTTCCTCGGTGGCACAGCTCATGACAGACTTCGAAGAGTATGCCCGGTCCAAAGAAGGCCAGCTGCACCGATAGACGATTATTGTCCCCGTCCGAGCCATGAGCGCCAGGGCGTTCGAAGCCTCACCAGACCTCGACCGCGGAGTCCGCCATGCTTCAGATTTCCACCGCCAAGACTCCGGCCGGCAAGACCCCGTTCCCCGAGACTCCCGGCAAGGTCAAAAGCACCTTCGAGGAGAGGTCCTCAACATCACCCCTCGGGACCCCGCCAATCACCAGCACACATCCAGCGGAGGCCGCTCCACCGGGACCAGGGCTCTATCACGGGCGCTCTCCGGAGGGGCCACACATTACTGCAGCGTCCACGGTGAAAACTAGAGCCACGACACCGACTCCTGCCGGACCATCCTTGCCCTCCGGAATGACTACCTCGAGCGAAACGTCGGCCATGGTTCCACCGACAAAGGAGTCCCTGCACCCCGCCCGGAAGCGGTCTAGATAGTCGGGCGCCCAGACGGGCCGGATGTCCTGGGCCTAGCCCTAGAGCTCGGCAGGATCTAGGCTCCCAAGCTCGAAGATGCACCGGACCGGGGGAAACGGGTGGTCCTCCCCATATCTGGAGGAGGGGCTCTGGGAGCCATGTCCAAGCACCAATGGCGAGATTACGTTTGGGAGGTTGGGCACATCGGCACATCGAGCTCCTCCGTGCTCCCCGAATGGTCCCAGGTCCCCATCTCCTTCACCGTCGAAGATGCCACCGGCGTCAAGTTTCCGCATGCCGACGCCCTCATCATCTCGGCGGACATCGCCGGAGTTGATGTGCGTCGCATCCTGGTCGATGATGGAAGTTCTGCTGAAATCATCTTCGTGTAGGCCTTCGACCAGCTGTGTCTCTCTCAGAAGCACTTGTTGCCGGCTTCTCGACCACTCCAGGGCTTCGCGGGTCCACCGCTCGAGGCCCTTGGCCAGATCGGGTTGGAGGTGACCTTCGGAGACTCCCCCTCCGGCGCAGCGAGGAGATCCTCTTCGATGTCGTCGACACCCCGTACGCCTACAACGCCATCTTTGGGAGAGGGATGCTCAACCGTTTCGGAGCCATCGCCCACCACAATTACCTGAGCCTCAAGATGCCAACTCTAGGAGGGGTGTTGTCGGTCCTGGGCGACCAGGCCGCGGCCCGTCGGGTCGAATATGGCCACTCGGCGCCGCTGGAGCCACGCCAGAATCACAGCGTCCGCGAAGGCTCGGAGGGAATCGGCTTGCTAGGCATCGGAGATGCTGTGCCGAAGGGGCGCCCGGCGAAGCCTCTCCCGGAGGGGGAGATCGTCACGAAGATCCTGGTCCAGGACGGGAAGGAGTGGCCGATCCGAATTGGAGGGGGCCTAGAGCCGAAGGTGTCAGAGCGACTCGAGGAAGTCATCCGCAACAACCTAGACATCTTCGCATGGTCCGACGAAGACATCCCAGGCGTCGACCACTCAATTATTGAGCACTCTCTGGCGGTCGACCCGAAGGCTCACCCGGTGCGCCAGGGGCTCCGAAAGCTATCCATCAACCGAGACGAACTCGCCAAGGCCGAGAATGAGAAGCTACTTCGAGCGGGGGTCATTCGGGAAGTGAGTCACACCGAGTGGTTGTCTAATCCAGTATTTGTCCAGAAGAAAACATATGGCAAATGGCGTATGTGTATCGACTTCACTTCTTTGAATAAATCTTGCCCTCGTGACCCCTACCCCATGCCTCGCATTGATCAGTTAGTCGATTCCATTGCCGGTGCCGAGCTCCTCAGCTTCCTCGACGCTTATTCGGGATACCACTAGATCTGGATGAAGCCGGAAGATCAGGTCAAAACAAGCTTTGTTACCCCCTCGGGAGTGTTCTGCTACGTTCGGATGCCTTTCGGCCTCCTCAACGCCGGAGCCACTTTCTCGAGACTGATATCTAAGGATCTGGGCCACCAGATTGGCCACAACATCGAAGCATATATGGACGATATTGTCATTAAGAGTACCGTCAAGGATCGCCATAGTGTGGACATAGCTGAAATCTTCGACAGCCTCCGGCAGTGTGGAATCCGCCTTAATCCAGAGAAGTGTGTCTTCGGAGCATGCACTGGGAAGCTGCTATGGTACCTGGTCTCCAGCCGAGGTATCGAAGCCAGTCCAACGCAAGTCAGCGCACTGCAAAACATGTCTCCTCCTCGGAATTTGAAGCAAGCACAGAAGCTAGCCGGGCGCCTGGCCGCTCTCAGCCGCTTTTTGGCGAGATCGGCCGAAAAAAGCCTGCCCATTTTTAAGGCACTTCGGGGCTCTAAAGATTTTGTGTGGACCCCAGAATGTCAAGACTGCTTCGATCAAATAAAGGAGTACCTCTCCGGCCTCGTGGCCCTCGCCACACCTCGATCCGGCAGTCCTCTTCTGGTCTACCTCGCCGCTTCCGGCAGCGCGGCAAGCGCGACCCTGATTCAAGAAAAAGACCTTGGCGGGAAGCTGGTGCAACGGCCCATCTACTTCGTATCCGAAGCCTTCTCCGGAGCAAAAACTCGATATTCCGAGCTCGAAAAGGTGGCATACGCCCTTGTCAAGGTATCCCGGAAACTTCAGCATTACTTCCTGGCTCACGATATTATTATTCCAACCGCATACCCACTGGGCGACATGTTTTGGAACAAGGATGCCACTGGATGCATCGGGAAGTGGGCGGTAGAACTCGCACCGTTCTGGATCTCCTTCGTTGCCCAGACTGCGGTTAAATCTCAAATCCTCGCCGACTTCGTTGCTGAATGGACATCTGCGGCTGACCACACTGGTACCGAAGCAGGCGAGGGGGTATGGACCGTCTATTCGGACAGTGCCTACCAGGCTTCAGGAGTCGGAGTCGGAGCAGTCATTGTCTCCCCCTCCGGCCAGCAGACTTCGTATTCCGCTCGACTGAGCTTCAAGGCTACCAACAATATCGCCGAGTACGAAGAAGTACTGCTGGGTCTTCACAAGGCACATGCGCTCGGAGCCGCCCGCGTCGTAGTCAAGACCGATTCTCAGGTCGTCGCCAAGCATATAGACAAGAGCTTCCAAGCCCGGCACCCAGACCTCGCCGCCTACCTCGAAGCCATTTGGAAACTTGACGCATCTTGTTGGGGGAAAATATCTCATCTTCAGGGTTATTGCCGAAGCAACATAAAGGCAGTCAGCAGGTTCGAAGGTTCCCAGAAGATCATCTTCGAAGATACCCGGAACCCGGTTCGAAGCACGAAGATAGGCCTTGGTTCGAAGTACATCTTCAAACTAAAGCTTTCCAAGATCTTTTCTGCCAGCTAAGATGGAAGACTTATCTTCTTTCTCATTAGATTAGTCTTTTACCATTTTAGCCCTATTAAGGGAATCGCATAGTTTCCACTATGTCGGTTGTAATAGAGGGGTAAATAGGTCTTTTCCTTAATGTTTGGGCCTATAAATACCCCCCATTTCACCCTGTAATAGGGACCGAATACAAGTTATTCAATACACACTTTCAAACTATTCTAAGTTATTATCCTTTCGGAGGCTTAGAACAGTTTGCTTCGCAAACACTTCGTTTGTTAGTTTCTTTTCTACAGAAACCTGTTAGCGTAATCTTTTACGCCAACAGTTGGCGCCGTCCGTGGGGAACCTAGTCCGAAAAACTTCGTTCTCTACCAACTTCTTACATCATGCCTCCTAAGCGGAGCGCACCTCGCAATCCTACTCGGAGGTCCTCTCAGATCTCCGGAGAGATACCCTTCGACACAGTTGAAGTCGGAGGGTCTTCGGCTTTCCCTCCATAAACTCCGGAAGGGGCTTCTATCCCTCGAGCATACGAAGCCTCTCCGCCAACCCCTTCCATACTCCGGCAGCCCGGAGTCACTTCTCCACCCTCTATCCCGATTCGAACTGATCCTACCAGTTCTCAAGACCCGGAAGGTCCTTCCGGAGGAGATGAAGATAGCCTTGGAGATATGGCCACTCAAATGGCCAACCTTCAAGCTGAGGTAGCAAGATGGCGACAAGAAGCTGCGAACAGGCTTCGCTCTCAAGCCATCCCAACTATCCCAGAAGTGCCTGAAGATGATGATATTGATTATCCCGAAGCCCCGGAGAACGCCTCCTACGACAATGAATCTCCGTTGCATCCTGAGCTGCAGAAGGTTCGCTTTGATCCAAAGTTTAAAACTTCGAAGCTCTGCAAGTATGCCGGAGATGAAGATCCCGGATAGTTCGCGCGTTCTTATGCCATAGCGATTGAGGCTAGCGGCGGAGTCAGAGACACTATGGCGAAGTGCTTCCCGTTAGCTCTTCAAGGAGTGGCGTTGAGATGGTTCTGGTCTTTAAAGCCAGGATCAATCAATTCATGGTCGCAGTTAAATTTTCTGCTGTCGGAGTATCTCCGTGAGCAGTCCTTTCCTCCACAACTGAAGTTGCAGGAACTTCGACTTCATCTTCACCCATAGGGGCTTCGATTTGCTCCTCTTGAGTATCCGGAGCTCTTACTTCTTCAATGTTAGCTTGGGGCTCCGGTATACCTGCAGTATCTTCAATGTGAATATTTCGTTGAGCTGCATCTTCATCAATCAATCTCACTAATAATATACCTTCATCTTCTTTAGAACCAGAGATTGAGGTTCTTGAGCTCGAAGGCACAGGATTCGAAGGTGCGAGATTTTTTGGCTTCCGAGCCACCTTCTTCACCGGAGTCCTTGCGGAGCTCGAAGCTCCGGCTTCAGCCATTCTTTTCTTGGGTCCTTTCTCCAGAGGCACCCAGTCCATCAGAGGGGGTGGAGTCAACTCCAACATTCCCCATACTCTGTTAAACCTTTCCCAACTCTCGACCAATTTAATTCGCCATTCTTTTTCAGTCGGAGTTGGGGCACCCAAAATCTTCTCTGAAGCCCTTACAATTTGCTCTGAAGTAATAGGGGCTGAAGAAGCTAAAAAATAATTCAAGTTAGTCTTTCTTCGAAGTAAATATGTACAATGCATGTTGGTTTCGAAGTTACCTGCAGGGCTCGAAGTAAAATTAATCTTGCGAAGACCGCCTTCCGAGTCATCCTCGAAGACGATAGGCCAGTTGGCCATCAGCGGAGGAATTTGCAGTCCGAGGAATTCTTCGGCTAAGTCCCGCATGCTTAACCTTCGGCTAATTTTCTGAAGCAGGTTAAGACGAGCTTCGAGCTGGTCTTCGTCAGGCTGCACTAAGGCTTCTTTCCGGAATTGAATTTCTTTGAGGGGCCCAGCCAGAGGACTGCTCGCTCCAACTTCGGCATAGAACCACCTCAGGACCCAATTAGTGTACCATCTAGCATTGATGGCCTTGGCAGGAAACTGAAGGGCATATTCGTCCCGAAGCCTAAAGTTGATAGAGCCGAAGGATACTACTACTTTTTCACCTCCGGAGCCTACGAAGGTCTTCGGCTGGCAAGTTGCTCTATGAAGTGCAGCGAAGATTTCTGCCCTCCCCTCACAACCTTCGGCTCTCAGCGCCCATTCAAAGATAGCTAACCTAGCTACTGCATTCGGAGATAATTGAGGGAGGGTTACATGAAACAGATCCAATACCTCCGCCAGGAAGTCTACAGCAGGAAGGCCCAAGCCAGCTTCGAAGAAAGCTTCGAATACTACTACTTCTCCGGGTCTTGGTGATGGAATCGATTCTTTGCCCGGCTTCCGAATCATAACTCCATTACTAATTTTTCCCCCTGCTGTGATTGCCAAAGACTCTCTCTTGCAGGTAGAAGGCCCCAACTCAAAAGATTGATCCAAATACTTGGTCGATGGTGGGCACAGACCTTGGTCATCGGCGATTTGGGGATTTCTCCCCCCTGCCGCCATGGATGTCGCCACCGGCATCGGAGGTGCCGCCGCCAACGCTGCCGCCGCTGCTGCTGTGGCCGCCTGTTGCCGAGCCAAGGCCGAAGGAGGTGCAGATCCCTTGGTCTTCACCATCGCGATCGCCGGATTGCTCTGAGGAAATGGAGGCTAGGGCTCAAGAACTCAAAGGGCTCAAAAGTTTTTGATTGCTAGAATGCGGTGAAAAGGTAACCGGGTAACTTCTAGGCCCTCTATTTATAGCCTAGACTTCACTTTCTTACCGTTAATCCATGTCGTTTCGCATTCCTGCCGTTACTTCTTTTACGAAATTAACGCCTGCTACAGTTTCCGTTGGAAACAGAAACTAACGGCTATTTCTTCTAAGTCTGAAAAGACTTTCGAACTTCCTAAGTCAGTTCTAAGATAGTTCGAAAAGCAATTACCTTAAGACTGATTCGGAGTTCATATCTTCATGCATTTCGGAGATAAAATAAAAACCAATAACCCCTATGATTGGTTATCTTTTCCTTTCGTATACTGCTCTCCTAACGTTGCAGGTCAACGGAGAAGCGTATTCGACGGGCTACTGTTGGGGGAAAATATCTCATCTTCAGGGTTATTGCCGAAGCAACATAAAGGCAGTCAGCAGGTTCGAAGGTTCCCAGAAGATCATCTTCGAAGATACCCGGAACCCGGTTCGAAGCACGAAGATAGGCCTTGGTTCAAAGTACATCTTCGAACTAAAGCTTTCCAAGATCTTTTCTGCCAGCTAAGATGGAAGACTTATCTTCTTTCTCATTAGATTAGTCTTTTACCATTTTAGCCCTATTAAGGGAATCGCATAGTTTCCACTATGTCGGTTGTAATAGAGGGGTAAATAGGTATTTTCCTTAATGTTTGGGCCTATAAATACCCCCCATTTCACCCTGTAATAGGGACCGAATACAAGTTATTCAATACACACTTTCAAACTATTCTAAGTTATTATCCTTTCGGAGGCTTAGAACAGTTTGCTTCGCAAACACTTCGTTTGTTAGTTTCTTTTCTACAGAGACCTGTTAGCGTAATCTTTTACGCCAACACATCTTTTATGGGGATATCCGTCCAAAGCACCCCAAGAAGTGAGAACTGCCAAGCCGACGCCCTCGCCAAAGCCGGAGCCAGCGGCCAAGCCTTGCCACCGGGCGACTTCTTCGAAGAGATTATCAAACCTTCGGTGCCCCTCCGCGACGAAGCACCAACCTCCGTAATGGCCAAGACCCCAGCGCCGCCTCGGCCAGCCGCGGTTCTCTGCATGGTTAGCAACGATTGGTGGGAGCCCATTTTGCGAGCACTCGGCAGCGATTTGGATGACCGGCCCAGTTCGGATCAAGCGCGGCTTCAACTCCACGCCAGATCTTTCCAAGTCATTGATGGCGTCTTGTACAAGTCAGGGGTATGTTCCCCGTTACTTCGGTGCATCTCTCACTCGGACGGGATAGCGATGCTCCGAGAAATCCACGAGGGGTTGTGCGGTAGCCATTTAGCCCCTCGGGCACTCACCGGGAAGGCCCTCCGGCAGGGCGTGTACTGGCCCACAATCGTCGCCGATGCTGAAGACTTAGTGCGTACCTGGCAAGGATGCCAATGGATGGGGCGACGGAGCCACAGGCCCCCGGTCAGCTTACAGCTCATCCCACCTGTGTGGCCTTTAGCTCGCTGCAGAATGGATCTCATTGGACCGTTCCCTAGAGCAAGAGGCAACCTGCGCTTCGCTGTTGTCGCTGTTGAGTATTTCTCCAAGTGGGTCGAAGCCGAGCCGCTGACTTCCATCACCTCCCGAAGTGTCCAGAAATTCTTCTGGCAGAACATAGTCTGCCGCTTTAGAGTGCCCAAGCAGCTCACGCTGGACAATGGCACTCAGTTCGATGTTGGGGCTTTCAAAGCATTTTGTGAAGAATTGGGAGTCCAGCTCTGCTTCGCAGCAGTTCGGCACCCTCAATCAAATGGGGCTGTTGAGCGGGCTAATGGACGTATACTCTCTGGCCTTAACAAACGCATCGTTGGCCTAGCTAAGGGATTGTGGCCTGAAGAGCTCCCGAAAATCTTGTGGTCCATTCGGACCACCCCTTCCCGTGCCACCAGATTCACCCCATTTTGGCTCCTCTTCGGTGATAAAGCAATGACCCTGACGGAAATCTAGGCTGGCTCGACGGGAGTCACAGCGCCCGAGAGCGATCAAGAGCGTGCCATCTCCCTCGATCTTATGGAGGAGACACGGCTCCGAGCCGTCGCCAACCTCTCACAATACTAGAGGCAGACAAAGGAGTGGTACGCACCCAATTTCAAGCGCAACGAGTTACAGCCTGGGCACCTCGTCCTGCGCGTGGTGGGCGCCCCAACGAAGCTAGGTAACAAATGGGAGGTCCCATACATCGTGACCAGCTCTAGGCGGCCTGGGTCCTACCGACTGGCTACCTTAGAAGGCGAAGACCTGAAACACACTTGGCACGCCGAGCACTTGAAGCGCTATTTTGCATAATTCTATGTCTCCCAGTGATGGCCGCTGTCGGCCGCTGTTGTACCCAGTTTACAATTCAATAATACTATGAGGCGAATGTTTCGGCCAAAATAGACACCCGTCGGTATCTAAGCGTCGTCTTTTCACCAGAAAATCGGGTTCCGAGCTCCGGCTCGACGCACCCTACAATCGGGTTCCAAGCTCCGGCTCGACGCACCCTCAATTCGGGTTCCGAGCTCCGGCTCGACGCATCCTACATTCGGGTTCTGAGCTCTAGCTCGACGCACCCTATAATCGGGTTCCGAGCTCCGGCTCAACGCACTCTTCATTCGGGTTCCGAGCTCCGGCTCAACGCACCCTACACCCGGGTTCCAAGCTTCGGCTCGACGCACCCTACAATCGGGATCCGACCTCCGGCCTACATTCGGATTCCGAGCTCTCCTCGATGCACCCTCGATTCGGGTTCCGAGCTCCGGCTCGACGCACCCTCGATTCGGGTTCTGAGCTCTGGCTCGACGCACCCTACATTCGGGTTCCAAGCTCGGCTAGATGCACCCTACAATCGGGTTCCGAGCTCCGGCTCTACTCACCCTCGATTCGAGTTCTGAGCTCCGGCTCGACGCACCCTACATTCAGGTTCCGAGCTCCGGCTCGACGAACCCTACATTCGGGTTCCTTGCTCCGGCTCGACGCACCCTCAATTCGGGTTCCGAGCTCCGGCTCGGTGCACCCTCGATTCGGGTTACGAGCTCCGGCTCGACTCACCCTACACTCGGGTTCCGAGCTCTGGCTCGGCGCACCCTCAATTCGGGCTTCGAACTCCCGTTCGATACAACTTAGTTCTTCCGCCTTCCTCACTGCTGTCCGCGCCCAGTCGACAAGCCGTCTGCCCACGAAGGAGGGGGGGAAGGAGCAGAGAATAAAGGGGAAGGAGCAAAGAAGGAAGGCTTCGATTATTTGCATCGTCAATACAACGTACAATATACAACGTTTGTTGCGAATTAAAAGTGAGAGGTTAAGCTAAGTCTTCGTCCAAGCCAAGCAGGAACCGGAAGGCTCTTCGGTCTGGACAGTCACCCGGGTCGGAGCCCGCCCTTGTCTGACGCTCCGGCGCTGTGCGCTTAGACTTCTCTTTCCTCTTCTGCCTTTTCTCTTCGTTCCTTTGGGCGCGAAAGGTCCTCTGATCTTCTTGCAATTGAGCCCAGCTACACAAACCCTCGGCCCCAGACGGTGCTTCGTTCAGACCAGCTTCCGCGTTGAACCAATCCACCGGTTCAGGTGATGAAGACAGAGCTCGGGGATCTTTCTCTTCTTCTTTAATTAGGCTCAGAACCCCTTGAAGAACTTCTGGGTCTGCATACCCCTCGATACCCCAAGGACGAAGCGCGCGGGCCGATTAGCTCTAAGGGCTTCAAAAATAGCCCATCGGTGCCAAAGGCTAGAGTACCTCAATGTCGCAATCGCGAGCGGAGCAAACACCCTGAATAAGTTCCCGAAAAGCAAGTACCCTTTATTAATGCATAGATAAGTTTCTAAACTATTACAAGATTTGCAGCATGAAGACTCTAAGGAAACTACACCTTCGGGTCCGGTTGGCGCGTCGTGGCCGAAGGCTTCGAAGGAGCCGGAGGTTCGCTCGAACGAAGGGCCTCGTCCAGCCAAGCCTTAATTGCGTCAGGGCCCTTGGCTTGCCAGGTTGCCTGGAGGGCTCTCCAGGACTGAGCTACCACCGGGCTCGGCGATAGGAGGTGGCTCCCCCCGAAGGCGACGAGGTGTGAGCTCAAGGCGAAGAAAGGGGGAGGCCAGACGTCTCGATATGTTAGAGGATCCTGAGCGCAGTTACCCGGGCTGATATCTCACCGTATTTTGACAAGGTGCGGCCTATCTGCTGGACGGCGGCCTAGATGAACTTTAGCCGGCGGCTAAGGGGCTCCCGAGTGACGTCGAAGGTCCTACACCTGGTGCCATAGCACGCCAACACCATCCGGAGGGACACTATGGTGTCGGCCGCCGTCTTTTCCCCCTGGGCCAACGCTTCGGTCACCTCTTCATTCCGTGCCAGGAGGTCCGCTGCAGTCCGCTATAGCTGGAACACTCGAGCTTCGAGGGCCTCGGCGTTGGCTACGGCCTCCCGAAGTTCGTTCATGTCTGAGACCTGAGCCTGAAGCACGAAGACTTCTCCTTCGAGTCGCTCCACATCTTCGGCTCAGGACCGGAGCCTCTCCACCTCTGCAGCCTGGGCCCAAAAGGCGTCGACCTCCACCTCGAGTTCGTCCGCTCGAGTAGCCCACGCTCGGAGTCCCTCCAGTTCAGCGACTCGGGCCTTGAGGGAGTCGACCTCCGCCACTTGGACCTCGAGCACCTCGGCTCTAGCGGCCCAGGAGCGAAGGCCTTCGATCTTGGACGCCTGCTCGCGGACCAACCTCTCGGCAGCTTCTGCTCAGCCAGAGAGCTCCGAAGTGTTGCTCTCGCGGCGGCGGCGTTCGGAGAGTAGGGAGAGCATCGAGCCCTGCGCCAGCGCGTCTACCTGCACATGAAACGGCGAGTCAGGGAGACTAGGGGCTCGCCAGGGGGCGCTCTGGGGAAATACCTGGCCCACGGCGTTCTCGATGGCCCGGTTGAGCTCGAGGCTGTCCGACAGGCTAAGCTCGTCTATCACCCGAGCCTCCCACAAGCACAGGTAGGAGTCGTGGACCGGGGCCACCCTCGACGCGAAGTCTTCGCCTTCCTCTAGGAAGGGGCACAAGAGGGGCACGCTAGAGCGTGGGCCCCTCAAGCTAGAGGGCGGCCGGGGCTGGACCCCGATCTCTCGGTCAGCCCCCTAGGAAGCTTCTTCGGGGGCCTCTTCTGACTCCACCTCATCACATGGCTCTAAAACCCCCACCGCGTTGGCAGGGACTTCGGACACTGCGTTGGCGCCATCCTCGAAAGGAATCGGGGCCAGATCTGAGGCCCGAACAGATGTACCTGCTCAGAAGAAACAGAGGTTAAGGTTGAAAGGGCCCGATGCTTCGAGTAAAGGATGAACGAGTTTATGTACCTTCATCCCCGGCTGATAGAACAGATTGTCTATCGAGTTCACCGGGGAACCCACCGCCGCTGCGGCGAGTTCGGCCTCGACGTCAGCACTTCTTTTTACGGCTCCAAGGGGATCAGCCAATCCCCCCCGGTCTAGGCTGTCAGTCTCCTTACTCCCTCGAGAGCTGGCGGAGATCCCCTTTGAGGCTAGATCGCACGGGGGGGTAGACTTGGGTGACGGTGCCACTCCATTAGACGGCGCCTCATGCCCGGTCCCCGGAGCAGGCGCCGAAGTGTTCGGAGGGGCAGCAGTGCCTCCCGCTCCTTCGGTAGCCGGCCACTCCGGTCGAACCAGATCCGGGACCGCCGGGGGACCCTCCGGTTCTGTCCCTACTCCCTCGCTGGAATACCCCCATTCGGAGTGGGAGGCGGAGGAGTGAGCCGGAGAGAGCCTCCTCGGGCCCTTCACCATCTTCTTTTTCTTTGAAGGGTGCCTGGGGTAAGGGCCGGCCTCGAGGTCAACCACCCTCCTCTTTGAAGCGGCGCGAAGGACCTCCTCCTCCGAGAGAGGCGGGTAGGAGAGCTCGAGCGCATCCCACACGCGGTTATGCTGCCCATAGGATCCCACAAGCTCCACCCGGCATTTGTACTCAGCCGGGGTAGGAGCCCTGAGGATCTTCTCCGCCATTCGGGCCACTTTCTTGGGCGTCTTGGCGACGAGCGACCCTGTACCTGAAGGTTAGCTCCGAAAACCTCCCAAGCGCAGTAAAAGATGAGTAGGACCAAAGAAGAGAGCAAATCGTTACCGAGCCGACGGGAGAGCTCCGTCGATGTTGATTCATCCTGGCTGCTCCGAAGTGACGCCGGCCACTCCTCCTTCAGCGGCGGGATCTCGAGGGCCACAAACTCCTCCGTCAGGTCCCGCATACTCATCCGGCGGGTGACGATTTGGAGAAGCTGGATCCGGGCGGAGACCGAGCCGGCGCTGGCCTCGATGACCGCCTCCCTCCGGAACCAGATGTGGCACGGAGGCCCGGCAAGTCTAGAGCTGAGCCCTACCCGGACATAGAACCATCAGTGCACCCACTTGCAGTACCACCGCTCGTTGTTAGCCTTCGCAGGGAAGCAGTCCGCGTACCTCCTCCGAAGCTAGAAATTGATACTCCCGAAGGCCAGCACCCGACCGTCCTTCTTCTTCGGCTGGCAGAGGGCTTCGTGCATCTGCGCGAAGACCTCCGCCCTGCCTTCGCAGCCCTCGGCGCGCATGGCCCACTCGAAGATAGCGAGGCAATCCACGGTATTCGGGGACAGCTGCGGGAGCTCCAGGTGGAAGGCGTCCAACACTCCGGTGAGGAGCTCCGAGGCGAGGAACCCCAGTCCCATGTCGAAGAAGGCCTCGAAGATGACGACCTCCCCTTTTTGCGGCGCTGGGACTGACTCCGGGCCCGGCTTCCTGGCCCTCGATTCGGGGCCAAGGCGGCCCATAGTCGCTTGTTCGATGGATGCGTCGGTGCTCGCCGATGGCCCCAGCTTCAGGGTCTGCTCCCGAAACTGCTCTAAAGCAGGACGGAGCTACCGTGAGTCGCGTGCCTCCGTCGGGCCTGAAGCGGCCACCGCCGCTGCCACTTGGCGCTGCAGGAAGTGGATGTCTACCGCCGCGGTGGGAGCACTCCTCTCTGCCATAGCAAGAGGAAGCAAGGTAAAGCAAGGGCTCAAGAGCAAGCGTTCGCCATTAAGAATGCTAAGGAACTAAGCGAGTGGGCAGGAGAGGGCTTGGCCGGCGCAGCAGGGGTATTTAAGCAAGGAGGCCACCGCTGGTCCACCTTTCGCCGCTCGGTACGCGCGCGCGCCGGTCGCATGGCGCTCGCATTTAAGACATTGATGGCGCCTCGGGTGCGCTCGTCTCCCACGGTCCGCCTCCCCCGCATCACCTGCATGCTTGTCGCATTAACTGCGCCAAGTAATGCGCTAGCTAAACTCCTCGGGCGCCAGAACTTGGCGGTCAAAGCCGCGTGGGCGTCAAAGCGATCGGTCAAAGTTTTTTCCTTCGAAGGTGCGAGGAGGGGCTAGCTCGCCAAAGGTGCTCCGAGATCGGCTCTCGACCTCCGGATCCTAGGACGCTTCAAGGTTCCGAAACATCTCTGGAACAATCGAACAGGGCCACCCCGCAGTGGGATTCAGTATCTCTACGTAAGTCGATTTCTTATAAAGATTATCGGAATTATCATGTGCGCTTCCACCCTCTCTTGTGTAGGACCCTCGAGAGGAAAGAAGCGAGGGGCTACTATTGGGGGAGATATACCCAATGACAGTGGGGAGCGTGAAGGCCCGTATGGCTCTAAAGGAAGGCTACAGCCGGAAGACCTGAAGCCCTACGCTAGAGGTGCCTGAACCTCCGAACAAGGAGACTGGAGGCCTCCGGGGGCTCCGAGACGTGCCGGAGGGGCCCTCGGGGCGGGGGGAAGAGACCGGCCAGATGCCGGAGGCCAACCTTCGGGCGGACCAGAGGCTTCAGAGGGAGGCCGTGCGTGGAGAAGACCCAGTCAAGACCGTACGGGGACAAGATCGTGATCGCCTACACCGTGTCGGGCATACTTTGCAGCGCCCGACATGGCCGATACGCTGTCAGAATCGCACCTTCTTGTCTGTACTATGTAACATCTACTTTGTCTGAACCGCTGACCTATGTCAGACCGAGTAGCAGTTGGGGTTTGGAGGTACTCGACCCTTCAGAGCGGGTCACCCTATAAATACCCCCCAACTACAGTTGTAATAAACACACGATCCAAGAATACAGTTTGCGAACAGCGCCCCATTACTTCCATCCACTGAGAAAACCTGTTGGTTCGATTCGTCGTCCCAACACAGCTATAGAAAAAGACAAAAGAAGAATAGCTAGGGCCTACAATAAAAAGGTTAAGCCAAAATCATTTCAAGTTAGTGATTTGGTTTGGAAGATGATTTTGCCCTTAGGCACTAAGAGCCCCAAATTTGGTAAATGGTTGCCTAGTTGGGAAGGCCCTTTTAAAGTATCCGAAATCGCTCCAAGTAATGCATACTTGTTAGAATCTCTACAAGGAGAGCGATTTGGAAGAGCTTTGAATGGCGGGTATTTGAAAAAGTACTTCCCAAGTGTGTGACAAAGCGCTTGAAAGTGTCGAAAGGCCGATATGGAAGGTATCGTCCTTAGTCTGTTATTCTTTTAGTTCACTTAGTTCACTAAAAGGCAGGGGGCATGTGTTGATAGCAAAAAATGGCATTAATGGTCAAGATTGTCAAAATATCAATTTTGGTAATTTTAGCCAAAAATACACAAGTCTTCGATCAGGCCGAAGCCTTATATGGTCGAAGGCCCATCGAACATTGGGCTTCAGAGGTCTTTTACCGGCCTGCTAGCTTTGGCCCGAAGGCCCTTCGGAGGCCTGCCTCTCCGAAGCTTCGGCCTGAGGAGTAGGCTTCGGCAGCCGTGCCGAAGGCCCACTTTGGGCTGGCTTCGGAGATAGAGTTTGAGTCTGATTCTAGTTGTTTTTATCCCTAAACTTGATTAGACCGAATCCTACCAGATTAGCTTTAGAGATAAGAAGACTAGCCCCTATAAATATAGGGGTGAGGCCAGCTCATTAGACCCCCCAACACAATTCAAACACAAAACCCTAGCTCTATATCGTACTTTACTTTTATTTACTTTTCTGCACAACCTTCGTGGGTTTGCCTGGAAGCCCTCCACTAGCCACTTCAAAACAGTGGTAAGCCTTGTTACTTCACCTGTGAAGTACCTGTTAATCTACGTAACAGATTGCTATTTCCTTGTTACTTCGCCTGTGAAGTATCCGTTAATCTACGTAACAGATTGCTACCTTCATTTCTCTACTACAACACTTAGTAAATTCGATCTCCAGGCCAAATTGGCACTTGAACTCTGTTCTGTTGCAGGTTTTCACGCTCGAAGCCCCCATCGCCAAAGGTGTCTGCATCTAGGAAACTGGTTTCGGAGGCTGCCAGAACGCACTTCGGTGGAACCCTGCTTCGACTACCCGTGTCGGACCCATCACGCTATTGTCGGTCTATTTGAGTTCCCACGCTAGAGCGCTCCACAATAGGCTTTGTCGCACTAGGCTTTGTCATGCCACTACTCAACCCCCGTTGCCACTGTTAAGGGTAGTCGGAACATGACGTTAGTGTTGTGTCATGCTTAGGCTTGTTCCTAAGTATCCACACACTTTTGGATGATCGAACTGACCTAAGTGCAGGGGCACGTTTTCATGTCAACACACTAGTTGTAGATTGAACAAGAGTTAACTACTCCTAACCTAAGGGATACATATTTATAATCCATAGACTTGTTGTCCATGTAACTTATCCAACCGATCCTATATGAATCTGTAACCACCTATTGCTCTTATCTCCATCGTCTCTCTTTCCGATCATGTAGTCGTTGCAGACGGAATTCTTTGACTTTCTTTGACCGGATCTTCCTTGACCTTCTGTTGACCGTGCGCCTTCCTTGGTGGGCCTTGGGCTTTACTAATTCCTGGCAACAACAACTTCACTCAAGCCCAGGGTATTTCGATTCTAGTGCTCCAGCTGTATTTTCTATTGAATGGATTGTGTTTGATTCAATGTGTACAAGTAATTGATTTTCAGATTGCACTATAAAGATTTATCTAATCTGAGAGATACTTTTGTGCTAAAATTGTTTAATTAAATACTGGTTTTTAACTTGTGATGAATTACATGCATGACTAGTATTTGATTAAATGCCTGTGAATTGCTATTTCCATGAGTTTGATGAAATATCTATGATCTATTGAAATGCTTGTTGATCTATTGTCTGATCTGTGATTAGATTTAATCCTCATCTAAGAACTGTGTTGATGTCTTTTCAATGTGGACATTGGTTGTTTTTTATAGGCTAGATTATTTTTGGTGCGTGTGATCTCTCAAACTATCGTATCATATCATATTTGACAGGAGAGTGATACCACTAGCTTTATCTGGGATTCTGCTGTGTTAACTCTTTTGCTTCTGCTTGTTCCTTTAGATGTCCGCTGGGTGTTTGGAAAAGGCCATCAATTCGAAAGAATTTATCGAGGCACCTATTCACCCCTCCTCTAGTCACATGTTCTGGTCCTACAATTGGTATCTGTTGGCGTAAAAGATTATGCTAACAGGTTTCTAGAAATTAGAAACTAACAAACGAAGTGTTTGTGAAGTAAACTATTTCAAGCCTCCGAAGTGGATAATAGCTCAAAACAGTTCGAAGATGTGTATTGAATAAGCCAATATTCCATCCTTATTACAGGGTAAAACAGGGGTATTTATAGGCCAAAACCTTAGGGAAAAGACCTTTTTACCCCTCTATTACAACCGACATAGTGGAAACTATTCGGTACCCTTAATAGGGCTAAAATGGTTAAAGACTAATCTAATGAGAAAGAAGATAAGCCTTCCATCTTAGCTGGAAAAAAGGTTTCTCTGAGGAGTCTACGTTCGAAGATATACTCCGAACTAGAGTTCGCCTCGAATCTTCGAACATGACCCAAGGAAACCGGAGTTGGATGTTACAGAACTTCAGCTAAATAGCCTGTCTTCGTCTTGTTGTAATAGTAACCCTGAGGATGAAGTATTTTCCCCCAACAGTAGCCCCTCAAATACGCTTCTCCGCTAGATCTGTAACATTAGGAGAGCAGAATACGCAAGAAAAATAATCATGCGTAGGGGTTAACGGATTTAATCATCCTCCGAAATACATGAAGATTCAAAACTTCGAATTGATTCCTAAGGAAGTTACATTCGAACAATCCCAGAATTAACTTAAGAAGTCAGAAAGAATTTTAGACTTAGAGAAAATAGCCGTTGTCCTTTTCCTTTCAGCAGAAGTTACGCGGTGCATTAACTTTGTAAATGGCAACGGTCAAGAATGCGAAACATCAAATGTGAACGGTAAAAAATTATGGGCCTAGGCTATAAATAGAGGACCCAGACACTTCTCGAATACCATTGCGCAACCAATCTTTAGCCTCCAGACTAGCTTTAGCATTCGGTGCAAATTCATGGAAAAAAATAGCTTCAAGGCTCCTGGGGCGACTTCAACCCTAGCTCGGCAGCAAGCTATGGCTGCGGCATAGGTAGCAATAGTAGCAGCACCAACACCAGCGGTGGCTCCGACGGTGGCCGTGACGGCGGTGATGGCTCCAGCGAGAAATCCTCAACAAATTGGTCCTCATGATCTCCTCCTGGCTTCTTCGAAGTATGCATACTAGTCTTATAAACAGGGGCCATCTACTTGCAAGAGGGAGACGATCGCAGCGGCAATAGAGGGGAAGATTGGCTCGGAGGGTCGTCATCTGGAAACCTAGAAAGGAGGCCATCCCTTCATCAAGGCCTGGAGAAGTTGTAGTCTTCGAAGCATTCTTCGAAGCGGGGTTAGGACTCCCAGCAGTGGACTTCCTGTCGGAGGTATTGGATCTGTTTCATGATACCCTTCCTCAACTATCTCCGAATGCAATAGCACGCTTGGCCATCTTCGAATCGGCGCTGTGAGCTGAAGGCTGCGAAGGAAGAGCAAAAATCTTTGCAGCACTGCATAGGGCATCTTGCCAACCAAAAACTTACCAAGGCTCTAGAGGGGAGAAAATCGTAGTAGCCTTCGGTAGTATCAACTTCAGACTCCGGGATGAATTCCAACTGCGATTTCCAGCGAAGGCCATCAACGCCAGATGGTACACAGATTGGATTCTCCGGTGGTTCTATGCCGAAGTTGGAGCAGGCAGCCCTCTGGCCGGACCTCTGCAAGACATATACTTCCGAAGAGAAGCCCAAGTTACCCAAATCCCGCCCAACTCGAAGCTCGCCTTAGCCTGCTCCAAAGGATTAGTCACCGCTTGAGTATGCAGGACTTAGCAGAGGAGTTCATCGGGCTCCAAATTCCTCCTCTGATGGCCAACTGGCCTATCACCTTCGAAGAAGATCCGGAGGGTGGACTCCGAAAAATTTCTTTGAACTCGAGCCCTGTAGGTAGCTTCGAGAAACAACATGTTTTTATATACGATTGTTTGATGAAATGTCTAATACAGCTTATCTTTCAGCTTCTCAATCCCCTATGACTTTGGAGCAAGTTGTTCGAGCTTTGGAGAAGATTCTAGGAGCTCCAACTCCGGCCGAAGAAGAGTGGAGAACAAAGCTAGTGGGTAGTCCGGAGTTGTAGCCCCCCTCTTCCGGACTGGGTGCCTTCTGAGCAAGGGCCGAAGAAGAGGAAAGCGGATGCTGAGACTTCAGCTCCGGCTAAGACCCCGGTGAAAAAACTAGCCCGAAAGCCGAAGAATGTGGCTCCTTCAAGACCTGTGGCTTCGCCCTCCGATTCATCTGAAGATGATGGAGTTAGAGAAATGCAAAGGGCTCTCGTGGACCTAATTATCGAAGATGAAGCCCATGCAGATATAGATACTTGCAACGCAGCAAGCGTGCCAGATGCTTTAGGTAACTCTGGCTAGGCTGTGACCTCAAGTGACCAGCCTGACTTGCCGCATCAAGAAGCCCCTGTTACTGAAGGCGGAGTCGAAGATACAGCCGAAGAAGCTTCGATTCCGGATGAAGTGGTAGTTGTGGCTCCAAGGGAAGATCCAGCAGTCAACCCTTCGGTTCCAAACTTCAAGTCCGATGATGACTTCGAAGTGGCCTTCGACCCTCCGAGTAGCCCCATACTTATTCGCCGACAGGACTTTGGAGGTAAACTTCACTTGAAGCGCCTTTTTTCTTCGCCCTGAAAAATTATGCAATATATAATACCTTTGTTTTAGCAGGGTACGCTCCCATGGAGGTGACTCCTTCTGTGAATACTGCTCCAGGGACCTCGACATCTCCGGGGACGGTTCCAGTGAGAAACCATGTTGAAGAATATGGTTTTGATATTCCAGATGTGATGAGTGATTGTCAGCGGAAGTCAAAGGAAGAGAGATATGAAGACCTGCCGAGTCTGAGGTGCATGTGACTCAGGTACATGGGCAGCGAGCGACGGCCGGGTAGAGGAGCCGTGGAGTCGAGCTGGCCCAATCCGGGTACATGGCTAGGAGCGGCAGAGGATCCACCGGTCTGTTGACTGGGTTTGACTCAGGTACATGGGCGGCGAGCGATTGCCGGGCTGAGGAAGCTGCGGGGTTGGGTCGGCCCAATCCGGGTACCGGTGTGAAGACGGTGGACGCTTTGTCAGTTTCGGCGTAAAACTAACAATCTATGTTTATTTCGTTTTTAGGACATTAATATTTAGTTTTAATGTTTAGAATATTTTTATTCGAGGTGAGTTAATTTTTCTAAGAATATTTTAGTAATTTTAGGAATTTATTTAGAGTCAGGTTATTTTACCCGTGGGTAAATTAGTCTTTTCATGTATTAGGATTTGCCTATAAATAGGCCCCTATCCCCTTGGGATAGTTGACTGTTTTTTTTGATAGATCAATCTACTACAGTTCAATCTCTTATTTTGGTTTTCATCTTCCACCGAAAAAACTTTTCATTTTCTGATCTGAAGTTTCGCCGGAGATCCACGGCAGGGCCTACACGCCACTGGTGCTGCAGATTCCTGACGCGCGGCACCGCTGTGCTTCTTTCACCTCACGTCCAACTCAGTTGCAGTCCTCCACTCCGACAGAGCAGCAAGCCGTGGGGGCCCTCGCGGTGACATCCGCCCCAGGCAAATCATTGCTACAGAGTAGACTCCAGCGGCAAGCAGGCCGTGGGGCCCTCGACGTGTTTTTTTCGTTCCCCCGCGGTGGCTTGAAGGAATTTTTTTCTCCCGTGCGACGTACAGGCAAAAGCTTCTTACGCCGTGGCAAAAACCACAGCAGCAGGCTGCGGGTC
>JAAALK010001733.1:0-51197 GCA_019279435.1 Zizania palustris
ACTTATACTTTAGATGACACTACTACAAAGCGACACTGTAGCGGCGGGCAAAATCGACCTATAGTGGCGGGCATCCAGTCCGCCACTGCTCTAACGCCACTGCTATCGCTGGTTAGCAGTGGCGGTCAGAGCGCCCGCCACCGCTGTGTTAACAGCAGTGGCGGGCGTGCTGACATCATCTGCCCGCCACTGCCGTTATCAATAGCAGTGGCGGGCAGATGATGTCAGCACGCCCGCCACCACTATGTCAACAGCAGTGGCGGGCGCGCTGACCTCATCTGCCCGCCACTGCCGTTATCAATAGCAGTGGCGGGCAGATGATGTCAGCACGCCCGCCACTGCTGTGTATAAGCCATAACACAGAATGCTGTGATCCCACAAACCAAAACACAGAAATTATATGCTTCACACAGCCATCCACATACACAGCAGCAAAACATCCACATATCCACATACACAGCAGCAAAACATCCACATATCCACATACACAGCAGCAAAACATCCACATATCCACATACACATCCACAACAACAACACATCAACACAACAACCATCAATCTCATCAATTTTCAAAAATTCACAATATTTACATTCTTCCGGTTTTTGTTTCGCAATAACCATCCATCAACACAATTCATTGTTTCACAAATACATGCTCATGCGGTTTATGTTTTCTTGGAAGGCTAACTCATATCTTAATTGGTTCGCCTTTTCATTCTTCCGGCCCAATCATACAAAGTTGGATGCTTGGCCACTTCACTCTCAGGATCGAAAAATACTCCAAGCTCATGAAGAATCTCATGCATCGTGAAGCGGCACATCCTTGATACGATTTCGTACATTTGTGATTCAGAGAGTTGGCTCTTCTCGGCAACGGTTGATGGACCTGACGCCTGCATACGTAAAATATAAGTACATACGCTGCAAGTTATATTAGATTAACACACAAGAAATCAACTTACTTCTTTAGTATCCTCAGATACTGTCCGCCCAAACTTTCCTAAGTTATTGCTCATGAAATCACAAGTATAGTAGCCACAATGCACGGAACCAAGAGATTGTTTGTGACACTTCAAAATAGACAAAGTTAGAACGATATATAGTTTGGCTTTATCAATTGAATTAACAAATTTAAAAATATAATATTACCGGAAAGTTGGTTCTGATAAGCATTTCTTTCGGCCTCTGTGGATCATGTGGGCCACCTAACTTTTCCACGTAGTATCTATGTGCACTCTGAATAACATTTAATATATCTTGATATTCTTTTTGGGTTTGTCGAGCGAGTCGAGCACATAAACCCTTGAGCTTTTTGGGTATATCAGAAGTGCAATCCAATGATCACTATCGAAAGAAGTAATATATGATTATGTTAGTTTCATAATCGATAAAACGTGTTTAAGTGGATATAGTGGGTATACTTACTTAAAGTTATATGCCCCACATATAATTTCTCTGTCCTTCCATTGATACATGCACCGCGCAATATACAACGCGGCACAACTCCTTTTGTTCTTCTTAAGTTTGTCTTCGTCTTTATTGAACATCTTTCTTTGAAATTTTTTCTTACCCGCAGTCCAGTACTTGCTATCATTCTGGTTTAGTGTCGGGTTCAGCGCACTTTGGCTTATTAATGACGGGTTTAGGTACCCATACAATTTAGACTCGTCACCGCGTGAATTACAACTGCATATGTTATAAAACAATAGTCAATATAAGACATTATTTATTTTTTCTTTGTATTGACAAAGTATAAAGTACTTACATGCACCAGAGCATCATGCTTGTGATGTCGGTTCGCTTCAGACGAAACATCTGATGGAAGTCGTCGAAAAATAGTGCAAGCTTAAACTCTGGGCAGTTGAATATTTCTTGTGGAACCGTCAGTTCTATTTGTGTTACACCTAACGAAGACGCTTCGAGGTACCAGTCATGAAATATTTTCATCGTCCAAGGCATACAATTAAGTACTCCTTGGGGTAATAATGGTTTGCCTGGTTCGTATTCGATATAATCCTCGTCTCCGTAGGTCCTCTTATCAACAGAAAGTGAGCCCGCATGCTTTTGTACTGGAGCCTTTATGGGAGCCGCTTCGGGCATAGAACGTGTTTGCCCCAAAGTATTAAAAAATTTATGCATTTCAGATTTCAGCGCAGAACACTGCCCAGCTTGAACAGTTATCTTGTGGATTGCTGGCTTTGGGCATGCATCTTGTTTTTCAGGCTCGGCAGCAACTAGCACTGGCACTTGAGGATCAGCCGGAACTGGCACTTGAGGCTCAGTCGGAACTAGCACTGGCATTTGATCTGGCTCTGGCACATTTGTGTTGGGCTCATCAGTGGGCTCAAGCACTGGCACTAGCTTTGTCACTTGAGGATCAGAAGTCACTTTCGATTCTATCACTTCTGCCACTTTATTGGGAACTGGCTCTTCCTCTGCCTTTTCCTCTATTTCACGCTCATCAACAGGTGATAATGATCCTATATTTTGCACATCCTGAGATGAAAGATATGCGGGGGATTGTGATGAGACAATAGGTGATTTACTCTGAGAACTTGTCTGCAGTAATTTGATATCTCGGCTCGCCCATAGGACAAAGTTATTTAGAGCATCTCCGATTGTCTCAATCCCCTCATCAGGCATTGGAAGATCCAAGGGGTCATTAATAAATCTGTCGTTGGTGATCTCATTGACCTGAACCTTGGTATAGTCAGCAGGAATAGGCCGATTGTGAAATAAATCCCCAGGCATAGCAATGCCTCGTGCAGCCTCTTGGGAATGCCCTTTGCGCCCTATCGGTACATGCAGGCTACAGGGTGTGTCCTCTTTAATATAATTTACAGGAAATTTGTCTTGTACTGAGCCAACACTGCTTGGTACGTCGAGTCGTACCTCTGGCACAATTATTTGTCCAGCTGCAGCCTGCATTATGTTTGGATTCTCGTTAATAAATTCAAAAAAGTGTCGCTCCCACTCTGCACGGCGCTCTGCGGCGTCGTCTGTGCGTGCTTGACGCTTCTTGTATGTGGCACCCTCCTGTTTCTTGAAAGTATTTTTCCAGGGTGCTATAGAAGAGACACCTCGGGTGCGCCCTCGATGTTCCTCGTTTCCGAGAGCAGATGTAAGCTGGTCATTACATCCCTCGGGCTTGAACTTTCCAGTCTTCTCCAACTCAGCGATTTCCTGTGCTTTCTGGAATACTTCACTAGTCCGTGAGTCGGAGAGCATATATTGGCCCTCGGGTGTTTTTTTAGCTCGACCTAGGAGCCATCTCTTAGTGCGCTGATCAGCACCTGAAAACTGTTCAGGTAACCCAGCCGCACGGTCCTCCTCCTCCTTTTTACTCCACTCATCCTCCTTAGCCTTATATCCACCTGGCCCAAGTTTATGGGGGAACTTATTCTTCTTATTAAGTTCTTTGAACATTATGCTCTCTTGTTTGGCTTCTTCGGAGCAATGCTGCATTTTGAATTCATTCCATTCATTTGGCGTTATAAAGCCGTAGTCGTTGAGTGGCGACTCATCTTTCTGAAGGTATTGTGTGTTCAGTTTAGTCCTAAATGTACGGAGAGCCTTCCCGATAGTCTTCAATGTGGCAGCTTTAGCGTCTTCTAAGCGGTCTTCCGGGAATTTATAATGCGCTTTTATATGCTGCCACAATTCGTTCTTTGTAGATTCAGGGACAGTCTTCCAATTTTTCCAAACTATCTTACATCGCTCCCTGGCGAGACATCCACAGTCGTTACGCCACTTCGCTGTGATTTCTTTTGGCTTCTTTGGAGCCCCATCAACATGCACTTCTTCAACCTCATAGATAGCTGTATGTAGCTTGTTCTTCTCCCGTTTCCCTCTCCTCTTCGCATTTGCAGACGATGTTGTGGCAGCGGGCTCAACATCTGTTCGCTCAGCTGACTCAATAGCTGGGACAATAGTTGTTCTTTTCTCGACTTGGAATAATCGACGCTTGCTTCCTCGCTTTGGACGATCCTACGATGATAGACAATGTGAGCTTCAGGAATGTAATCCTCGGTTAGAAGCTGCTCTGACTTGTTACTAACGTAATAATTACCTCCGCTTGAGCTTCAGGAATGTAATCCTCATCGACGTCTTCTCTCGTTCTCTTCTTCCTAGGCTCCATTGGATGTTCATTCTCCGGAGAGTGGTACGAAGATTCGCTATCGGAGGATCCTTCAGATGAACCCTCTTTATTTGTTTTTGCGGGAGACTCGTAGATGAGCTCCTCGATGGAACGTCCTTCTTCCGCCATAGATAAACTATTCATATGAAGATGCTAATGTATCAGAATTTTGGTTATGCAAAAAAGGTCTGATGTCATATTAATCCTAAAGTTAGGATGTTGTGTTGTTTTCTCTCTCTAGTGTTGTTGAGGCCTCAGCATATTTTGTGTTGTTTTTCAAAATGTTCATGTCTGCCATGGAACCATGTTCACGCCCATTCCCTGTCAGCAACACGAGAAAGAAGTTGTTGATAGGAATGGACGTGTCACATGGTTTGATGACATACATGAGATAACTAAATAACAATTTGCATCATAGGCCTCTAAAAGGAATTGCAGAATCTAATGTTGGTCTTCAACCGGATGCATGAACTTGAGGATTAGTATATAGTAGCCTTAGAAATAATAGCAGTAGTAAACTGAACACAATGTTGTTGAGGCCTCAGCATATTTTGTGTAGCTTTTCAAAATGTTCATGGCTGCCATGGAACCATGAACACATCCATTCCCTGTCAGCAACACGAGAAAGAAGTTGTTGATAGGAATGGATGTGTCTCATGGCTTGATGACATACATGAGATAACTCAATAACAATTTGCATCATAGGCCCCTAAAAGGAATTGCAGAATCTAATGTTGGCCTTCAGCCAGATGCATGAACTTGAGGATTAGTATATAGTAGCCTTAGAAATAATAGCAGTAGTAAACTGAACACAATGTTGTTGAGGCCTCAGCATATTTTGTGTAGCTTTTCAAAATGTTCATGTCTGCCATGGAACCATGAACACATCCATTCCCTGTCAGCAACACGAGAAAGAAGTTGTTGATAGGAATGGATGTATCTCATGGCTTGATGACATACATGAGATAACTCAATAACAATTTGCATCATAGGCCCCTAAAAGGAATTGCAGAATCTAATGTTGGCCTTCAGCCAGATGCATGAACTTGAGGATTAGTATATAGTAGCCTTAGAAATAATAACGGTAGTAAACTGATCACAATGTCGTTGAGGCCTCAGCATATTTTGTTGCCATGGAACATTAGAGGGAAAAACAACACAAAATATGCTGAGGTATCAACAAAACTAAAGAGAGAGAACAACACAATCTCCTAGCTTGAGAATTAATATAGTGGCTTCGGAAGTAATAGCTGACTACTGTAGCCAAGAAGATTTTTCATACATTTCCCACCTTTGACACTGTGATCAGTTTACTACTGTAGCCTCAGAAATAATAGCAGTAGTAAACTGATCACAGTGTCAAAGGTGGAAAATGTATGAACACTCTTCTTGGTTACAGTAGTGAGCTATTACTTCTGAAGCTACTATATTAATCCTCAAGTTAGGAGATTGTGTTGTTCTCTCTCTCTTGTGTTGTTGAGGCCTCAGCATATTTTGTGTTGTCTTTCAAATATGTTCATGGCTGCAATGGAACCGTGAGCACATCCATTCCCTGTCAGCAACACGAGAAAGAAGAAGTTGTTGAACGGAATGGATGTGTCCCACGGCTTGATGACATACATGAGATAACTCAATTACAATTTGCATCATAGGCCCCTAAAAAGAATTGCAGAATCTAATGTTGGCCTTCAGCCAGATGCATGAACTTGAGGATTAGTATATAGTAGCCTTAGAAATAATAGCGGTAGTAAACTGGTCACATTGTTGTTTAGGCCTCAGCATATTTTGTGTAGCTTTTCAAAATGTTCATGGCTGCCATGGAACCGTGAGCACATCCATTCCCTGTCAGCAACACGAGAAAGAAGTTGTTGACCGGAATGGATGTGTCTCACGGCTTGATGACATACATGAGATAACTCAATTACTATTTGCATCATAGGCCCCTAAAAAGAATTGCAGAATCTAATGTTGGCCTTCAGCCAGATGCATGAACTTGAGGATTAGTATATAGTAGCCTTAGAAATAATAGCGGTAGTAAACTGGTCACAGTGTTGTTTAGGCCTCAGCATATTTTGTGTAGCTTTTCAAAATGTTCATGGCTGCCATGGAACCGTGAGCACATCCATTCCCTGTCAGCAACACGAGAAAGAAGTTGTTGATAGGAATGGATGTGTCCCACGGCTTGATGACATACATGAGATAACTCAATAACAATTTGCATCATAGGCCCCTAAAAAGAATTGCAGAATCTAATGTTGGCCTTCAGCCAGATGCATGAACTTGAGGATTAGTATATAGTAGCCTTAGAAATAATAGCGGTAGTAAACTGGTCACAATGTTATTTAGGCCTCAGCATATTTTGTGTAGCTTTTCAAAATGTTCATGGCTGCCATGGAACCGTGAGCACATCCATTCCCTGTCAGCAACACGAGAAAGAAGAAGTTGTTGATAGGAATGGATGTGTCGCACGGCTTGATGACATACAAGAGATAACTCAATTATTATTTGCATCATAGGTCTCTAAAAGTTATTCTAAAAAAGTGGAGTTCGGCGGCGACGGGCTTCGGCGACGACGGCGATGGGCTTTGAGGGTGTCGCGGGCTCCGGGAGTGGCGGCAACTGGCGGACGACGGCACGAGAGTTAGAAATGAAACTAGGTTTTCGGACGGCGGGAGCGAAAATTTTATATAGGAGGATTAGTAGTGGCGGGCATGGTGATGTCATCCTGCCCACCACTGCTATTTTCTCTTAGTAGTGGCGGGCATAGTATTGTCAGAATACTGAGGATTCACTCCCTATACCTCTTTTCCATAGGATTATAAACATTTGCTTTGAGCTCATGGAAAATTTCCATAGGACTCACTCCCTAACATCATGGAATCCTTTGTTTCTCATGTGGTAAGCCAAATAAATTTTTAGCAAATTCTATAGGAATCCATTCCTATAGGATTCAAATATATACTACATCTCAATATGTATGTTACCAAAGAATGTGGGAAATGTAGCATGTTAGCATCACTATAAATTTATATATTTTTAACCAAATTCATTAATTCTTTTCAGAGCAAAATGATAAGAGAATTTTTTCCAGCTATCTACCATTATCTACCACATTTTCTCATAACTAAAATGCAGAAGAAAGAGATACATCATATGAGCAGCAATAGCTCAGTCTCTTCTATTGTCTAAAGTGTCTTTCTTCCATTCAATTCCAGAGGTGAAAATGTTATGAAAATTCAAGGTAAAGATGAACCATTTTCCTACAAACCCCTCTAATTTCCTTCCCTCTTCATGAGTCAATAGCAACCAACAACTTTTGAAAATGCATTCAACCACATTCAAACCATAACCTAAACAATATGAACTCCTCTAAACAACAAACCCAATCTGAAAATGCATTCAAACCATAACCTACCAGTGTCGGCAACGGGCTCTAGTGGCGGCAGCGGGCTCCGGTGGCGGCGGTGGTCTCCACGGAGGCGGCGGGGACGGCGCACGGTGAAGGGATCTTGGGGCGGTGGCGGGCTCCGACGGTGGCGACGGGCCGGCTCCGGTGACGGCGCCGGGAAATGATGGCAGCGGCGGTCTCCGGGGCGGCGACGGGGACGGTGCACGGTGAAGGGCTCCGGGGGGCTGTGGCGGGCTTCGATGGTGGCGACGGGCCGGCTCCGTTGACAACGCCGGGAAACGGTTGCGCGGGCTCCGACAATGGCGGCGCGGGCTCTAGAAGCGGCAGTAACTAGCGGGAGAAGATTAGGGCTTAGGGTTTTCAGACGGCGGGAGTGAAAAATTTATATAGGCGGATTAGTAGTGGCGGGCACACGCTGATGTCAGCATGCCCGCCACTGATATTTATTGTAGTAGTGGCGGGCAAAGACATAGTAGTGGCGGGCCGCTGACGTCACCGACCGCCACTACTAGGGTTTAGTCTGGGCGGGTGGAAAAAAGTATAGTAGTGGCGGGCATATGCTGACGTCAGCATGCCCGCCACTACTAAAAGGATAACGGTGGCGGCTGGTGACGTCATCCTGCCCGCCACTACTAATCCGACGCTGGTGGGGTTATCTAGCATACGTTGCCACTCAAGTCGAGAAAGACTTAGTAGCGCAGTGGTGCGGGGGTTGCTTTGGTGCCATGCGGTTCGAGGTTCGAACCTTGCTGCCTGCAGGCGGTTTGAGGTTCGAACCTTGCTGCTAGCATCCAAACATTTTTTTTACATTTCTATTCTAATTTTCATGACTTTTTTATTCATAATTAAATTCTAGTTTGAACTTGTTTTTTTAACAATAAAAATACATCATAACTTATCAAATTAGAAAATATGTATTTTTATGCCTCACTTTACTTTTTTTTTTCATTAATAAACATGTACAATAAAAATACATCATAACTTATCTATAGTTTATTCTTCCTTTGAAATTGAAACTTTTTGTACAATAAAAATACAACACCAATATTCTAATTGCAAAAATTGGTATTTTTCTCCCTTAGTTTACTGTTTTTATTATTAAGTGTGTTTTTATTACATGTTGTTACGATATGATCGAGACTTTTGTAGCGCGGTGGTGCGGGGGCTCGCTTTTGACACATCATGTTTATTTGAAACCAAGTAAACAAACACAAGTCCAGGCTGGGGAAACCAGCTTACACATCGAAACGCACTACTGGTCAAACCCAAAGGAAAGATATGGTTTGGAGCTTCTTCTTATTCCTCGGCACAAACCCAACCTATTTCTGGTTAAACAGATTAAAAGCCTCAACTTGCCAATCCTCAACCAACTCGGCATCATCAGGCAGTCTAAACTTCTCTCCATGTTCCTGAACAAGAAAATACACGCGGCGACGATAGTGAGAACAACTTATTATCAATGATTGAATTGGATGATAAAAATATAAAATTTGCATAAAAAGAGGATCTTGCCTCCTTCATCCTCTTGCTGCCGCATTGCTCTACATGCTTCCCTTTTCCACCGCTAGCCTCGGCATGTTTCCCTCTACCACCGGTTGTCTCATCATTCTTCCGTAGCACAACACTTACCCTATCTGGTTGCGGCGATCGCGAGTCGTCCTCCGAGTCGGAGTCCATTATGAGAATCACTTTCTGAGGAGCCATGCTGAATAGCGTGGGCCTCATGGCTCTAGAAGTGATGAGTCATTGTCAACGATAGTCAACGAGGACTGAAGAAGAGAGGAGATCTGCTGTTTTATGGGCCGCGTGTGACTCAGGTACACGGGCAGCGAGCGACTGTCGGGCAGAGGAGGCTGCGAAGTCGGGCTGGCCCAATCCGGGTGCATGGGCCAGAAGCAGTAGAAGACCCACTGGGCTGTTGACCAGGATTGACTCAGGTACACGGGCGGTGAGTGATTGCCGGGCTGAGAGAGCTGCGGAATCGGGCCGGCCCAATCCGGGTACCTGGTGCAAAGTCGGTGGAGGCTTTGTCAGTTTCGGCGCAAAACTGACGACCGTCGATCTTGTATCCGACTGTCCAGAAGAGAAGCCGTAGTCGCTACGAAAACTTAGCTTCCGGATAAGTCATCTGTAACTCTAGGCCCACAGTCAGTCTATCGTGTCTGTAAAAATACCTAAGGGCAGTAGAGTCTTTTCCTTTATTTTTGAGTCTGTAAAAACCCTAAGGGGCAGGTAGAATATTCCTAGTGTTGGGCTGCCTATAAATAGGACCCCAACCCCTAGGGTTTGGACTACCCCTTTGTGCTGAAATCAAATCCTCTCTATTGGGTCATTTTGTCTCCTTCTCCCTCCTGTGTGCGCCGCCAGGCAGTGGTTCATCCCTTTTTGCCTTGCATTTATTTTGCTCCTGTGAGATTGATTTCTTTGTTGGTTGCTGCGGTGAGTGCATTGATTCCTCTGCTACAAGAAGCTTCGGTTCGTTGTGCTGGTTGATTTTATTCCTAAGGTTGTGTCTCTGTTGCGTGTGTTCTTCGTGAGAAGTAGTACTAGTTCTTGCTGTTGCAAGTAGTACTGCTACTGTAGCTACAGTCTTTGCTGCCAGCCTTTTTACTTTCTACCGCACAGCTTTTTGATCGAAGCTGACAGGCTCTGTCACCTTTTTGGCTGTGTTTCGAGCGAAGCTACTCTCTGTTCGAAGCCCTTCAGTTTCGCGAGGCAGGCTTCGATCTATCTCCTTCGAAGGCTTCGTTCGATCTTCGGTCTTTAGTTTGCGTTCTGTGTTGCTAAGCTTCGAAGCATTTTCCTGAACGACAGTATCGCATACTTCGAACAATAGTGCGAAGGGGCTTCGGCCCTATCTGTTCGAAGTCCATACTTCGACAAGTTTCGAAGTTGGGTTCGAAGCTTGTAGCTCCGCTAGACCTCGCACTGACTTCTGTGTAGTGTGTCACCCTTCGCCTCTCTTTTTCGGAGCTTGCTCTTTTCGAAGGTAGAGCATTGACTTCGGACTTGGTTTTCTGTCGTGTGACAGGCTTCGCTTCTTTGTTCGAAGGTTGTCCGTTTGTGTGTTGTGTTCGAAGCTTTCTGTTCGAAGATTTTGCTTCGAAGCTTTTGGTTCAAAGTTGTGTTCGAAGTTCTGTCTTCGGAGTGCACACTTCGAAGCAGGCTCCGACTCTGTCACTTTGCTCCGAAGCTCTTGGTTCGAAGCTGCGTTCGAAGCCTTGACTTCGAAGTACACACTTCGAACCAGGCTCCGTCATTGTATTACTTCGCTCCGAAGTACACTTCGCATCTTGCCACCTCGAACTAGGCTAGACCGTGACACCTTCGGCATCTCGGACAGACTCCGACACCAACCTCCGAAGCAGACCTCGACGTGCGAAGGGGGCTTCGCCAAGTTCCGAACAGGAGACAACTTTGGACAGTAACTTCTCTTTTCACTCTATACATACTTAGATCATTTCTTTGAGAAGTATAGGCCTGTTACAACTTGTTTATCTGCCTAGTTGCACCTCTTTAGGGTTACACTGTTTATCATCAGTTGCTTCTAGGTTAGAAACCTTTAGACTTAGGCCTACTGTCTACTTTCTGCTGCATAGTATTTTTGAGGTGCGTTGGGTATTGGGAACAGGCCATAGATTCGAAAGAATTTTTAAGGCGCCCATTCACCCCCCCCTCTGGTCGCTACTTTCGGTCCTACAAGTGGTATCAGAGCGAGGTTAGGGTTTTTCCATACCTTAACCGGTTCTAAACCCCAGTAGTGACTATGACGTCTCCAGGCAAGGTCCCGTCCTTGGAAGCCTATGGCTACAATTATTGGAAGACTCGCATGCGAGCCTATCTCATGAGCCAGGGTTCGGACATATGGGACATTTGCGTTCACAGCACGTTTGTCATTCTGCCAGTCGCTGAGCACGGTACTGCTGGTATCATTGCTCAGCATCTGAGCAACAGTAAGGCTGTGAATATTTTGTTTTCTGGATTAGGTCCCACTGAGTTTGAGCGTGTGAGTCATCTCTCCACTGCGAGAGAGATCTAGGCTACCCTCAAGGCACACCATGAGGGAACAGCCCAGGTCAAGGCTCGGCTCTATCAGACCTACCGGCGTGAATATGAGAACTTCACACAGAAGCCGGGTGAATCTGTTGAAGCCTTGTTTGGTCGCTTTCAGTCGATCATTAACAAGCTTCGGGACAACAAGGCTGAGGGTGCTCAGTTAGTCTCAGATCATGAGCAGGCGCTCAAGGTTCTTCATACCTTGGACCCAAAGATCTGGGAGATCAAGGTATCATCTATCGTTGAGAGCACTTCTTACGATACCTTGACCATTTCTGAGTTATTTAGCAAGCTAAAGGCCACTGAGGTAGATATCCAGTTGAGATCAAATCTCACTGGCTCTGGATCAAAATCCCTGGCCCTTGCTACACCTTCTGTTGATCCCTCTGCTGTGAGTTGTGCTGGGTTCTCCTTGATGTCTATCACTGAGGACCAGCTTGAGTTGTTGGGAGATGATGATTTGTGTCTCTTTAACAACCGGGTGCGTCGTGTCTATGATAAAAGAATGCTCAAAAGACACGGCACAAAATCCGGATGCTTTGAATGTGGTGATCCAGGACACTTCATCGCCGACTGCCCCAAGCGCAATGGATACAAGAAGGGCACCTGTAGCAGCTTCCACGACTCCGGCAAGCATGAGAGCCCCTCCTTCACCAAGGGCAAGCCGAAGACCCGGTTCTTCAAGAAGGCCCTGAAGGACTACCGGCGAGAGAACAAGAAGCGCGACAAGGCCTTCTTCGCCGAGATGGAGAAGAGCTACTCCAAGAGATCCACGTCTTCTTCCTCTTCATCGAGCTCAAGTGATGAGGAGATTACCATCAAGAAGGGGAAGGACAAGGATGATCCGGCGGGCCTCTGCTTCATGGCTTTCGGAGACAAGCCGAAGAGCCGCACACACCTGCGCCGAAGATCCCGCAAGAGCTTCTGCTCCATGGCTCTTGGGGATAGAGAAGAAAAGAGCTCCTCCGACGACTCCGACGACGACGATAGCAAGGTATCATCTTATGAGCGTGAAATTGTTGATTTACTAGAGAGCAATCGTCAGGAGTTAAAGTATCGGGAAAAACTGCTTAGGGGGGCCAAGAAGAGGATAGATGAGCTAGAGAGTGAGCTTGCCGTGGCCAACGGCAGAATTGAGAGTCTATCCTCTTCCCCTTGCTTGGGTGTTAGCAGTGAGTGCCCGAAGTGTGAGGTGCTTCTGTGTGACCTGTCGACTCTGAAGTCCAGGTACACAGAAAGGGTTGATGAGAGGGACGCTTTGGCCACTGAGCTTGAAAGCGCTCAGCAGGAGCTGAAAGATGCTCACGCCACTGTCGTCGCACCCTGTGTTGATTGCCCATCTCATCTAGCTGCCTTAGCTGAGCTGAAATCCAAGGGCGATGAGCATTTGGGTGATGTTGAGAGGTTGAGAGCTGAGCTTGCCCAGACTAGGCTAGAGCTTGAGACACTGTCAGTTCCACCCACTGTCTGTGAGAACTGCCTGTCTCTTAGAATGGAGTTGATTAAGCTAAAAGCCGGGAAGTCTGTCCAAGTAGAGAATGAGTGTGAGACCTGCTTGTCTCAGGTGGAGGTTCTAGCTTCTTTGAGAGAGGAGCTAGCTGATTCTCAGAATGAGAACTTTTACCTCCGGTCTATCCTGAGTTGGATCAGTGCCAGAGAGCCACAGCTTGGCATGATGATCCAGCAGTTCAAGAGGCAGGATGGGTTTGGGGTAGGTTACACCTACACCAAGGCTGACTTTGAGAGTGCCCTCAGCCGGGCAGTGGAGTGGAGTAAAATGACTCCAGAGCAGAGGTATCCCAAGACTCACTCCACTGAGACCTCCCAGGCTTGTCAGCCCAAGGATGGAGTGATCCATGAACCACCCAAAGCTCCACCCAAGAAGCCTATCTAGGTTCCTAAGCCCAAACTCCTCCACTCTTCTCTAGACTCTCTTCCTGGACCCTCTCAGCCCAAGAAGACCACACCAAACACTACCAAGCCCAAGAATCCCAAGCCTCAACCACATCCCAAGAAGCCTACCTATCATTGTGAGTTTTGTCAGAGAGACGGGCATCTTGCGGAGTTTTGCTTCAGGAGGAAGCGGGTTGAGAGAGCAGAGAGGGCTCGTAGTGATCAGGTGCAGTTCTACCAGCAGGGTGGTAGACTGCGTGTTCCTCGGCGCGGGGAGAGGCTAGAGGCCAGGCCGCGTCGTGTAGGTGGTGGTAGAGGAGACGATTTTCCTACCCGTGCTCCAGTAGGTGGTGTTCGTTCCGGCAGAGTTCCAGACCGAGTTGGCTACGGTTCTGGACCTCGTGGCCGTAGGGTTAGGAAGAACCATGGACCGCGTTTTGAGCCGCGTTTTGGTCCAAACTCTTTTGATGGTTTTCGCTTTCCATCTTTTTAGCAGATGGCTCGACACTGGTTTAGCTCTTTTGCTAAACCTGGTGCCGGACCATTTGCTCCCACTTACAGACATTGATTGTGCAGGACCGGGGACTGGAGGATGTTTGGATCATGGACTCAGGATGCTCTCGCCACATGACGGGACATCGCAGATGGTTCTCCAGTCTCACTCCCCCGAGCTCCAAAGAGTACATTACATTCGGGAATAGCGGTCAAGGGAAAGTAAGTGGCATAGGCTCAATCAGCATCTCAGACCATTTCTCTTTAAAGAATGTTGCTTTGGTTAAAAATCTGAACTTTAATTTAATCTCTGTGTCGCAACTTCTTGAGGATGGTTTGGAAGTGCGTTTTAAGAAGGGAAATTCTTCTGTGATTGATTCTAGAGGGTCTTTGGTTTGTCAGATTTTACCCTTCGGTAAAGTTTTTCGAATTGACTTCTCTAGTTCTTTTGGCCCTTCTCGCTGTTTGATTGCTGGATCTTCTTCTGAGCTCTGGAAGTGGCATAGGAGGTTAGGTCATTTGAGTTTTGATCTGCTAGTCAGGTTAAGCTCTATGGACCTCATCCGAGGATTGCCCAAGCTTAAAATGGAGAAGGATCTAGTTTGTCATCCCTGTCGTCATGGGAAAATGGTTGCCGCTTCTCATTCACCTGTGACTCAGGTGATGACTTCGTATCCAGGCGAGCTTTTGCATTTGGACACTGTAGGTCCAGCTCGGGTACGCTCAGTCGGTGGGAAGTGGTATGCACTTGTGATTGTTGACGACTTTTCTCGTTTTTCGTGGGTTTTCTTTTTGGAGTCTAAGGATGAAACTTTTCAATTTGTCCATGACCTGATTTTGAAGCTGAAGAATGAGAACAATGGTCGGATGCGAGCAATTCGCTCTGACAACGGCTCTGAGTTCAAGAACTCTCAGTTCGTCAGCTTCTGTGGTGATCAGGGTCTGGACCATCAGTTCTCTTCTCCTTACACTCCCCCACAGAACGGCGTTGTGGAACGAAAGAACCGCACGCTAGTTGAGATGGCCAGGACGATGCTCGATGAGCACAGGACTCCTAGGCGTTTTTGGGCTGAAGCCATGAACACGGCTTGCTATCTGGCCAACCGCATTTTTCTTAGAGCTTACATTGGTAAGACATCATATGAGTTGCGGTTTGGCAGACAGCCCAAGGTGACCCACTTGCGAGCATTTGGCTGCAAGTGCTTTGTGCTCAAGAAGGGAGGGCATTTGGACAAGTTTGAGTCTCGATGCTGGGATGGTATTTTTCTTGGTTATGCATTGCATTCTCGAGGCTTCCGTGTTTGGAACCTCGAATCCCAGCTGCTTGTCGAGACGTGTGAGGTTTCTTTTGATGAGTCCTTGCCTTCTTTGACTCCTTCTTTTGAGCTTTCTGGTGATGATGAGCTCGGAGAGTCCATCTTCGAGGAAGATGAGGATACTCCAGCTGCTGTTGAGGGCAGGCCTTCTGCATCTCCCGCAGAGCCCACACCTTCTGTGACTTCGACTGATGATGAAGGCGGACCTCTGATCACTTCTTCCACTTCGATCGAGCCCCTTCAGTCGAGTCCAGAGGTCCCAGCTGCTGACTCCGGTGAGGTGACTTCAGATCACCAGGGAACCCGAGCAGTTCAGCGTGACCACCCCTCAGAGCTCATCATTGGTGATTTGACTGAGAGGACTTTGCGTTCTTCTGCCTCTCTCGCTGTGTTTGCTGAGTCTGCATTTGTTGCATCTTTTGAGCCCAGAGACATTTCTCATGCTCTTTCTGATTCTAATTGGATTAATGCTATGCAAGAAGAGCTTGAAAATTTTGTCCGCAATCGGGTTTGGACACTAGTTGAGCCGCCACCAGGATGCAACCCCATAGGCACCAAGTGGGTATTCAAGAACAAACAAGGTGAAGATGGGGTTGTGGTGCGCAACAAGGCTCGACTAGTTGCCCAGGGTTATTGCCAGAAGGAAGGTATTGACTTTGAAGAAACCTTCGCTCCTGTGGCCCGTCTTGAGTCCATTCGCATTCTTTAGCGTTTGCCGTTTCGAAAGGTTTTAAGCTTTGTCAAATGGACGTTAAGAGTGCTTTTCTGAACGGGTTCATAGAGGAGGAGGTATATGTTAGGCAACCCCCCGGTTTTGAGAACCCTAAGTTTCCTCGACATGTTTTTAAATTGCACAAAGCTTTATACGGGTTGAAGCAAGCCCCCAGGGCTTGGTATGACCGGTTAAAGCAATTTTTGTTGGGGAAGGGCTTTGTGATGGGTTCTGTGGACAAAACTCTTTTCTTGCTCAGAGATGCTTCAGATTTTCTAGTTGCTCAGATTTACGTGGACGATATTATCTTTGGCGGTACTACTGATTCTCTTGTGTCCAAGTTTTCTGAGCAGATGCACAGTGAGTTTGAGATGAGCCTCATGGGTGAGCTTAAGTATTTCTTAGGGCTCCAGATCAAGCAGACCAAGGACGGCACCTTCATCCACCAAGGTAAGTACACTCGCGATATGTTAAAGAAATTTGACTTTGGTGGTGAATTGAAGCCGCAGATGACCCCGATGGGCACTTCTGGGGGTTTGGACAAGGACGAGAGCGGTGTCAAGGTCAATGAGAGAGAATTTCGAGGGATGATCGGTTCGCTGTTGTACTTGACGGCAACAAGACCGGACATACAGTTCGCCGTGGGACTTTGCGCGCGTTTTCAGTCTTCACCACGCGCATCTCACCGGCAGGCTGTCAAGCGCATTTTCAGGTATCTCACCTATGCGCCTGATCTTGGTCTTTATTATTCAGCATCATCATCACTTGATTTATCTGGCTTTTCGGACGCTGATTTTGGTGGGTGCCGGTTGGATCGCAAGTCGACTTCTGGTACTTGCCAGTTTCTTGGTTCTTCCCTTGTATCTTGGTCTTCTCGAAAGCAATCTGGAGTTGCTCTTTCGACCACAGAGGCTGAGTATGTAGCTGCTGCTAGCTGCTGCTCACAGATGGTTTGGATGATTTCTACTCTACGAGACTTTGGGTTGTTCTTCTCTACCAGAGTTCCATTATTTTGCGACAGCACTAGTGCTATTAGTGTAGGGAAAAACCCATGTCTTCATTCAAAAACCAAACACATTGATGTGCGCTTTCACTTCTTGCGGGATCAATATGAGAAAGGTGTCATTGACCTTGTTCATGTTGATACCCATCATCAGTTGGCTGACATTTTCACCAAACCCCTAGATCAATCTACTTTTGAGCGTTTACGAGGGGATTTGGGTGTTGTGTATCCTTTCTAGGATATTTTGCGTCAGTTTTCTTTTTACTCTTTTCTTGAGTCTTTTTGTGTGTGTTCATATCATACATATTCACATATCACACATTTGAGCCTGCTTCTGTTATATGATTGAACTGCTTTACTTAGTCTAGCTGGTACATGCTTTTGATTACTTGTCAATGATCATGCTTTGGTTCAGTTCACTTGATATATCTGTCATATGCATGGCTTTTATGCTTTAAACCTGAAAAATGATCACCATTGCTTCTGGTAACTAGCATGCGTAGGCTGAGTGTTTTTGCTATCTGTTACATGCCTTGTAGCCAGTTCATCACATAGATGCAGATATGCAACTTGGACATCTTTATGCTTTAACATGGAAAATGTGCCATAAAAATGATAAAAATCAAAAATGAATGAAAATTCCATGCCTTGTTATGCTTAAGTTGAAAAGATCCAAGTGGGTTTGCTTTGTCGCATTATATTGTTCTGGACTGCTTACCATAGCACTTTGGTATGAACTAGGACAGTATAGTGTATGCCGAGACCAATGTCTTAAGCTTCTGATGGCTCAGTTCTGGCCTAGGCTTGACTTGGTCGGTTAGGATAAGGTTTGACATGCAAATAACCCTTGGCACAAATGACAAAGGAAAATGAAAAAACCTGAATTTTAAAAGGATAACAAGTTTGCTGAAGCACTTTGTTTTGAACAAATGCTTATCTTGGTAGACATCAGTTAGCTTCTGCATCTCATGCTTTACCTTGCTTGTTTACTAGAGAATGTGGTGATGCTTTTATTTACAAAAACTGAAAAATGCGTGCTAAATGACTTTCTTTAAGATATCATCTCTTGCACTGATCATGCCATGTATCTTAGACAGTATCTCTTTTGCTGTACATGTTAGATACTGTATTTGCAGTCAATCATATCTGAGAAGCATGCTTTCTACACTCCACCTGCACCCCAGTTGCATTCACTGCATATTTTGAGGGGGAGTTGCATTTCAGGGGGAGTCTGTGTCTCTTTTGAGTGCTTGATGAGTTCACTTGTCAACAAGGGGGAGAGAAAATTGGGATCAGAGTTTAAGGGGGAGTTCTTACTCTGTTGATATCCTTGTTGTTCTGCAATCGCACTCATTTTGAGCTTTTGTGTTTTGGTTAACCATAATGACCGGTTCTTGCTTTTGTTTGGCTTTTGGTCATTAAGGTTAAACTTTTACCTTATTTTTCTTCTTCTTTGTTCTCTTGTGTTTTGTTTTCGTGTTTCCACATTTGTTTCATAGGTGCTGAAGAGCTGAGAATTGAGGAATGTTGACAATGCACTCATCAAGGGGGAGATTGAGGAGCCATGCTGAATAGCGTGGGCCTCATGGCTCTAGAAGTGATGAGTCATTGTCAACGATAGTCAACGAGGACTGAAGAAGAGAGGAGATCTGCTGTTTTATGGGCCGCGTGTGACTCAGGTACACGGGCAGCGAGCGACTGTCGGGCAGAGGAGGCTGCGAAGTCGGGCTGGCCCAATCCGGGTGCATGGGCCAGAAGCAGTAGAAGACCCACTGGGCTGTTGACCAGGATTGACTCAGGTACACGGGCGGTGAGTGATTGCCGGGCTGAGAGAGCTGCGGAATCGGGCCGGCCCAATCCGGGTACCTGGTGCAAAGTCGGTGGAGGCTTTGTCAGTTTCGGCGCAAAACTGACGACCGTCGATCTTGTATCCGACTGTCCAGAAGAGAAGCCGTAGTCGCTACGAAAACTTAGCTTCCGGATAAGTCATCTGTAACTCTAGGCCCACAGTCAGTCTATCGTGTTTGTAAAAATACCTAAGGGCAGTAGAGTCTTTTCCTTTATTTTTGAGTCTGTAAAAACCCTAAGGGGCAGGTAGAATATTCCTAGTGTTGGGCTGCCTATAAATAGGACCCCAACCCCTAGGGTTTGGACTACCCCTTTGTGCTGAAATCAAATCCTCTCTATTGGGTCATTTTGTCTCCTTCTCCCTCCTGTGTGCGCCGCCAGGCAGTGGTTCATCCCTTTTTGCCTTGCATTTATTTTGCTCCTGTGAGATTGATTTCTTTGTTGGTTGCTGCGGTGAGTGCATTGATTCCTCTGCTACAAGAAGCTTCGGTTCGTTGTGCTGGTTGATTTTATTCCTAAGGTTGTGTCTCTGTTGCGTGTGTTCTTCGTGAGAAGTAGTACTAGTTCTTGCTGTTGCAAGTAGTACTGCTACTGTAGCTACAGTCTTTGCTGCCAGCCTTTTTACTTTCTACCGCACAGCTTTTTGATCGAAGCTGACAGGCTCTGTCACCTTTTTGGCTGTGTTTCGAGCGAAGCTACTCTCTGTTCGAAGCCCTTCAGTTTCGCGAGGCAGGCTTCGATCTATCTCCTTCGAAGGCTTCGTTCGATCTTCGGTCTTTAGTTTGCGTTCTGTGTTGCTAAGCTTCGAAGCATTTTCCTGAACGACAGTATCGCATACTTCGAACAATAGTGCGAAGGGGCTTCGGCCCTATCTGTTCGAAGTCCATACTTCGACAAGTTTCGAAGTTGGGTTCGAAGCTTGTAGCTCCGCTAGACCTCGCACTGACTTCTGTGTAGTGTGTCACCCTTCGCCTCTCTTTTCGGAGCTTGCTCTTTTCGAAGGTAGAGCATTGACTTCGGACTTGGTTTTCTGTCGTGTGACAGGCTTCGCTTCTTTGTTCGAAGGTTGTCCGTTTGTGTGTTGTGTTCGAAGCTTTCTGTTCGAAGATTTTGCTTCGAAGCTTTTGGTTCAAAGTTGTGTTCGAAGTTCTGTCTTCGGAGTGCACACTTCGAAGCAGGCTCCGACTCTGTCACTTTGCTCCGAAGCTCTTGGTTCGAAGCTGCGTTCGAAGCCTTGACTTCGAAGTACACACTTCGAACCAGGCTCCGTCATTGTATTACTTCGCTCCGAAGTACACTTCGCATCTTGCCACCTCGAACTAGGCTAGACCGTGACACCTTCGGCATCTCGGACAGACTCCGACACCAACCTCCGAAGCAGACCTCGACGTGCGAAGGGGGCTTCGCCAAGTTCCGAACAGGAGACAACTTTGGACAGTAACTTCTCTTTTCACTCTATACATACTTAGATCATTTCTTTGAGAAGTATAGGCCTGTTACAACTTGTTTATCTGCCTAGTTGCACCTCTTTAGGGTTACACTGTTTATCATCAGTTGCTTCTAGGTTAGAAACCTTTAGACTTAGGCCTACTGTCTACTTTCTGCTGCATAGTATTTTTGAGGTGCGTTGGGTATTGGGAACAGGCCATAGATTCGAAAGAATTTTTAAGGCGCCCATTCACCCCCCCCCCTCTGGTCGCTACTTTCGGTCCTACACTTTCTTCGCCAAACAACTGCAAACTATACCATCATGTACCTTATGTTTACCGCATTTGCAAACCTCACACACGCCACTTGATGTAGAGTCTGAGGATCGACTGTTTGTTGGTTCAATCTTAGGAGGAGCCATCTGCATTTTTTTGTCACATTGATATTATAACATTAAAAAACCCTAAGCTAGTAATATTATAGTACATTAAAAAACATTATTGTTATAGTGGAAATTTGTTTTCTCAGATATTTTTTATAGTACATTAAAAAAAATTATTGTTATAGTGGAAATTTTTTTCTCAGAAATTTTTTACAGTAGATTAAAAAACATTATTGTTAGTGCATTCTACTAGTAATATTATACTAAATTATATTACCACGCATAAATTAATATAACAATCCTCCATCATTTTAACCCTAAGCTCGAATAAAATAAGACCAAATAAAGAAGTAGGTTAATAATTATTTACTGATCGACTGGATGGCGGCGACGACGGGCGGCGCCGACGGGCTCCGAGGAAGGCGGCGACGGGCGGAGGGCAGCGGCGACGTGCTCCGGGACGTCGACGGCGGCGACGGGAGGAGGGGGGCGAGTTTAGGGTTTAGAAAATGAAACTAGGTTTTCGGACGAGTGGAAAGTATATAGGTGTCTTAGTAGTGGCGGGCATGATGACGTCAGCATGCCCGCCACTACTAAAAGGATAACGGTGGCGGCTGGTGACGTCATCCTGCCCGCCACTACTAATCCGACGCTGGTGGGGTTATCTAGCATACGTTGCCACTCAAGTCGAGAAAGACTTAGTAGCGCAGTGGTGCGGGGGTTGCTTTGGTGCCATGCGGTTCGAGGTTCGAACCTTGCTGCCTGCAGGCGGTTTGAGGTTCGAACCTTGCTGTTAGCATCCAAACATTTTTTTTTACATTTCTATTCTAATTTTCATGACTTTTTATTCATAATTAAATTCTAGTTTGAACTTGATTTTTTTAACAATAAAAATACATCATAACTTATCAAATTTAAAAAATTGGTATTATTCTGCCTCACTTTACTTTTTCTCCCTTAGTGTACTGTTTTTATTTCATTAAGTATGTTTTTATGATCAAAGTCAAAAAAAGTTCAATTTGAACTACAAGACATGAAATAATTCACAACACTCAATCCTCATTTGATCTTGAAAATGTTTTAATAATAAATGACATAATTGATTTTACAACTAAACATAAATGATCTAGCCTTGAACTAATTTTCCATCGCCATTGGTGCGTAGATAAGGAATCACACTGCCAAATGACAGTTTTGCTTCAACCACATTGATCCTTGATATGTCAACGAAAAACGGCACCTCATCAAACTGATTGTATTCTTCTTCGTCTTCGACTCCATCAACTCCAACAATTCTTTGTTTTCCTGGAGCAACGATGTATTTTTTCTCATCTTTAGGATCAAGTATGTAAAATACTTGTGCCACGGATTGAGCGAGTATCCAAGGGTCATCTTTATAAGCCACCTTATTAAGGTCAACTATCGTAAACCCGTAATCATCCACCTCCACACCTTCTGGATGTCTCACCCACTGACACTTAAATACAGGGATTTCTATAGAGTTCCCGTAGTTAAGTTCCCATATTTCTTCGATGTATCCATAGTAAGCATTCTTTTGTCCAGTGCTATCTTCTGCTTCTCCTCTGACACCACTATTTTGGCGCTGACTCCTTTGATCCTTTGCTTTGGTATAGAATGTGAAACCATTGATGTCATACGCTTGCCATGTTTTAACCATGCTCAATGGACCGTAAGACAATTTATTTATCATCATCTCTTCGTCGGTTTCTCCGATCGAAAGGTTTAGATCCCTCAGCCATGATGTGAAATAAATTTTGTGTTCTTTCATAATCCATTGTTCATCGTGATCTTCATTCTTTTCACGAAGCTCTTGTAGGTGTTGTTCAACATATGGTCTCATAATCGCCAACTGATGCATTACACTGTAATGTGATTCTCTTATTCTTTGATAACTATTGTCTCGTATGATTTTCCTGCCTTTAGTTCCTTTACCGGTGAGTCTTCCATGGTGCCGCGACACGGGAACTCCTATTGGTCTTCCATCTCTTATGTAATCTGCATAGCACTCAATGACTTCCTCAGTCGTGTAGCCCTCTATCATGGAACCCTCTGGATAAGCACGATTTCGTACGTAACCCTTGAAGATAACCATTAGACGCTCGTACGCATACATATTGTGCAGGTACGTTGGACCGAGAACAAAGATTTGGTCTGCTATATGTATCATATAGTGCTCCATAATATCAAAATATGAAGGAGGAAAGCACATCTCAAGCTGACACATAGTCTCCCTCATTTGTTTACGTAATTCATTTAACTCTTCAGTGTCGATCACCTTCTTTGATATGACATTGAAGAAGTGACACATGCGTGTTATCACCATCTTCAGAAATGAATGTTTGACTCCTCTTACTGCGATGGCGAGGAATAGCCCAAGCATAACATGACAATCATGAGTGTTGTAGCCGCTCATCCTCAAATCTGCTACGGAGACAATATTCTTTATATTCGTTGAGAATCCTGTTGGAACTCTAATTCCATGTAGACACCTGCAGATTGATCTTTTCTCGTCAATTGTGAGGTTATAGCTAGCAGCCGGAAGGAAAAATTTTCCATTGGCCCTTTCCTGTGGGTGAAGCTCGGGTCTAATTCCGAGAGTTTGAAGGTCCCTTCGTACTTTGAGTCCATCTTTTGATTTGCCCGGTATGTCTAACAAAATACCGATAGTGCTTTCGAAGACATTCTTCTCAACGTGCATTGTATCGATAGCATGACCAATCTCCAACTCCTTCCAATAGGGCAAATATCTAAAGAAGATCGACTGCTTTTTAAATGGAGCGTCCTTTGAAATTTTTTCAGATTTCTTCCTCTTCTTTCCGAAAACAACTTTGATATTCTTTACCATTTCGAATAGAAATTTGCCATCTCGATTTGTGGAGGCTGTCCAAGCTCGATTGTACCGTCGAAATGGTTCCTATTTCTTCGATATTTGTGGTTTTTTGGTAAAAATCTGCGGTGTCGCATATATATCGTCTTAACGAATGATGGAAGATGCATAGATTCTGTCTGGTCCACACACACTACACATGCTGTCTTTCCTTTAACCTGTCCTGTTAGGGACATGCGTCCTGGGTTGTCAGCTATGGTGCAAAAGATTATGGCTCTTAGATTGAAGTGCTCTTTCTTGTGCTCATCCCACACACAGACACCATGTTCCCATAGACGTTTCATATCCTCCATCAAAGGTTCTAGAAAGATATCAATGTCATTGCCAGGTTGTTTTGGACCAGAAATTAGAGTAGTGAGCATAAGGTATTTTCTTTTATGGCACAACCATGATGGAATGTTGAACAAGCATAGAAAGACTGGCCACGTACTATGTGGGTTCCTCATCTCACCGAAGGGATTCATTCCATCCGTGCTAAGTCCCATCCTGATATTTCTAGGATCGTCCGAGAAATCTGGATGGGCCAAGTCAAATGATTTCCACTGCCTAGCATCCGCAGGGTGCCGAAGTTTTCCGTCCTTCTTTCGCCCAGCGAAATGCCAGATTAATAGTTCAGCATCTCTAGGATTAGAGAACATACGTTTCAAGCGATCAATCACCGGTAGGTACCACATTACTAAGGCCGGAACTTTCCTCTCCATCTTTTTTCCAGGATGGTCTTCAATAACATTTTTATTCCTCTTCTGCAACCTCTTATTATTCTTCTTCTGGTGGTCATTGTAGTCCTCCGCACAGTCATTTGGACGTTTGTATCGACTCGCGTTGCACTGCGGACATCTCTCTAACAATCCATACTCTTTTCGATATAGGATACAGTGGTTCGGGCATGCATGAATCTTCTGAACGCCCAAAGTCAACGGACAAATCATCTTCTTTGCTTGGTACGTATCAGATGGTAAACCATTGGGTTTTGGCAAAACCTTTTTTAGGAGTTGTAAAAGATCTGAAAAACTGGTGTCAGACCATCCATTGCTGGCCTTCAGTTTCATAAGCTCAAGAATTGTGTACAACACAGTATACTGCTTATCGCATCCGTGGCGTTCCTCGTAAAGAAGGTTTTTTGATGCTTTGTCAAGTGCTTCAAAGTTATCGTATCCTTTGGTTGTAGTTCTCTGCAACAACACCTCAGGCGCAACATTTCGCATCAGTTCCTCCACATCAAAGGCGTCATCATCATCATGTTGATCAACATCATCATGTGTTATGTCGGATGTATGATCACAACCTCTTCTATGTTGATGAGCATCTTGCGGCACATCAGAATCTTCAGGAGGATTTTGGCCCATCTCACCGTGTTTCGTCCATATATAATAGTTCTTCACGAAACCATTTTTCAACAAGTGAAATCGTATGGTTTCACGATCAGAACACGGATACATCGCTTCGTTTTTACAAACTTTACAAGGACAATATATTGCCTCTTCACTCTGACGGGAAGCATATTGTGCGGCAGCTTCAGTAAATTCAGTTACTCTGTTAAAATATGCCACCACATCTCCGTCGTTGGACGAGTACATCCAGGACCTGTGCTCCATCTAAAACATATATTATTTGAAAAAATATTAATAAAATCATTATTGTTAATTTTATTAATTTACAAATTGAAAATATATTGATTTATTATCGCTCATAACAACATTAATTAAAAATCCTCAATGCTTTAATTAAAACTACTTATTAAGCAGAAAAAATTATTAAATAAATTAACTATATTGGTTTCTCTCTCTCTCCAAACAACATAACTCTAGATCTATAATCATAAATCAAATTAAAAAGGAGATTAAAATGACGTAAATCAATATACAAGTGATGAATAATTGTGAGGAGGGTCATATTTGTTCATTTGGGAGAAGGTAACGCCGTAAATGGAAGATTATTTGAAAATTTCTATTCATAAACCCTAAATTAGAAAAACGATAATAACTCATTGTATACATGATTAAATACAAAATAAATGTGAGATTCGGAATGGATTTACCTCCTAGAATGAAATCCTTCAAAAGAAACGAAAACAAAGCCTCCCCCCTCTTTATCTAGATTTTTGTCGCCATTGTACGGACAAAATTGAATGCGAACTCCAGTAGAGCTCGGGGAGGAAGACGCTGCGCATTTATAGCTAGAATAGTAGTGGCGGTCGCAAGTGATGTCATCATTACTTTAGTGGCGGCCATCTTAGCAGCGGCGGGCAGCACCAGCGCCCGCCACTGCTATTGGTACATTAGTGGCGGTCCGGGCTGACGTCATCACCGACCGCCACTACTTTACCAGCAATAGTGGCGGGCGCTGGTGCTGCCGTCAGCACCAGCAACTCTAGTGGCGGGCATCTAATGGCCCGCCACTACAGTGGTTTTGCCCAACGCCACTACAGTGACAGTTTGTAGTAGTGTGAAGTGATTAAAGTTGGATGGGTTCAAAACAAAGATAAGGGTAAGAGATCTTTGGATGATGGGGGTGGCACTAGCATGGGGAAAGATGTTGACTGCCCTACTAAGAAAAGAAACATTGGAGAAGGCAATGGTCCCAAAAATGTACAGTTGATGAAATCTTCAGATGGCATCCGAAACATTTCAGCTGCTGAGGAAGGAGAACAGGATAAAAATATGGACGCAACTATTGAGGGGTTAACGGATGGGGACTTGGCTGATAAACTTCAAATGGAGGAGATAGCTTGCCTGGCAACTGCTGTTTCCCCTCTGCCTGATGATGAACTTATGCTTTGCAATGATTCTCTCACTAGTGAAAGGAAGGAGATGGGTAGTTCTCAAGATGGTGTTGAGGATAATCCTGAACAGTTCTCTGAGGGTGATGGTGGAAAATTACACATAACAGATAGTGATGAATATGTGGATTCTCAGGAATCGGTTGACTTTGCGGCTAGGGTGGGAATATTAATGTCTGATAAAGACAAAGATAAAGATGATGAAGAGAGAAGGAGATGTGAGCGTTTGAAGGTTAAGGAGGACAAATCAGTCCTAGAGTTGGCTACTTCTAGGAAGGAAGCACAAAATGCTTTTGTTGATAAAGGTAACCCTATACCTTCCTTTGTTGATGATGACAACATCTCTTTACTTAATATGGCTAATGTGTTGGGGGTATCTTTGGGTTGTTCTATTGAACAAATTGACCAAAACATTGAGTTAATTAAAAGTCTGGAACAGGCTAGAATTGCTTTGTTCCTTTCTGAGCAGAATAAACAAGCTGAAAAAATGGAAACTGATAATATTGTAGAGGGTGGTGATACTGATATTAGAGATTTTTATGAAGAGATTGATTCTGCTGAAGAATGTTCTGATGAGGACATTCATAATCTAATTTTGCCCCAAAGTGATGAAGCACAACACAGTGTATTAAAGGTTAAGAAAAGGAGGGGTGGAAATCTTAGTATGACTAAGATCAATCCAAGAAAACATCTGGATAGGAAGGCTAAAATTAAAAAAAAGGTGGGTTTTAAATGAAAGGGCTGTTTTGGAACATTAGAGGTATGGGAGGTGTTGAGAAAACTAAACATCTATTAGATGTTACAAAAAATTTGGGCTTGGATTTTTTGGGAATTATTGAGACTAAGAAAGGGGATTTTTCCCCCAGCACTCTCCAAACTCTGAGTGGGGGCAGACACTTCTGTTGGCAGTGGATTGCCCCCCTTGGAAGGTCTGGTGGTTTGTTACTAGGAGTTAACTTGGACTGTTTTGAGGTGTTGGATTCTAACAGAGGGGATTATTTCATTCATATGAAGGTTGAAAACAGAACAGATAAAAAAACTTGGAATTTAGTGCTTATTTATGGAGCTGCCCAATATTCTGGTAAAGACAAATTCTTGATTGAGTTTTCTCAGCTCTGTAAATCTTGTCATGGTCCATCTCTGTATGGTGGAGATTTCAACATTTTAAGAAAAGAGAAGGAAAAGAATAAACCTGGTGGATACAACAAATGGAGTTTCCTTTTTAATGCCATTATTGAACAACACAACTTGAGGGAACTTAAAATGTGTGGAAGAAATTTTACTTGGTCTAATGACCATATTGATCCTACTTTTGAAAAATTAGATAGATTTTTAATGACTGTTGATTGGGAATTGATGTATCCTCTAGCCAAAGTTTCTTCTCTTGAAAGGGTACTGTCTGATCATGCCCCCTTATTGCTAGAATGTGGAAAAACTGTGTCTAAGAGTGTGTTCTTTAGATTTGAATCTAGTTGGCTGCTGAGACCTGACATTGGGGAAGTAGTTTCTGCTCTATGGAATGATGCTAGATTTAGAGGATCTACTATGGATAAGTGGCAAGCTAAACTGGCTGCTCTCAGGAAAAAACTGAAAGGTTGGAATAATAATTGGGAGGGCTTTTATAAACATATTAAGAAAGATATTTTGGATGAGATTGACACTTTGGATAAAAAAAGTGAATTTGTGGGCATGGATTGGGTCATGAGGAGGGAAAAGAGAAACTTAGAACTTAAATTGCAAAACCTGTTGAAAGAGGAACATTTGAAATGGGTACAAAGAAGTAAAGAGAGAGACCTATTGGAAGGCAATGGAAATACCAAATACTTCCATGCCAAAGCCAATGGCAGGAAGAGGAAAAATTGTATTCATTGTTTAAAGGATGAGGACAAGATCATTGCTAATCCCAAAGAGATGCTGGACCATGTGACTGATTTCTATAAAATGCTTTTTGGGGATTCGGATAGAGTGGGGATTAAAATAGTTAGTGGGGATGTGGTTAAAGTTAAAGATGAAGACAACGAGGAGCTTCTGAAACCCTTCTCTGAAGAAGAGGTTAAGAAGGTGGTTTTTGGAATGGAGAATAATAAATCTCCTGGACCTGATGGTTTCCCTATTGAATTTTACAAGTCTTTCTGGGAGGTGATAAAAGTGGATTTGATGGACATCTTTAGGGATTTTCATGCTGGTAGAGACGACATTGATAGACTAAACTATGGGATGGTTACTCTTGTTCCAAAATGTAACAATGCTGATAGAGTGAAGGACTTTAGACCTATCTGCTTACTTAATGTCAGTTTCAAAATTTTGACCAAAGTTTTGATGCACCGTTTGGAAAAATGTGCTAGCTATCTAATTGCCAAGAATCAAACTGCCTTTATTAAAGATAGATATATAATGGATGGAGTTGTAGTGGTGCATGAGATTTTGAACTCTTTGCATAAACAAAAAAAACCTGGTATTCTGTTTAAGGTTGATTTTGAAAAAGCTTATGATAAAATCAAGTGGACGTTTGTTTTTCAAATGTTGGAACTCATGAACTTCCCCCATAAGTGGGTGGATTGGATCATGAGGGTGATGATGGGTGGAAGAGTAAATGTGAAAATGAATGACCTAATGGGCTCTTATTTTAAAACACAGAGGGGTTTGAGACAGGGTGACCCTCTCTCCCCCCTACTGTTTGACATAGCTGCTGATGCTCTTTCCTTTTTGTTGAAGAAAGCTGTACAAACTAACTTGATAAAAGGGCTAGGGAGTGATTTGCTTCCTGAAGGCATAGCTATACTTCAATATGCTGATGATACCATTTTCCTGCTGGAAGATGATTTTACTAATGCAAAAAATTTGAAATTTGTATTGTGTGTCTTTGAACAGATGTCTGGTTTAAAGATTAATTTCCACAAAAGTGAAGTTTATTGTGTAGGCATGGAGGATGATAGGAAACAAACATTTTGTCAAATTCTTACCTGTAAAATGGGGGATTTTCCCATTAAGTATTTGGGCTTGCCTATAAATAAAACAAAGATTTTAAATAGTGATTGGAAAAGCTGTGAGAATAAAATTGAAAACAAGTTGGGTTGTTGGAAAGGTAAACTTCTGGACTCTGGGGGAAGACTGATTTTACTTAATTCCTGCCTGAGTAGTATACCCTTGTATTTTCTTTCCTTTTATCCTTTACCTAAAGGGGTAAGGAGAAGGTTGGATCTTTTTAGATCAAGATTACTGTGGCAAGAAGACCAGGGGACCAGAAAGTATCACTTGGTTAAATGGTCTGTGATTTGCAGACCAAAAGAATTTGGTGGTCTTGGTGTTCTGGATCTGGATAAAATGAATACTGCCATGTTGGGCAAGTGGTTGTGGAAACTGGAGACTGATAAAGGTATTTGGCAAGATATTTTGATGGGGAAGTATGTGAGAAAGAAGCCCCTGACTTGTGTTAAACATAGACAGGGGGATTCTCAGTTCTGGACTGCTCTCTTACATATTAAACCCCTGTATATGCGGTTTTGCAAAAAAATTGTGGGAAATGGTAGAAATACTTTGTTCTGGGAGGATTGGTGGCTAGGTGCAAATAGTATTGCTGTTCAATTTCCAGACCTGTTCAACATCACCTTGTCTAAAGAGGTAACTGTTGCAGATGTGCTTGGCAGTAATTGCTCCAGTCTAAAATTTAGGAGAGAACTGGTTGGGAACAAGTTTCAATCTTGGGTTAAATTGAGAGAACTCTGTAGCCAAATGATACTTAAAGATGAAATGGATTCACTTTGGTGGTCTCTCTCTAAGAAGGGTTTATTTAGTGTGAAGTCTTTTTACAATGCTTTAATTGCTTGTGACATTCCCAAAATGAGAAATGTGATATGGGATCTAAAGGTTCCTCTAAAAGTAAAGATTTTCTTGTGGTTGGCCTGGAAAAATAAGATTTTAACAAGAGATAATTTGCTTAAAAGAGGCTGGAAAGGTGGTCAGCCATTTTGTCCTTTGTGCGGTTTGGGAGAATCAGTGGTACATCTGTTTTTTGAATGTGCTGTTGCAAAATTCGTATGGCGGATGGTTAAAATATGCTTTGATATTGGCCCCTTTGTGAGTTTTGAACATGTTTGGCAAACTTGGTTCTCTAAGCAGGGGAAGGATTACAGACTCCTGTCTGGAGTGGGCTTGGCTGCAATATTCTGGAGTATCTGGAAATGTAGAAACAAAGCTTGTTTTGAGGGGATCTTTCCTGATGATCCTCTAGCTATCATTAATATAATATGTTACTGGATAACATCATGGTCTATTTTACAGAGATCGGAGGAAAAGGGAAGAAAACTGGAGGAGGGGGTGCGATTACTAGGCCATCTGGCAAGTGAAGTCTTTTCGAAGAGAAGTGGATGGAGTTTGGCTAGAAATCTCTTGACGTTCTGACTGCTTAGCCTGTTTTGGATGTGTGGGTCTTTTGCGGGTTGATATGTAATCAGTGGCCGATACTTGGTTGGCTTAAAACACTGCGGCATGTTGCTGCTATCTTACGTCATTTTGTAATAAGTGTCTTGAATCTGTCGTGGCTGGTAGTGTCTAGCAGTTTGTGAGTGGACTGTTAGAGTGGTTGAATGTTTGTCTGGCTAATGTCCTGGTACTGTTCATTTCTTTAATGGAAATGGGAGAGTGCTTCATGGCCTCTCTGGTTCAAAAAAAGGTTAACGCGTGCTAAGGTTTATAGCGACAATAATTTGTATGGTTATCATACTTTTTAACCATGTTGTCATAAAAGGATTTATAAAAATAATACTGTAACCATCGAACCAAACCAATTTGCCCATTTGATAAATCCTGGTCAAAGTGCCGCTGTCTCTCGGTGACTTGTCTTGCCGTCAAAGGCAGTATCGGGATTTCGGTGGGTTCGTCATGTTCCTCCGGTCGTCGTCTCTTCGTCTAGATGGGCAACAGATGGAGAGGAACGGCGACAAGTGTGCATGATCCCGGACCCGGAGTGAGTTTGAACTGTACGCAAAGGGAAGGAATAAAGCCGCGCGTTTTCTAGATCGCCTAGAAACTAGAAAGCCGCCGCGAACCGGAGAGCCCGGCTACCGACGACTCGGCGGCCGGCGGCCGGTGCAGCAAGTCGTAGCAGGACCCGGCAAAAAATAATGCCCACGTACGTTACGTGACGAAAAACCAACAAAGCGAGAAGAGTTCTGCAGGCGGTAGCGCGGGCTCCCGGCTCCCGCCGTGGAAATGCCCGAACACGAGCGCGAGGCTGCACGTGCCCGTGGGGCCGCGGCGTCGATCGGCGACTGGTTCGTCCGGCGCCCGGCGCCCGGCGGTTCGTCCATGCAGCTAGGTGTGGCACGCGCGCGGTGACTGACAGGCACTACCGTCGCACGGCGTTGGCCCAAGTCGTACGGTACGGGACCATCGAGTGCGTTCGTGCGTGCGTGCGTGCGTGCTTACATGTTCCATCTTCCAAGTCTCCCACGACGCTGCCCCGAATTGGCGACACCAAAATGTGGCCCGCAAATTATTTGGCAACTTGAATAATATAATAGTTGTTGTTAGCTGTTTTAATAGAAGACACTTCTGTAGTTTTTTCACCTTAATTAAGGGTCTTTTTGGGACTACTCCACTCTCTTAAATTTTGCCCCACTTTACGGAATTCACTTAAAATCAGATCTAGAGTAGAGTTACTGTTCCACTATAGAGTATTTGCACTTGTTTGGCTTACGGAGAGAATTCAGATTCAAGAATAATAGAATTTGATAGGTACCCTGAAGTTTATTCATAAATCTCTAATTATATTATTTTTCATGTCTGTTGGGAGAAATTACTCCATTTTCAGGACTTAAAGATTAATACCTCAAAGGCTAAGAAGAGCTCCGAAGCTGGTGAGTAGTCGTTCGGAGGTAGAGGCGTCAAGCCGAAGGGTGCAGCGATGCGAAGCCTTGATGAACCCTCCGAATGGAAGATAAAGGCCCCGAAGCTGAAGGACAAGATTGATGAGATGTTTGGCTTATCCATCTACCTTGTAGTGTTTTACCTTTTATAACTTTGTTCCTGGCACCGAATAGTTTCCACTATGTCGGTTGTAATCTATGAATAATTAGGTCTTTTTCTTATGCATTTTTACCTATAAATACCCCCTCCATACCCTGTAAAAGGGATCCCCCGGGAACAAGTTATTCAATACACACGTTCGGACTACTCGAGCTATTATCCAACTCGGAGGTTCGAGGCAGTCCTAAAGCACAAACTCTTCGTTTGTTCGTTCTTGATCTCAGAGAACCTGTTGGTGTAACTTTTGCGCCAACAGTTGGCGCCGTCCGTGGGGAACCGAGTTCTAGAAGCTTGTTCTCTGCTGCTGACTACACTTCGAAGAGCACTTACGGAGGGAGCCTCGGAGTCTCAGGATTCCGCGCACCCTTCAGTTAAGGGCTTCTTAGTGCAGCCCGAAGGCCTTCACTCGACTTCCCGAGTCGTTCAAAGTCCTCCGTCCTCCGTCTCCAGACCTCTTCGTGGCTAGCTATGCCTCCGAAGCGAAGTCAAACCTCGGGTCCTCTCCGAAGTTCCCCTCGGACCGCAGGAGCCGGACCCTCAACTGCTCTGGTGATTCCCACCGAGGCCGCTGGTCGTCAAGTACCCAGGGGTCCTCGAGCTCCTCCTACGGTGCTTCAGACTGATTACGTTAGCTCCCGAGACCCGGAGGTGCCCTCCGACGAAGATGAAGACCTTCCTGGAACCGATGCTACTCAACTAGCAAGGCTTCAGGAGGAAGTAGCCAGGTGGAGGCAAGAGGCCGCCGACCGCCTCCGCACTCAAGCCTCCACCGAAACTCCAGAAGGGCCTCAAGACGGAGGTGCTCGCAATCTCCCAGAAGCTACCCAAGTCCCGGAGGAGGCTGAGAATGCATCTTTGATGATGAGTCTCCGTTGCATTCGGACTTGCAAAGGGTGCCTTTCGACCCCAGATTCAAGGTCTCGAAGTCGCACAAGTACTCCGGGGGGTCGGACCCCGGAGAGTTCGCCCGCTCATATGCCCTGGCAATAGAAGCAAGCGGGGGGGGGGGGTGCGAAGCACTATGGCAAAATGCTCCCCCCTCGCTCTCGAAGGCGTGGCACTCCGATGGTTTTGGTCTCTGAAGCCAGGGTCGATCAGCTCTTGGGAGCAGCTGAAGAAGAAATTTGTGAGCAACTTCCAAGGCACCCTCGTGGCCCCAATGTCCATAGGAAGTTTGTTCCAGGTGAAACAACGGGCGGGAGAAACACTCCGGGAGTACTTCACGCGCTTCGCCCACACCAAGTCGCAGATTAAGGGCCTGTCTACCTCTTCGGTAATCGACGCCGCTCGCGAAGGGGTGCTGTTGGGGGAAATTACTCCATTTTCAGGACTTAAAGATTAATGCTTCAAGGGCTAAGAAAGGCTCTGAAGTTGGCGAGCCTTCGTTCGGAGGTAGAGGCGTCAAGCCGAAGGGTGCAGCGATACGAAGCCTCGATGAACCCTCCGAATGAGAGATAAAAGTCCCGAAGCTGAAGGACGAGATTGACGAGATGTTTGGCCTATCCATCTGCCTTGTAGCATTTTACCTTTTATAACCTTGTTCCTGACACCGAATATTTTCCACTATGTCGGTTGTAATCTAGGGGCAATTAGGTCTTTTCCTTATGCATTTTTACCTATAAATACCCCCCCTCTATACCCTGTAAAGAGGATCCCCGCGGGACAAGTTATTCAATACACACGTTCGGACTACTCGAGCTATTATCCTACTCGGAGGTTCGAGGCAGTCCTAAATCACAAACTCTTTGTTTATTCGTTCTTGATCTCAGAGAACCTGTTGGTGTAACTTTTGCGCCAACAATTGGCGCCGTCCGTGGGGAACTAGTTCTAGAAGCTTGTTCTCTGCTGCTGACTGCACTTCGAAGAGCACTTACGGAGGGAGCCTCGGAGTCTCAAGATTCCGCGCACCCTTCAGTTAAGGGCTTTGATGGGGGAGTGGTCCCGATCTTCCGCTAGGTAAGGGATAAACTTGGGTTGGTGGAGAATCTCGACGTTGGCGATCCAAGGCTCCGGTCCGGCGGATCAAAACCTTGCAATCGTTACACCACTGTCTCCGTTGGTTATCAACCACGCAGAACGCGATTGACCTCGCCACGAAGGCTAATTCCTGCAAGCGAACCCAAGAACACAAGCAAGAACAGGAAGGATACAAATCGAATGCCAAATCACAGACAAACGAAGATAAGTTGAGGTTTCACAAACGCCAATGCGGCAGCCAATCGGTCCGGCGCAAGAGGCGGGATCTAAACACAACAGTGTAGATGCAACAAAGCAAAACCTAACCCTAGAGGCGGCTGGCGTGAGTTTATATAGGGCGGCGGCCTGTGGAAGACGAACAGACACAGGCTATGGGCTAGAATACGTACAGACTCAGACTATGGGCCAACACGGCCCAGTTCTGTCATGCAGGACTGTTTAAATCACACAGAACGACTCGAGACTCCAAATGAGGTGAAACCAACGGCAAACGATCCGTCTTCTCCTCAGCTTTCCAAAAAGTCAAAGAACGCGCCAATCGGACTTCGTATGAGGAAGTTATGCCCATTTTGGTGCAGGGTGGTTGATGTAGTCCGAACCAGCGAAATCTTGACTTCAAAACATCCGTGCGACTCCGTCTTCAGCTCCAACTCTTGTATTCCATCTCCCATGTTCCAAAGCAACAAAATATCACTAGAATTCAGTAGCATCCCATCCAAACAATATTGAAATAGTTGCTAAGGAAAGAATTAACCTCATAGTTCAAGCGACGGGCACGGGCGCGTGTGATTGGTCCTTGTAGTATTGTAGGTGGAGGCTCCATGTGTGTATCATGTGAAGTGATGTCCTCATCATCCTCCCCTTCTTGAATTGGAGTCGTCCTCGACTCAAGCTCATCGTCAGCTCCCAAATAGGGTTTTAATTCATCAGCATGGGGTATCAAATTAAACTTTCTCAAATCAGGAAAATGATCCTTGCGCAAGTACAACCAAACAAGATCTCCTGGTTTGAAAAACATCTTCTTTCTTCCTTTATTTGTCTTTTGAGCAAAATAGCATGTATTCTTTTCTATAACTCCCTTGGTCTTCAGATGCATAGCTTTCACAAACTCTGCACGCTTAGTTGTCTCAATGTTGGCTCTCTCTTGAAAAGGAAGTGGCAGCAAATCAAGTGGTGTGATTGGCTTAAATCCATACACCACTTCAGATGGGCACAAATGTGTTGTTGAGTGAACAGCTCTATTGTATGCAAATTTAACAAGTGGAAGGCTGTCCTCCCATTCCTTCAAGTTCTTCTTAATCATTGCCCGCAGCAACATGGAGAGTGTACGGTTTACCACTTCTGTTGGACCATCAGTTTGCGGGTGACAAGTTGTTGAAAATAGCAATTTTGTGCCAAGCTTGACCCACATTGTCTCCCAAAAGTAACTCATAAACTTCACATCATGATCTGAAACAATGGTTCTAGGCATCCCGTGCAATCTCACAATTTCCCTGAAAAATAAATCAGCAATATGTGAAGCATCGTTGGTCTTGTGACAGGGAATAAAGTGTGCCATTTTAGAAAACCTATCCACTCTCACAAATATGGAGTCTCTCCCCCTCTTTGTCCTAGGCAATCCCACAATAAAGTCCATGCTAATATCTTCCCAAGGTGCACTAGGAACAGGAAGTGGAGTATACAAACCATACGGGTTAAGTTTGGACTTAGCTTTATGGTATGTGGCACAACGCTGCACAAATCGTTCAACATCTCTCCGCATCTTGAGCCAATAAAAATTATTGGACAGCAGGGCCAAAGTCTTTTCTCTCCCAAAATGTTCCATTAATCCATTGCCATGTGATTCCTGTAACAACAGCAAATGTACGGACGAATCTGGAGCACATAGCTTGTTAGCATGGGACAAGAAACCATCAGCAAATTCTTTATCTACAACATACAAAGCTTTCAAACTTTCCAAATCTGAAACGTTAATATCAAGTTGAGATAAAAGAACAACCATGCGAGACAATGCATCAGCAACCACATTTTCTTTGGCATTCTTGTATTTCACAATGTATGGGAAAGATTCAATAAATTCAACCCATTTTACATGTCTACGGTTCAGTTTAGCTTGCCCTCTCAAATATTTGAGTGTGTCATGATCAGAATGTATAATAAACTCCTCAGGCAAAAGGTAATGTCGCCAAGTCTTAAGCACACGCACTAAGGCATATAATTCACACTCATAGGTAAAATAATTCAATTGTGGACCATGCAATTTCTCACTAGAATAGGTCATGGGTTTACCTCCTTGTAGCAGCACATCTCCTATGCCAAAATCACTAGCATCACATTCTAACTCAAAAGGCTTACTAAAATCGGGTGGCTGAAGTAGAGGTGCATGTGTAATGAGATCCTTGAGTGTGGCAAGAGCTTGCTCTTGTGCTGACTCCCAAGTAGAAATAACTCCCTTCTGGGTCAACTCAGGTAAAGGACCGGTTATGGTGCTGAAATCTCTCACAAAACGCCGGTAGAAACCTGCAAGACCAAGAGAGCTACGTACTGCAAGGTTAGTTTTAGTTGCATGCATGATACGTCCTTTCAGATTAATAGCTTGTGATGAAGAAGGAAAAACAACTTTATCTTTTTGTTGCCCCGAAAGTGTCTCAGCTACTTGCTGATTTTCAGAAAGTTGTTTGCTCTTTTGTGCGTCCCTAGCACGTTTTTCTTGTTCAAATTTCACAATTTCAGCAGGAGTCATAGGAAGCAATGTAACTTTCTTTCCTTTATACATAAATGTGTACTTATTGCTCCTACCATGGTGTGTAGCATCAGTATCATATACCCAAGGTCTACCAAGTAATAGAGAACATGCTTGCATTGGTACTACATCAAAATCAGCACTTCCAAAGTATGTACCAATGGAAAATTCGATGTGAACAGTTTGTGTTACCTTGACCTTACCGCTGTCGTTGAGCCATTGCACATGGTAAGGGTGTGGATGTGCACGTGTGGGAAGTTGAAGCTTAGTTACCACGTCGAGGCTCACCAAATTGTTGCAACTACCGCTGTCGATGATGACATGCGCACGACGGTCTTTGACGCGGAAGAAGGTCTGAAATATATTGTTCCGTTGTGACTGGTCGTCCTGGTCCATGTGAGTGCTCAAGTCACGTTGTACAATAAGTGCTGCCATGTTAGAGAAAAGACAAAGCAACAAAGAAATAATCCTTATGTAAAATAGCTAGGTGGGGTGCTGGATGTGTGGTGGAAGCAATTCGTCAAGCACCTTACCCACGCTTGCAAGTGTTCTTACCACGCCGCAGTGAGGTCACCGGCCTACAGGTGATGAACCAAGTGGAGGTGGTGTACAATTGCAAGAAATGATCCTGTCCTGACCAAGAGAAATGTGTAGCTTGGAAGGCAAGTGAGTAGCAAGGATTAAGCGATAATAATAACAGTTAAACCAAGTTCAATAAGTATTCCCAAGTACTCGTCAAAGTTGCTGACCGTAGTGCTCCCAAAGTGAAAGTTCAAGTAATAGAGGGAAACTATGTGCCCAAAAATCAAAAGGAAGCAAAAACAGGTCAAAATCAGCTCTCTATAGATCGGACAAGGGATCGGACAAGAGATCGGACAAGTGATCGGACAAGGGCATGTGCAAAATTTTTTTTTCTCTCTTTTTTTTTTTCTGCTGCTGTTCGGATCGGACAAGAGTTCGGACAAAGGTTCAGACAAGAGATCGGACAAGCAGCAAACAGCCAAAGACTGCCTCAGATTGGACAAGAGTTCGGACAGGAGTTCGGACAAGAGTTCGGACAAGAGTTCGGACAAGAGTTCGGACAAGCAACTAACAGCCCGCTTCTCTATTTTTTTATTTTTTTTTTCTCCTTTTTTTTTCACTCTATTTTTTTTGAAACAAGGATGACCAGAGGAGTAACCACAAAAATTTGCACCTACAACTGAGGTGGGATGTGGCTCACAAAATTCAAACAAGTTTGCTGTCCGGCGAGCAAAAACTTTGTCCAATTTTTTTCTCTATCTTCCCGATTTTTTTGGCGATTTTGGTGAGGGCTAACCGACCTTTGTCGGTTAGGGGACCCTCCAAATTGAGTCAGGAACACGCTCAAAAAATTTCAGATTTTTCTGCCAAACGAGCGAAAAGTTATGCCTGTTTTACTGAAGAGGGGTCAAAAAGACTGGATGTGGAAAACAAAGAAAGGTTGCGGAAGGGGGGTTTTTCGGTGGGGAAATTTTTCTGAGACACAAGAACAACTACTACTCAAATGACACAGAGGGATGACTAAACCAGCAACAAGACTCGACCAAGAACACGAACTCAACAAAGTTAAAACTGAAATTAAAATCGCAAGGCACAAAGGGGTTCTCGGTGGGGAATTTTTTTTGGTGCGGTTTTCTGGACTCTGGGTAAAACAAAAGCAGATCGAAATTACCTAACGGGAAATCTGAGCTCTGATACCAGCTGATGGGGGAGTGGTCCCGATCTTCCGCTAGGTAAGGGATAAACTTGGGTTGGTGGAGAATCTCGACGTTGGCGATCCAAGGCTCCGGTCCGGCGGATCAAAACCTTGCAATCGTTACACCACTGTCTCCGTTGGTTATCAACCACGCAGAACGCGATTGACCTCGCCACGAAGGCTAATTCCTGCAAGCGAACCCAAGAACACAAGCAAGAACAGGAAGGATACAAATCGAATGCCAAATCACAGACAAACGAAGATAAGTTGAGGTTTCACAAACGCCAATGCGGCAGCCAATCGGTCCGGCGCAAGAGGCGGGATCTAAACACAACAGTGTAGATGCAACAAAGCAAAACCTAACCCTAGAGGCGGCTGGCGTGAGTTTATATAGGGCGGCGGCCTGTGGAAGACGAACAGACACAGGCTATGGGCTAGAATACGTACAGACTCAGACTATGGGCCAACACGGCCCAGTTCTGTCATGCAGGACTGTTTAAATCACACAGAACGACTCGAGACTCCAAATGAGGTGAAACCAACGGCAAACGATCCGTCTTCTCCTCAGCTTTCCAAAAAGTCAAAGAACGCGCCAATCGGACTTCGTATGAGGAAGTTATGCCCATTTTGGTGCAGGGTGGTTGATGTAGTCCGAACCAGCGAAATCTTGACTTCAAAACATCCGTGCGACTCCGTCTTCAGCTCCAACTCTTGTATTCCATCTCCCATGTTCCAAAGCAACAAAATATCACTAGAATTCAGTAGCATCCCATCCAAACAAATATTGAAATAGTTGCTAAGGAAAGAATTAACCTCATAGTTCAAGCGACGGGCACGGGCGCGTGTGATTGGTCCTTGTAGTATTGTAGGTGGAGGCTCCATGTGTGTATCATGTGAAGTGATGTCCTCATCAGGCTTCTTAGTGTAGCCCGAAGGCCTTCACTCGACTTCCCGAGTCGTTTGAAGTCCTCCGTCTCAAAGACCTCTTTGTGGCTAGCTATGCCTCCGAAGTGGAGTCAAACTTCGGGTCCTCTCCAAAGGTCCCCTCGAACCGCAGGAGCCGGACCCTCAACTACTCCGGCGATTCCCGCCGAGGCCGCTGGGCGTCGAGTACCCAGGGGTCCTTGAGGAGCCATGCTGAATAGCGTGGGCCTCATGGCTCCAGAAGTGATGAGTCATTGTCAACGATAGTCAAAGAGGACAGAAGAAGAGGAGATCTGCTGTTTCATGGGCCGCGTGTGACTCAGGTACACGGGCAGCGAGCGACTGTCGGGCAGAGGAGGCTGCGAAGTCGGGCTGGCCCAATCCGGGTGCATGGGCCAGAAGCAGTAGAAGAACCACTGGGCTGTTGACCAGGACTGACTCAGGTACACGGGCGGTGAGCGATTGCCGGGCTGAGAGAGCTGCGGAGTCGGGCCGGCCCAATCCGGGTACCTGGTGCAAAGCTGGTGGAGGCTTTGTCAGTTTCGGCGTAAAACTGACAACCATTGATTCTGTATCCGACTGTCCAGAAGAGAAGCCGTAGTCGCTACGAAAACTTAGCTTCTGGATATGTCATCTGTAACTCTAGGCCCACAGTCAGTCAGTTGTGTCTGTAAAAATTCCTAAGGGCAGTAGAGTCTTTTATTTTATTTTTGAGTCTGTAAAAACCCTAAGGGGCTGGTAGAATATTCCTAGTGTTGGGCTGCCTATAAATAGGACCCCAATCCCTAGGGTTTGAACAACCCCTTTGTGCTGAAATCAAATCCACTCTTTGGGTCATTTTTTCTCCCGTTTCTCTCTCCTGTGTGCGCCGCCAGGCTTGTGTTCCTTCCTGTTTGTGCATTATTCTTACTCTAAACTCTTGGATGCATTTAAGCCTTGGTCCCTGCTGATTTTATTTGTCACACTTGTTTGGTTTGGAGAGTTATTGCTTCAGCTACGGGCTGGTGAATTTATTTCTTGAGGAGAAGCTTCTTCTGTTGCTTCTGTTCTTCACAAACTGAGTACTAGTTCTTGCTGTTGCAAGTAGTACTACTTTCCTGTAGCTACAGTAGTCTGTGCAGCTTTTCACCTTCTACTGCACAGCCTTTTGATCGAGGCTGACAGGGTCTGTCACCTTTTTGGCTGTGTTTTGAGCGAAGCTACTCTCTGTTCGAAGCCCCTCAATTTCGCGAGGTAGGCTTCGATTTATCTCTTTCGAAGGCATCGTTCGATCTTCGGTATTTGGTTTGCGTTCTGTGCTGCTAAGCTTCGAAGCATTTTTTCTCTGATCATCAGCATTGCATACTTCGAACAAGTTTCGAAGTTGGGTTCGAAGCTTGTAGCTCCGCTTGGCCTCGCACTGACTTCTGTGTAGCGTGTCATCCTTCGTCTCTCTTTTCGGAGCTTGCTTTTTCGAAGGTAGAGCATTGGCTTCGGACTTGGTTCTCTGTCGCGTGACAGGCTTCGCTTCTTTGTTCGAAGGTTGTCCGTTTGTGTGTTGTGTTCGAAGCTTTTGGTTCAAAGTTGTGTTCGAAGCTTTGTCTTCGAAGTGCACTTCGAAGCAGGCTCTGACTCTGTCACTTTGCTCCGAAGCTCTTGGTTCGAAGCTGTGTTCGAAGCCTTGTCTTCGAAGTACATACTTGTAACACCCCAGAAATTAAAAAGGAATAAAATAAAAAGAAAATAATATTTAAATCATTTCTGGATTTATTTATTAAAGAAAATCACAAAAGAACCCAAATAAACCCAAACAGGGAGAAATACTTAAAATCTGGACTTGAAAATTTTATGAGATGAACTAGAGACCAAGATATAATTTTAGGAATTTTTACAAATTTTTATCAACAGTGATTCAACCTCTAATCAAATACTCGAATTACTGGAATTATTTAAAATCATAAATCAATTTTAAATCCTAAACGGGCCGAAACCCTGAAACTCCCTTCCGAGGCCTTTCTGGCCCAGCCCATCACCGCCCTCTCACTGACGAGCGGGACCCGCCTGTCGGCGCTCGCCTCCCCTCTCTCCTTCCGCCCGCGCCCCGCCTGGCCCCACGCGTCAGCCACCTTGCGCCCTCTGACCGCTCGGCCCCGCCTGTCTGCCCTTTCCTTTCCCGTTCGCTCACTGACAGGTGGAGCCCACCTGTCAGGACCTTCGTCTCCGATGGAAGGGGATCGCTCCCCTTCCTTCCCCGGCGATCTCCTTCTGATTCCTCGCCGCCGGCCACCGGATCGCCTCGGATCTCCCTCCGATCACCTTCCCTGGTCGCCACCGCTCCCCTTCCATCTACAGCCGACGCATTTTCGCGCTTAAGGAAGATAGCCCGAGCTTTTGGAAGCCTCGCCGGAAAACTTAGGAAACCACCTCGGGTTTCCTCGGTAAAACATTCCATCCTCACGACCGGCGACCCCTATTTAACCCCCTCCCCTCACCGCACTTCGCCCACACCCCTAAAAGCCCAAGCCTGTGCAATCCAGAGCGCCGCCACCCCGTTTTCGGGTTTCTCCTCTGTTTCGACTCCGGCGAGCTCCCGCCGTCGCCTCGGACCTCATCCGTCCACGACGTCGCCACCTTCGTGACCGCCGGAGCCCGCCCGTCCTCGGCCACGACTCCGTTGGACGAGAGGACCGCCGGATCGCCTCGCCGCCGACGAACCCGAACGGTTCCTCCGCCCCTCTTCGACGCCAGTCGCCGTCCGCTCGCCGCCACCGCCACCGCCGGTACGACCAAGTTCCCCTCTCGTCACTGGTTCCATTTTTGGCCATAGCATCGACATCCTATCCACGCCGTCGCCGGAATCCTTCGCCGTTGGACCGCTGGAGCCGAGAACGAAGGGGGTAATCACCCCTTTAGCTCGTGCCGTGCCGGACGATACACAGGCCGTCCGATCCAGATCGGAGGGCTAGGATTAAATCCCTTCGGGATCTAATCCAGGCCCTCGGATCCGGTCAAACCGGTATCGTTTAATCTCGGCCGTAGATCATGACTTAAAACGCTGGATCGATCTCGTGCGTCCACGTCATAACCCTTCGCACGATTTAATCTCAGCCGTCCATTTTCACTTAACCCACCCGCCTCGCATCTGACCGCTGGATCCAGATCCAACGGCCCAGATCGCTCGGGTCCACGCAAATAGCCACGGGTTCACGGTGAACCTGGTTCACCGTGAACCAGGGACTGTTTTTCTGTTTAAATAAAATCCAGAAAATTGATTTGAACTTTGAAAATTCATATCTTGCTCATTTTAACTCCAAATTTCACCATTCAAATTTTGTTAAATCCAGAATAATATTCTCTACACATTAATGCAATAAAAACAGTATGTTTCTGTTACCCAAAATATTATTAATAAATAAATGAATGAAAATCCCTTAGGGTTAAAATTAATAACACAGAAAATAAATGGGGAAAAATCCTAAAATGTTAAACTTTACTGTTTTATACAAAACTCAGAATATTAAAATATTACTTCACATAATAGAACCTACAAATATGTATGTTTAATATTTGGTGAATTTTATCTGTTTATTAAATGTATTGTTTATTTTCCGTATCGAGAAGACTACGAGTTCGTCGAGGAGCAGGAGTTCTACCCCGAGGTTCCTCCATCCCCATTTGCTGATCAAGGCAAGTCATCGACCACCTCTGTGGAAACAGTTGATCATATTGAGCCCATGTTTTAATAACTTATCGCTATAACCCATAGGTTAATATTGCATTAGTCGAATATTCAAGCCTTACACTTATATTTATTAGATCCCTGTCCTTGTGTGCAAACCCAAGCCATGCTTATTGAGCCTTAACTCCTTGTCACTCTACTATAAAAATATTAGCTAGTGCCCAATGTACCGGCACAACTGCTATAGGTTAAAAAGAACGAGTCGTAGATAGCTGGATTTCTGTATATGAATTTCCCTGTTATTCTCGTCTCTGGACTCTGTTGGAGTTGGCTAGGTTATAAGTATGGTGGGTTCCGGGTGCAAGCTCGGGCACTGGTTTGTCGCACCCGGGGCACTATAAGGACCGGTCTGCGGGATCTGTTGCAAAGCACTTCCGTACCAACCACAAGTCTAATGGGTAAGTACTAACTGGAAGTATGGAATACTCCGGCTCGATGCACCATAGAGGAGGGGGCAAGGGGCTAGCCTGCGGGCGACTTGTACCGACGAGGCTCAAGGGGGGGTATGGTGGGGCTCCGATGCGTCGGGACACCATATGAAACCCATAAGAGGGTGCTATTGAGTCGGGGAGGACTATATGGAAGGTTTTGGCACGAGTTCCCGTGTGATGGGTCATCTCGTTACACTTCGGTGTAGGTGATGAGTGCGTGCCTTGTGGGTACAGTGGTACATCTCTGATCAAAGTAATTTAACCTTTTCGAAAAGCCGAGCCCACGGTCAAGGGCGGGTTGTGTGACTACTCGCAGTTAGTTTACAATTGTTTGAATGGTCAAGTTATTCATGGCACGTAAGGACTGTTGAGCGAGGTGGGGCTGACTGTACCCCTCGAGTTAGAAGATGATGATGATGCACACACACATGTCTACTTTTCCGTACTAATAAATTGCTCACATTTAAAGCTTTACAATTATGCTGCTTCCGCTAAATTAGCCACTATCTCCCTTGTCATTACCTTGCATTATAATTGCATTCGGTGGCTTGCTGAGTACATCTGTACTCACCCCGTTGACTTACAACATCAGAGCCTGAGAAACCAAGGGTGGTTTCGGTGTATGTGATGAGTGATTGACAGGATTATTTACCCTCTGTTCGAAGGGTACCTCCGAAGGGGCTTCGGAGGTGGTACCTCCGAAGGGTGTTCGGAGGTGTGTCACCGGAGTGTGTTCGGTGTTTGCTTGCTGCAGCTGTGCAGCGGAGTGTGCTCGTCGGAGGGGTCCGACAGTACGCGATGACTGGGTTCGTACCGATGGATTCGGTACTTTGGGCGGTACACCGGAGTGTGTACCGGAGGTTGCTAACCCGGAGAGGTCTCCGGAGTACTGGATACACTTGTCTGCTTGTCGGTGGTGCGCAGGGACTTCGGAGGCGACGGACAGGGTTCGAGCCGGGTGAACCTGGGTCAAGCGGGTGGCTTGATGCCAGGGGAGCGGGGAAGCTCCGTCACGGTGGCTGCGAAGGTGGTCCGGGTCGGTCCTCGGGTCGAGTCGTACCAGGTGAAGGCAGAGAGTGCGGAGCGTGGCTCCGGCTGAAGGTACTCCGAGACAAAGTCCTCGGAGGTGAGGCACTTCGAAGGTACTCCGAATGGAGTGACTTCGGAGTTGGTGGACCAAGTCCTCTGCGGAGGCAAGGTGTTCGAAGTGTGCTCCGGAGGGAGACACTCGAAGCTTACCCGACGAAGGTCTCAGAAGTCGAGGCGCATCGAAGGCATGGTCCGGGTGAGGCTCGTCGTGGAGTGTGCTCGGGTAGAGGCACTGCGACGGAGTGCTCATGGAATGCTTCATGCGGAGGCCTTGGACGAAGGAGGGACTTCGAAGGGTGGTACTCCGAAGGTGAGGCTTCGGAGTGAGGATGACTTGAGGTGCTTCGGCCATGCATGGCTTCGGTACACGGACGGACGGTGTTCGAGCTCGGAGTAGCTGCGAAGCCGTGGTGATCCACTCCGGAGGTGGTGGTGCGAAGGCCCAAGGGCTTTGACGGCTTCGGCTCAAAACCGTCACTATATCGAAGGAATTCTTCGGCGGAGCGAAGGCCTTCAGGCTGCAGGCTTCTCGCCGAAGCTACCGCACCTTCGGGTGCGAAGGGAGGTTCCAGAAGTCAACTCTGTAAAGGCTGACACTGTCTGTTCTGAAAAAGGCTGACACTGTCCCCTCTGCAGCTGACAGAGAAGCCTCCAAAATAAAGGTGGACTACCTTTTGTACCCCTTAGTTCTGTAGAGACAAATCTGTTGTAAACCCTAGGGGTAAAGTAGTCACTTCCTTAGGATGAAGCCGTGGGCTATAAATATGGGGGCTCGGTAGGTAACATTTAACACTTTGAGCATTTACTGTTGAGCTCCTGTAGACAGACCTCACTGTATTCATTCTGAGTTCAATACATTTTGTGTTCCTTGTTCAAGCGGCGAAGCCCTGCTTCTGTGTGCTTTTGCTTGAGCTCGTATTGCATACTTCGCTAGTTTTAGTTCACCGAAGCCTGTCTTGGCGAAGGGTGTTTTTATCGCGAAGTGTGTTTTACAGTGTGCTGTCGCTCTGTGTAACACGAGGCAAGACCTCGCTGCTTACTAGCGAAGCCCTGTTCTGTTCCCGTAGTGCTTCTTGTGTCGAAGCCCTTAGCGTAGTCCATTTGCGTGTGCGTGTGGACCTTCGGGTACGAAGCCCAGCACCCGTTGCTGTCGCCAAGTACTTGGTCGAAGTCCTCAGAGGGCTGTCCACTCTTGCGAAGGGTGAAGTGCGAAGCCTGCTCGAAGCACTTCGTGTGCGGAGCCTGCACTGACTTAGCAGAGTAGATTTTCGAGGGTTGTTAGTGGAGCGAAGTCTTCTTGGCTTCGAACTTTTGCTCCTGCGAAGCCTGTGTTCGGAGCTGTCGAAGTACCTCCGAACCAGACCTTCGAAGGTTGTGTTCGAAGCCTGTTCCGCAGAAGACAGAACAGAACCGAAGGCTAAGTTTTTAGCCAGAAATTTTAAAAGCTCCCATTCACCCCCCCTCTGGTCGCCGTTTCCGGTCCAACAATTGGTATCAGAGCAGGTTAAGATCACCAGTTGACCTTAACCGGTTTTGTGATCTTTAGGCGACATGGATAGAGGCAGTAAAATTCCTCTGTTCGATGGGACAGATTTTGCATACTGGAAGGTGCGCATGGAGGCTTACTTGTTAAGCCAAGGAAATGCAATTTGGGAGATTGTGGACTCACAATACTCCATCCCTGATACCCGCACCACTCAAACCGAAAAAGATCAGTACATTGCCAACTCGAAGGCAAGGAACATATTGTTCATTGGTTTGAGTCGGAGTGAGTTTGACAGGGTGCAGCACCTTAGGACTGCTAGGGAAATTTGGACAACACTCACTGTCTTTCATGAGGGCTCTGCTCAGATCAAGGCCAGGCGCCAAAGCACCTACAATCAACAGTATCAGCTGTTTGTGCAGGCACCTGGTGAATCTATAGATGCCATGTTTTCTCGTTTTGACGCGATAGTGAGTAACTTGCGATCCAACGGGACGCTTGCTTACAGTGATCACGATAGGGCTATCAAGCTTCTCTATGCTCTTGATCGTAGCATATGGGAAGTAAAGATATCCAGCATTGAGGAGTCCACAGGCTATGACACATTGACCTGTGACGAACTCTTTAGCAAGCTGAAGTCCACAGAGATTGCCAAGGCATCTCTTGCAGTGCACAGAAGCTCTTTGCCACAGCCATTGGCATTGGTTTCTAGCACTAGCCGTGGCACCACTGCAGAACCAAGCACATCAGGCACTTGTGTTCTTGCAGATGGTTTTGCTTTGTCCTCCCTGGTCTCCGTCACAAAGGAGCAGGTGGATACTCTAGCTGATGATGAGCTTGCTCTCATTGCCCGGAGGTTCACCCGCTTTCATCATGAGAGACGGGATCATAGGAGAAGTGGTTTTAGTGGCTGTTATGAATGTGGCGACACCTCTCACATTAAGGCTAATTGCCCCAAGGTCAAAAAGAGAGATGAGAGTGACCGCCCCAAATTCCACAAAAAGGAGAGGAAGCCCTTTGTGAAGGGCAAGCGCGGCAAGATGGCTAAGAAAGTAGCCAAGGCCGCTTCCAGAGCTTTTGTTGCTGCTCTCAGCGACATCGACACTTCCTCAACTGAGGAGTCGAGCTCTGAGGAGGAGGAGTCCCCAAGGAAGGAGGACAAGAAGGACAAGAAGGGACGTGACTTCACCGGCCTTTGCTTCATGGCCGACAGCGATCACAGCGGCGATGAGCTTGACTCATCTGAGGTAAACCTATCATCTGACCAGCTACTAATTAAATTAGATGAGCTGAATGAAGTAGTGCTAGGTCAGGATAGATTACTTGTGCAAGCCGCTAGAGAAAGAAAAGACCTTAGACTTAGGCTAGAAAATGTTTCTACTGAATATGCCATGCTTAAGTCTAAGTTTGATGATGCTGAATGTGAATCATGTTCTGTTGTCATGAGTGAGCTTGCTCAGTTGCGTTCTGTTCATGCTCAAACTCTTTCTGAGCTTGAGACTGCACAGAAGCAGCTTTTGGAGGTGGATTCTAGACCTCATGATGTTATTGATTGCATGAACTGCTCTTTATTACGCGATAGCATTTCTTTACGTGATAAGCATGTTCATGACTTGGAGGCTAGATTGGAGAGGGCCGGTAGTTCTAAGGATGTGCAACCTGTTTGTGACACTTGCATCACCCTTAAGGACCAGCTAGGCACTGCTAGAGAGCGAGCTGAGAACCTCATGTCCGAAAATGAATACCTTCTTTCTGTGGTGAATAAATGCACTGAAGGGAAGGGTAGGATGGATTTGCTCTTGGCCAAGACCAAGTTGTGTGCTGACAGAGCCGGGGTAGCTCTAGGTTTGGGTTTTGAGAGGATAGCTTCAGACAGTAAGACCAAAACTGTTTTCACCTCTCCCACCACCCTAGAAAAAGAGAGAGCTCTGTTGGACACCCCATCAGCCAAAAAGCCTACCCATCCACCAAAGAAAACCACTCCTCCTGCCAAGAAAAATCCTCCCAAGAAAACCACTCAGAAGAAACCCAAGGAGCCTGTGAGAGTTGCTCCTGTGACCCATGAGAGTGCCCCCAGGAGAGTGTTTCATTGTTCTTATTGTCAGCGGGCGGGTCATTTGATTGGTTTCTGTTTCCGTCGCATCAAGGATGAGCGACGTGCACAGGCGATGAGCTATCAGGACATGCATTACCCATCTTTAGGTATGCATGAGTCTGAGTTTTATTCTCGTCCTGTTTTTGAGGCTCCTCGTGCTTCTCGGAGAGGTTTTGCTCCTCGAGGTGTTCACCATGTTCCATATGGTGGTAGACCTCGGGCGAGTAGCTTTGTACCTCGTCAGAGTAGGAGACCTCGACATGCTTTGCGTTCTTTGCATGTAGGTAGACCTCGCACTTTGCATCATTCTGATTTTTATGTGCGTAGACCGTCTACTTTTACTGTGCCTACTACTCGTGTCACTCAGTGCTGGATGCCTCGTCATTATTTCACTCACCCCAGCACTGAGCGATCGAGGCATTCTCATCATGTGTAGGCGACAGGTCGAGGCTTGGAGGGCACGTGGATCATGGACTCCGGTTGTTCGCGCCACATGACCGGAGATGCAAATTGGTTCTCCAGCCTCACCACAACCAAGCAAAGGGAACATATCACCTTCGGAAACAATCGAAGGAGTAGAGTGAAAGGTAAAGGTGTGGTAAGAATTAACACGAACTTCACTCTCAAAGATGTTGCTTTGGTTGAGAACCTGGGATACAATTTGTTGTCTGTATCTCAGTTGCTTGATGAGGGCTTCGAAGTGCGATTTCATCGCGATACTTCGCAAGTGCTCAATTCTGATGGCGTTGTGGTGTGTAAGATCTTTAGGGTTGGGAGAGTTTTTGGAGCTGATTTTTCAGAGTCGTCTGGTTCTTCTCATTGTCTTGTTGCTCATTCGACTTCTGAGCTTTGGAAGTGGCATAGGAGACTAGGGCATATGAGCTTTGAGTTGCTCGCTCGTTTGAGCACCCTAGGTTTGATCCGAGGATTGCCCAAGCTCAAGTTTGAGAAGAATTTAGTTTGCGCTCCTTGTCGACATGGAAAAATGATTGCTGCTTCGCATTCGCCAGTCACCACAGTGATGACTGAACAGCCCGGAGAACTTCTCCATATGGACACTGTAGGTCCTTCTCGGGTTAGTTCTTTAGGCGGCAAGTGGTATGTTCTTGTTATTGTCGACGATTTCTCTCGCTACTCTTGGGTCTTCTTTCTTGCCAGCAAGGATGAAGTGTTTTCACACTTTCGGAGCTTGGCTTTGAGACTTTTCACTGAACTCCCAGGTGCATTAAAATTCATTCGAAGCGATAATGGCACCGAGTTCAAAAATAGTCTCTTTGTTGACTTTTGCATGGAGCATGGCATAGAACATCAATTCTCTGCTCCGCGGGTTCCTCAACAGAACGGTGTTGTTGAGAGGAAAAACCGCACTTTGGTTGAGATGGCTAGGACGATGCTTGATGAGCATAGGACTCCTAGAAAATTCTGGGCTGAGGCCATGAACACTGCTTGTTACATCTCAAACCGAATTTTCTTGCGCTCAATTTTAAATTTGACATCTTATGAGCTGCGTTTTGGGAGACAGCCCAAGGTTACTCATCTTCGAGTTTTTGGCTGTCGCTGCTTTATCCTAAAACGTGGTAACTTGGATAAATTTGAGTCGCGATCTTCTGACGGGATCTTTTTGGGTTATACTACTCATGGTCATTCCTATCGTGTTTATAACTTGGAAACTAACACTGTCATCGAGTCATGTGATGTGACTTTTGATGAATCAACCCCCTCTGTTAGTTCTGCTTTTGAACAGGCAAATGAACACGACATGGAACAGACCTTATTCGAAGACGAAGATCCCGGAGAATTCGAGGATGATCCCCTACTACCCTCGACATCAACCCCCGAAGCTGACCCCGCTTCAACTACTTCGGCACGAGGTCCCGAAGCGACTACCTCAACATCGGTCATCTTGGACCACTCCAACGCACAAGTTGAGGAGGAGACTGCATCCCGCCGCGAGGCTCCACATCATGTTCAAAGGATGCACCCTCCCGAGCAGATCATTGGTGAGCTTGATCAAAGGGTAACACGTTCTCACGCTCATTTTACTAATGCTGCTTTTGTTGCTTCTTTCGAGCCCTTAGATGTTAGTCATGCACTTTCTGATTCTAGTTGGATCAATGCCATGCATGAAGAGCTTGAGAATTTTGAAAGAAACCAAGTCTGGACTTTAGTTGATCCTCCACCAAATGTTCATTTCATAGGAACAAAATGGATTTTTAAAAATAAACAAGGGGAGGATGGGACTATAGTTAGAAACAAGGCTAGACTTGTAGCTCAGGGCTTTTCTCAACTAGAAGGGATTGATTTTACTGAAACTTTTGCACCTGTTGCACGCCTTGAGGCCATTAGGATTTTGCTTGCCTTTGCGACATCCCGGGGATTCAAACTCTATCAAATGGATGTCAAAAGTGCTTTTCTTAATGGCTTCATAGGCGAAGATGTTTATGTAAAACAACCCCCTGGTTTTGAAAACCCCAAGTACCCACATAAAGTCCTTAAACTTCATAAGGCTCTTTATGGACTCAAGCAGGCCCCTCGGGCATGGTATGATAGACTTAAGTCTTTTCTGCTTGAGCGAGGGTATTTGATGGGCTCTGTTGATAAAACTTTGTTACTCTCAAGCATGGCAAGA
>JAAALK010001869.1:0-51074 GCA_019279435.1 Zizania palustris
CAAACCTTCGAACAGAAAAACTTCGAACGCAACACACAGACGGACAAGCTTCGAACAAAGAAGCGAAGCCTGTTACACAACAGAGCCACCAAATTTGAAGCCTACACTCTACCTTTGAAAGAGCAAGCTTCGAAAAGAGAAGCGAAGGCTGACACGCGACAAAGAAACCAAAACGAAGCCTACTAGAACGACAAGCTTCGAACCCAACTTCGAAACCTATCGAAGTGTGGACTTCGAAGAGCTCGAGGCGGAGTACCTTCGCACCGTCGTTTGAAGTATGCGACGCTGTCCGTTCGAAAAGTACTTCACAGCTAGCAACTCAGGACACAGAACGAAGTTCGAGTTCCAAAGAAGCCTTGAGTATGTCAGATCGAAGTCTGCTCACGGAGCTGAGGGGCTTCGAACAGAGAGGATGGCTTCGCCAGAAAATAGACAGAAAAGTTGCTAGGGCCTGTCAACTTCGATCAAAAAGCTGCGCAAGTAGAAAAGCAAAGCTGACACTCACTACAACAAAACAGGCAACTTCCGTCGGCCAAAGCCGACGGAAGTTAGCCCTTTCCCAACGGAAGAAGCCAACTTCCGTCGGCAAAACGCTAACTTCCGTCGGCCGCCGACGGAAGTTAGCTAACTTCCGTCGGCTTGACGTGGCCGACGGAAGTTAGCGCCGAACATTGCCATGTCAGCAGAGGGGGCGCTAACTTCCGTCGGCCAGCCTGGCCGACGGAAGTTAGGGGCAACTAACTTCCGTCGGCTAGGGCCAAAGCCGACGGAAGTTAGCCTTTCTGCCCACGTGGCCGAAACCAGCTAACTTCCGTCGGCTATGGTCAAAGCCGACGGAAGTTACCTGATATATTTTTTTTATTTTTTCCTGGTTCCCCTACTCACACTCACATCCAACCACAATTTCACATACATTCACAATACACATCCAAAATCACATTTCACATCCAAAATCACATTCAAACTTCACATATAACATCCAAAATCACATCTCACATCCAAATCACATCTCACATCCAAATTCACATCCACACTTCACACATCACATCCAAAATCACATAATATAACTGAATTCACATCCAAAGTCACAGTACACATCTGAATTCACATATAACATCCAAATTCACATACAAATTCACAAAACACAGCGAGAGCCACATACAAAGTCATATTTGTCCATATACTCACTGATCGCCACATTTGGGTCGTGGGTGCCGCCGCTGCCTCCTGCTTCATCTACATTTGCCCGAGAGGCTCCATCCTGGCCAGGCGTACGGAAAGTCTGAAGAAATAGAGAAAATTAGAGAACGAATTAACTCAAATACTCTGCTAAACACTAACTTAAGTATCTAAAGTAATGATATATCAGGAGGTACCTCAGGTGATGTAGAATATAATGGTGGTGGCGGGGGAGGTAGTGGTTGGAAATTGGACATGTCCAATCCACCATGCTGCTGGGCTAGTTGCTACACATGTTGTAATGTAATCAGTTAGTTCTAAACCTATTTCTGAATACTTTTTAACTACAACACTCCAAACTAAACTTACTTGGATCATCGCCTGCTGTCGTTCTAAGCAGGAGGTATAGTACTCGTCGCGTCGCCTCATTTCCTGCCTCATTTCCTCCCTCACCCGATCCACCTTCGGGGTTTCTGAAGAGCGACGATGGCTGGAGCCAACTCCGACGGAGCTCTGCGACGACTGAGCTGACTTCTGAGCTCTCACCGCTCTCGAGTCAATAACTCCATTGAACATGGAGTATCTGCAACATTGAATGAGTTAGTTACCATCACAATACCATACACAAAACATTAATAAAAACACCGTCTCACCGTCCATGGCTTTTGCCACCTCCGCTAGAGTAAACGGCCATTTGGTCGACAGGTTCTCTCCGCCAATCATAGTCCTCTCCATGGAGTCGAACCATGTGTTCACCATATTGCGTCTGCAAAAAACATGTCCGATTAGCTAGACGCAGAAAAATGAAATTACGTAAACTCTTAATAACATCTCACCAAATGGTCCGTGGCTGTCTGGCTACACAAGACATTTGGCTGTGTAGGATCGCTTCCTTTGTGACCAGAGGTATACACCTCTATGTCACTTGGCACGTTGCCAGATTTAGCTTCCTGTACATTAGAAATGAGTTAGTCGCATTACAATGTATCTATAGCTAGAGAGTGACAGAAGGAGGTCTTACCAAGCGTTTAGCGTGGCGAATATGTCCGTCGGCACCATATCTGTGCTTCAGATCTGTCCCGCGGCATTGTCTTTTCTGCTCGGAAGTCTTCTTAAATGTGGCTGAAGACCAAATCTTGCAGAATTCGAAATATGCATCCTCGCGGTTTGCAAACCACGGAATCCTCACCTGAACAAAGATGCTATTTGTATTATATGACAACAAATCTCAACTATCGATGATTTAAAAAGTTAGAATTGTTTACCGAACGGTATTCTTCTTCAGTCAAATAGATTGACGATGAGCCCGTCGCCTCTCATTCGTTGCCCTAGCTTCTCCTTGTAGTAAGCATTGTTCGCTTGAATGCGGGCATACGAAATGGCGTCCTTCACCACCTTATGTGCATTGTTGTTGAAGACTTGAAGGGCATGGTTATGGTGATTGCCGACTTCTGGCAAGCAAAAGCGTAACTGCAAAAGTAATGATTAGTACAGTGTTGTAACTCAAAAAGCCTAAAAGAAGATTGAAAAAACACTTGCATACCCAGAAGTCATGAGACACCACCCCCTGAGCAGTTCCGTGGCGCCCGTCAGGAGCGAACCGGTACTGGTCCCATGTCTGGCATAGAACCCGCTCACCGGTCGGCATTGTCAGCACCCCTGGGTAGTGCAGACGGCACAAGTTACCCAATATCTGGTTAACCTGCCTGACCCTCGAAGTGCCGTCGAACCGAGAGTCAATCCAAGATTTAGAAATACATAATAAATAAAGATAATTAGTTTAGTGAAAGAAAGTTTTTGAAAAAAAAAAGCAAAACAACAGAAGAGTATTACACTTACCCGTCACCAACAGGCGTAATCTCGATCTTGGTTCCACCGGAAGAGACTACTGGTGGGGCGACCAGGTGGCTCGTCCTAAAAGATACCGAGGACCCGCCGGCAGCCTCAGCACCTTCCTCCTGACCCGCACCCTCCGGGAGATCCCCCTGCCCCGCACCCTCCGGGTCATCCCCCTGCCCCACACCCTCTGGGTCATCAATCTGTGCCGCACACTCTGGGACATCCCCCTCTTGCCCCCCACCCACCGGATGATCCTCGTGACCCGCACTCTCCAAGTGTTCTTCCTCCTACAAAACAGTATTGAAACAATCAGGAATAGTTTATAACTGGCATAAAAAACAAGCTGAAAGTTACCTCATCTTCTAGTTGAAATGCAATAGGCCGACCAATTAATGTCGGATCTATGCATCTCAGGAGCTGCTCTTGACGACGTCTGTTTGACGAAGAGGATCTACCCTGGAATAGGGTGTCCTCCTGACTCATCGGTGTACTCGCTGGAGTACTCGCCGATGAACTCCCCAAGCGGAAGAGCTTCCTCGTGACACTCTTCATCTTTTTCGACATCCTATTCAAAACAAGCACAAACGAGCATTTATTAGTAAAGAAGGTTTGAACATATAAAAAAACATGTAATATGAAGTATATTGCATATCCATGTATGAAAACAATTACTTGTCAATTATCATCAAAATCAGGATCAATTTGTCCTTTTCTCCCCAAAGCGGCGACGACGGGCGGCGACGACGGGCGGCGGCGGCGACGACGGGCGGCGGCGGCGATGACCAGGGGGCGGCGGCCGGAAGGGGGCGGTGATGGTCGGGAGGGTGCGTGGCGGCGGGCTGCACGGGGCGGTGGCCGGCGGGCTGCTGGCCGGGAGGGGGCGCGGGCGGCGGGTGGCACGGGGCGGTTGCCGGTGGGCCGCTGGCTGGGAGGGGGAGCGGCGGAGGGCGGCACTAGCTGGGACGGGGCGCGGGCGTGGGTGGCGCGGGCGCGCGATGGCCGGAGGGGGCGTGATGGGGCGGCGGCCGGCGCGGGTGGCGCGGGGCGCCGGGGGCGGGCGGTGGCGCAGGCGCGAGGCGGGCGGTGGCGTGGGCGGTGGCCGGCGGCCGGGGGCACGGCGGCGGCGGGGCACCGACGGGCGGCGGTGGCAGGAGGCAGGCGGCGGCGGCGTGCAGTGGGCGCGCGTACAGGGATTAGGTCTCCCTGTACGCGCGCACGGGGTTGGGGATTATATCCCTTAACTTCCGTCGGCCACCATTAAAGCCGACGGAAGTTAGGGATATGTATCGGCCCGGACCACAGACACGTTAACTTCCGTCGGCCACAGGTAAAAGCCGACGGAAGTTAGTTTAACTTCCGTCGGCTACTTAAGGCCGACGGAAGTAAAATAACTTCCGTCGGCTTGTCGAAAAGCCGACGGAAGTTAAAATGGCCGACGAAAAGTTTTTGTTTTGTTGTAGTGACTAGAGTACTATTGCTACAGTGGAGGAGTACTACTTGCAAACAGCAAGAACTAGTACTCTGCTCGTGAAGAACAGAAGAGAACAGAAGCAATTTGAAGCCTTCACAACAGGGAATAAACTCACTGTGAACGAAATGATTGCTACAGATCCATAATCACACAATGCACGCCTCACACACAACAAAGAACAAAATCTTACTGCATTAATGAAGAACAAAATGAACGCAAGCAGGAAAACAAATCTCTGGCAGCGCACACAACCAGGAATAGAAGAGAGAGAGAGCAGGAACAAAAGTGACCCAAGGAATGATGGAAAAAGTGATTTCTAGAAGGGTAGTCCAAACCCTAGGGATTGGGGCCCTATTTATAGGCTGCCCAACACTAGGAATATTCTACTAGCCCCTTAGGGTTTTTACAGACGCAAGAATAAAGGAAAAGACTCTACTGCCCTTATGTATTTTTACAGACACGACTGACTGACTGTGGGCCTAGAGATACAGATGACTTATCCGGAAGCTAAGTTTTCATAGCGACTACGGCTTCTCTTCTGGACAGTCGGATACAAGATCAACGGTTGTCAGTTTTGCGCTAAAACTCACAAAGCCTCCACCGACTTTGCACCAGGTACCCGGATTGGGCCGGCCCAATTCCGCAGCTCTCTCAGCCCGGCAATCATTCACCGCCCGTGTACCTGAGTCAACCCTGGTCAACAGCCCAGTGGGTCTTCTACTGCTTCTTGCCCATGCACCCAGATTGGGCCAGCCTGACTTCGCAGCCTCCTCTGCCCGACAGTCGCTCGCTGCCCGTGTACCTGAGTCACACGCGCCCCATGAAACAGCAGATCTCTTCTTCCTATGTCCTCTTTGACTATCGTTGACAATGACTCATCACTTCTGGAGCCGTGAGGCCCACGCTTATTCAGCATGGCTCCTCAATCTCCCCCTTGATGAGTGCATTGTCAACACTCCTCTTCTTCAGCACCTGCGAGCAAATGTGGAAACACGAAAACAAAATACAAGGAAAAACAAAGAAGAAGAAAAATAAGGTAAAAGTTTAACCCTAATGACCAGAAGCCGAACAAAAGCGAGAAGCGGTCATTATGGTTAACCAAAACGCAAAAGCTCTCAACATGAGTGCGATTTCAGAACAACAAGGATATCAACAGAGTAAGAACTCCCCCTTAAACTCTGATCCCAAATTTTCTCCCCCTTGTTGAGAAGTGAACTCATCAAGCACTCAATAGAGACACAGACTCCCCCTGAAATGCAACCCCCCCTCAAAATATGCAGTGAATTCAACTAGAGTGCATAAGGAGTGTAGAAAGCATGCTTCTCAGATATGATTGACTGCAATTACAACATCTAACAGATACAGCAAAAGACATACTGTAACGATACATGGCATGATCAGTGCAACAGATGATATCTAAAGAAAGTCATTTGCACGCATTTTTCAGTTTTTGCAAATAAAAGCATCACCACATGTTCCAATAAGCAAGCAAGGTAAGGCATGAGATGCAAAAGCTAACTGATATCTACCAAGATAAGCATTGTCCAAAAACAAAGTGCTTCAACAAACTTGTTATCATTTCAATTTTCAAGCTTTTTCTTTTTCCTTTTTCATTTTTGCCAGGGGTTATTTGTATGTCAAACCTTATGCTAACCGACCAAGTCAAGCCTAGGCCAGAACTGGACCATCAGAAGCTTAAGACATTGGTCTTGGTATACACTACAGTGTCCTAGTTCATACCAAAGTGCTATGGTACGCAGTCCAGAACAATGCAATGCGACAAGACAAACCCACCTTTATCTTTGCAATTTTAAGCATAAAAAGGCATGGAATTTTCATTTTGCTGGTTTTCCATTATTTTATAGTACATTTCCATGATTAAAGCATACATATGTCCAAGTTGCATATTTGCATCCAAGTCAGGAACTTGCTACAAGGCATGTAACAGATAGCAAGAACATTCAGCCTACGCATGCTAGTTACCAGAAGTAATGGTGATCATTTTTCAATTTTAAAGCATAAAAAGCCATGCATATGACAGATATTAGACATATCAAGTGAACTGAAGCAAAGCATGATCATCGACAAGTAATCAAAAGCATGTACCAGCTAGAATGAGTAAAGCAGTTCAATCATATAACAGAAGCAAGCTCAAACGTGTGATATGTGAATATGCAAGATATGAAAACACACAAAAAGACTCAAGAAAAAAAGTAAAGAAGAAAGAAAAACTGACGCAAAATATCCTAGAAAGGATACACAACACCCAAATCCCCTCGTAAACGCTCACATGTAGACTTATCTAGGGGTTTGGTGAAAATATCAGCCAACTGATGATGGGTATCAACATGAACAAGGTCAATAACACCTTTCTCATATTCATCCCGCAGAAAGTGAAAGCGCACATCAATATGTTTGGTTTTTGAATGGAGACACGGGTTTTTCCCTACACTAATAGCACTAGTGCTGTCGCAAAACAATGGAACCCTGTTAGGAAAGAACAACCCAAAATCTCGCAGAGTGGAAATCATCCAAACCAATTGTGAGCAGCAGCTAGCAGCAGCTACGTACTCAGCCTCTGTGGTCAAAAGAGCAACTCCAGATTGCTTTCGAGAATACCAAGATACAAGAGAAGAACCAAGAAACTGGCAAGTAGCGGAAGTCGACTTGCGATCCAACCGACACCCACCAAAATCGGCATCCGAAAATCCAGATAAATCGAGAGAAGATGATGCTGAATAGAAAAGACCAAGATCAGGCGCATAAGTGAGATACCTGAAGATGCGCTTGACAGCCTGCCGATGAGACATGCGTGGTGAAGACTGGAAGCGCGCGCAAAGTCCCACGGTGAACTGTATGTCCGGTCTTGTTGCCATTAAATATAACAGCGAACCGATCATCCCTCGAAACTCCCTTTCATTGACCTTGACGTCGCTCTCTTCCTTGTCCAGACCCCCAGATGTGCCCATCGGGGTCATCTGCGGCTTCAACTCACCACCAAAGTCAAATTTCTTAAGCATGTCGTGAGTGTACTTACCTTGGTGGATGAAGGTGCCTTCCTTGCTCTGCTTGATCTGGAGCCCTAAGAAGTACTTGAGCTCACCTATGAGGCTCATCTCAAACTCACTGTGCATCTGCTCAGAAAACTTCGACACAAGATCATTAGTAGTACTGCCAAAAATAATATCGTGCACGTAAATCTAAGCAACTAAAAAATCTAAAGCATCTCTGAGCAAGAAAAGAGTTTTGTCCACATAACCCATCACAAAGCCCTTCCCCAACAAAAATTGCTTCAACCGGTCATACCAAGCCCTAGGGGCTTGCTTCAACCCGTATAAAGCTTTGTGCAACTTAAAAACATGTCGAGGAAACTTAGGGTTCTCAAAACCGAGGGGTTGCCTAACATAAACCTCCTCTTCTATGTACCCATTCAGAAAAGCACTCTTAACATCCATTTGAAAAAGCTTAAAACCCTTCGAAACGGCAAAAGCTAGAAGAATACGAATGGACTCAAGACGGGCAACAGGAGCGAAGGTTTCTTCAAAGTCAATACCTTCCTTCTGGCAATAACCCTGGGCAACTAGTCGAGCCTTGTTGCGCACCACAACCCCATCTTCACCTTGTTTGTTCTTGAATACCCACTTGGTGCCTATGGGGTTGCATCCTGGTGGCGGCTCAACTAATGTCCAAACCCGATTGCGGACAAAGTTCTCTAGCTCTTCTTGCATAGCATTAATCCAATTAGAATCAGAAAGAGCATGAGAAATGTCTCTGGGCTCAAAAGATGCAACAAATGCAGATTGAGCAAACACAGCAAGAGAGGTAGATGAACGCAAAGTTCTCTCAGTCAAATCACAGATGATGAGCTCTGAGGGATGATCACGCTGAACTGCTCGGGTTCCCTGGTGATCTGAAGTCACCTCACCGGAGTCAGCAGCTGGCACCTCTGGACTCGACTGAGGGGGCTCGATCGAAGTGGAAGAAGTGATCAGAGGTCCGCCCTCGTCCTCAGTCGAAGTCTCAGAAGGTGTGGGATCTGCAGGGGGTGCAGAAGGCCCACCCTCATTAGCGGCTGGAGTATCCTCATCTTCCTCGAAGATGGACTCTCCGAGCTCACCATCAGAAGGCTCAAAAGAAGGAGTCAAAGAAGGCAAGGACTCATCAAATGAAACCTCACAGGTCTCGACAAGCAGCTGGGATTCGAGGTTCCAAACACGGAAGCCTCGAGAATGCAATGCATAACCAAGAAAACACCATCCCAGCAACGAGACTCAAACTTGTCCAAATGCCCTCCCTTCTTGAGCACAAAGCACTTGCAGCCAAACGCTCGCAAGTGGCTCACCTTGGGTTGTCTGCCAAACCGCAGTTCATATGATGTCTTACCAAGGTAAGCTCTAAGAAAGATGCGGTTGGCCAGATAGCAAGTCGTGTTCATGGCTTCAGCCCAAAAACGCCTAGGAGTCTTGTGCTCATCGAGCATCATCCTAGCCATCTCGACTAGCGTGCGGTTCTTTCATTCCACAATGTCGTTCTGTGCGGTAGTGTAAGGAGAAGAAAACTGATGGTCCAGACTGCAACGCCCTGATTTTCGTAAGGCGTTAAAAATAAAATAAATTAATTAATAAATGAATTTCAAAAAAAAATATTAAATGTAGATCATAAATGAGTGAACTAAAATACGGACCTAAAAATTTCATTTAAAAATAAATCGTAGCTTGAGTATTTTCCTAAAATTTGTGTTGCTCTAACTTGCATCCCAAAAATCTTTCTAGAATTTTTGGTGCAAAAGAAATTAAATAAGATGTAATCAATAACATTTCATAGCAAGACTCTAACACTAATAATAAAATATATTTCAACGTGAATATTGTGATAAAACATTTCAATTAAAAATAATATTCCCTTTTTCGTTTGTGAAAATTAAAATTACATTTTTCATTCGAATTATTTAAACCCCGTGGAAAAATACTTTTTTAAATCTTTATTATATTTTAAATACCAAAATGAATTTAAAACCTTAATTTTGTGTTCATGTTTAGAATATATAATTTCGACATGAATACAAATATTTTCGATCTCCGATTATTCTTTAAAATATAAATGAGCGATTTATTTAAAATCCAAAATTTCGAAATTTATTTTATACTCCAAACTTTCTAAAAAACTTTTCATTTTTTTTTACCGTGAATCCAAACTTTAATTTTCACAAATAAATCGGAGAAGATAAGAATATTAAATGCAAAAATTAAGTTTGACTATCTAATGGCTAAAATAATGAAGAATTAAAAATATCAATAAATAATTAAAATTTCGGTTTGTAAAATTTATTATAAAATATTTATGTCAAGAATATTCTCAAGGATTTTTATTTGAATTTTTAGGAGTTTTTAATTACAAATATTATTTCAGCAATTAGTAAGGCCGATAAATATCCATCACTCCGGTGATCTCTCTCCACCTTTTTACTTCCTGCCGCATGTCCCGTTTGGCCCTGCATGCATGCGCCTCTGCATGCCTCCCGCGTCAGCCGCCTGTAGCAATCACGCCGTGGGTCCCGCTCCTATTCTGCATGCAGCCTATGGACCCCACCATTTGAATGCTCTCCAAATTTATTTTAAAATTCCTTAAACGAATAAATAAAAGTAGCGATAAATAATTTAAGTTTTGAGTTGAAAAATTTATGCTAAGTTCCTCAAGACCAAATAAAATTTTAGGAGCTTTGCAACCAACATAGAAAATTGAAATGAACTTCAACAACTATTTTAAATTGGAGAATTAAAATTTTCGAGAAATGGTCCAAATTTTAGTTTGGAAAATTTTATTAAATTTTCCAAGTCAAGAATATGTCTTAGAAATTAACTGTGAATTTTTAGGAACGTTTCAGAAAATTAATAAAATTAAAAAGAAGATAATAAATTAAGATTCCCAAAATCAATCTCTTGATTAATTCCTTAATTATTTATTTAATTATTTCCTTAATTACTTCCATCCGGCCACTCCCTTTCTCTCTCCTATTTGGTGTCATGCGTTGCATGCAGCCAATCACGTCGTGGGCCCCACTGGCTCATTTTCTCCATTCGCGAGACTTCTGCCTGCTCTCAGCGTGTGGGCCCCGCCCATGCAGCAGTTGCACCAGCGCCAATTCAATTCCCGCCCCTGTCGCTGCGCACCACCTGCACGTGGGTCCCGCCTGCAGTTTTATCCCGCCCGGGCAGCAACTGCATCTGCCAGGCCCGCCTGTCAGCCGGCGCTGCTCATGCCCATGCACCCAGCGCTTGCTCCAGCCGTGGGCCCCACAGGATTAAATATTCTGCATTTCTGCCCATTCTAAATGCGTGGACCCCACCTGTCCCTTTTTATTGCACCAACGTGCGAGCCCGCCATGCATGCCTCCTCCCCTATAAAAGCCTGCTGTCCCTCTCATTTTTGCCACACCGAGCGCCACCCACTCCTGCCCGACTCTCCCAGTCGCACCAGGCCGTGCCAAGCTGCTCCCGCGCCTTGTCCTTTCATCTCGTTCGGTTTGGTGAGGATCCCTCTCCTTCCCTACATTTTTTTGAAATTATATTATATTAATTTATTACAATATATATAGGTTATTTTCATATTGTTTTTTTTACCTTGATAATTTATTTAATCTAGTTTGTTCATTATTTTCTTTGGAGCATTAACGTCTAATTGTTAATATCTATCTCGATTTATTAGGTAAAAATATCATTTTAACTACATGTTTAAATTATGTAGAAAATGTCTTTTAAATTATTTTTATATCTTTGACTTCCCGAAAATAAATTAAAAGAGATAGATAAATAAATACCATGATTTAAGAATTAATTTGAGGAATTCATGTCAAGTTCCTTAGGGCAAAATAATATTTTAATTTGTATAAACCAGCGTGGAAAGTGCAAATAAAATTAGAAAAACAAATTTCCTTAATAAAATCCTTAATTAATTACTTAATTATTTCCTTAATTGCCTACAACATTTTCCATCCATCCGCATATACTCGATCATGCATTGCACGAGCACGTGAGCCCCTCGCATGCTGCCGAACTTAAACACCCGCCGGTCTACGGCACAATGCCATAGACTCGGTTCACCATAGACTAGAATCTGAATTAAAATTTAAATTAAATCCTAGAAATTGATTTAAGCTTCAAAAATCCATATCCTATTTAATTTAACTCAAAATTTTCCCATTCCAATTTTAGAAAATTTATCTTTTTATCCTATTCATATTGGTGTAATAAAAACAACAGGTTTATTCTGATCTTTTTATTAATTAATTGGAAGTTTAAAATACATTAGAATACATTTTTATTCCTTTTTAGAAAATTCCTATCTCCATCAAAATTCATTTTAAAAATTTAGATAATAATTTTAGAAACTTAATGACTTTATTTTCCTTGGTTCAAACCAATCAAAACTTATATGCCAGTTGTGTGGTTTTGAATTGTTTAATTGAATGTTACGTTTAATTTATTTATATCGAGAAGACTACGACGCCGTCGAGGAGCCGGAATACTTCCCGGAAGTCCCTCCCTTGCCTTTCGCTGAACAAGGCAAGTCACCAAACCAATCTTTTGAGCATATTGAACCCATGTTTGATTAAACTATCGCTAAAACCCATAGGTTATACATGCATTAGTCAAACGAACCCTTACAATATATTTATTTAGGATCCCCCGACTTTGATTTGCAACCCAAGCCATGCTATCTCGCCTAACCTCCTTGTCACCATATGATCAATGATATTAGCTAGTGTCCAATGTATTGACACGATCGCTATAGGATAAAAATGAGTCGTAGCAAAATGGTTCTATTATATGATCCCCGTTACTTCTTATCCTTGGAAATTCTGTTGGTGATGAGTTATGGTTGTGAGTGTATGCATGGTGGGTTCTGGGTGCAAGCTAGGGCATTGGTCGGTAGCACCCGGGGCACTATAAGGACCGGTCTGAGGGATCCGTTGCAATACACTTACGTACTAACCACAAGTCTAGTGGGTAAGTCCTAACTAAGGTATGGGTTGTTCCAAACCAAGGCCACCATTTGGAGATGGGTCAAGTTGCGCCTGCGGGTGACTTGTACCAATGTGGCGCAAAAGGGGGTGCGACGTTAGCCGGGATGCGGCCCGACGCGCCGGCGAAACCTAGAGCGGGTGGTTATCGCTTGGAACACTTCATGCCGATGTTTTGGCACGAGTTCCCGTGGTATGGGTCATCTCGTTTGGGATGAGTGCGTGCCTTGTGGGTACAGTAGTACATATCTGATCAGAGTCTTAAATCTTTTCGAAAAGCCGAGCCCACGGTCAAGGGCGGGTTGCGTGACATCCCACAGTTAGATTACTTTGAATATGTATGTGCATGATGGATTGACATGTAAGGATTGTTGAGCGAGGTGGGGCTGACTGTACCCCTCGAGTTAGTTGATGTTGATGATATTCATGTTAATTTCCGCATGATTAAAATATGATTACACTAAATGCAATAACTGAAATTGTACTTTTCCGCAATGTTAGCCATTACCCTTCCTTGTTTATTATCCTGCATTATTACTTGCATTTGCGGTGGCTTGTTGAGTACTTTTTGTACTCATACCCGTTGGACCCCACAAAGGATGCTTACTATGAGGACGGTCTGGAGTAGCGACCCAGTCGAGAAGAAAAATCCTGAAGAAGATGTTCGTCAGGCCGTTTTCTAATTATTTCATTTACTGTTTTTATTACAACTTTGATGTAATAAATATGGTCTGCGTACCATGGATATTGTCGTATGTACGTTGTCGCATGATGAACCTCTTGTATTATTGTTTTCTTCTGAAATTCAATAATGTCTCGATTTGATAAATCGGGGCGCTACACAGACCCTGATAACTACAGAAGCTGATGAACTGAGAGTTCTTGAACTCAGAGCCGTTGTCGGAGCGAATTGCTCGCATCCAACCATTGTTCTCATTCTTTAGCTTCAAAATCAGGTCATGAACAAACTGAAACATTTCATCATTAGACTCCAAAAAGAAAACCCACAAGAATCGAGAGAAGTCGTCAACAATGACAATTGTGCACCACTTCCCACCGACTGAACGTACTCGAGCTGGACCAACAGTGTCCAAGTGTAAAAGCTCGCCTGGATATGAAGTCATCACCTGAGTCACAGGTGAGTGAGAAGCGGCAACCATTTTCCCATGACGACAGGGACGACAAACTAGATCCTTCTCCATCTTAAGCTTGGGCAATCCTCGGATGAGGTCCATAGAGCTCAACCTGACTAGCAGATCAAAACTCAAATGACCTAACCTCCTATGCCACTTCCAGAGCTCAGAAGAAGATCCAGCAATCAAACAGCGAGAAGGGCCAAAAGCACTAGAGAAGTCAATTCGAAAAACTTTGCCGAATGGTAAAATCTGGCAAATCAAAGACCCTCTAGAATCAACCACAGAAGAATTACCCTTCTTAAAACGCACTTCCAAACCATCCTCAAGAAGTTGCGAAACAGAAATCAAGTTGAAGTTCAAATTTTTAACCAAAGCAACATTCTTCAAAGAGAAATGATCTGAAATGCGAATTGAGCCTATGCCACTTACTTTCCCTTGACCGCTGTTCCCGAACGTGATGTATTCTTTGGAGCTCGGGGGAGTGAGACTGGAGAACCATCTGTGATGTCCCATCATGTGGCGAGAGCATCCTGAGTCCATGATCCAAACATCCTCCAGTCCCCGGTCCTGCACAATCAGTGGCTGTAAGTGGGAGCAAATGGTCCTGCACCAGGTTTAGCAAAAGAGCTAAACCAGTGTCGAGCCATCTGCTCAAAAGATGGAAAGAAAAAACCATCAAAAGAATTTGGACCAAAACGTGGCTCAAAGCGTGATCCCTGGTTCTGCCTAACCCAGCAGCCACGAGGTCCAGAACCGTAGCCAACACGGTCTGGAACTCTGTCAGAACGGACACCACCAACTGGAGCATGGGCAAGAAAGCCGTATCCTCTACCACCACCTACACGACGCGGCCTGGCCTCCAGCCTCTTTCTGCGCCGAGGAACATGCAGTCTACCACCCTGCTGGTAGAACTGTTCCTGTTCACTACAAGCCCTCTCTGCTCTCTCAACCCGCTTCCTTCTGAAGCAGAACTCCGCAAGATGCCCATCTCTCTGAAAACACTCACAATGATAGGTGGGCTTCTTGGGTGTGGTTGAGGTTTAGGATTCTTGGGCTTGGTAGTGTTTGGTGTGGTCTTCTTGTGCTGAGAGGGTCCAGGAAGAGAGTCAAGAGAAGCGTTGAGGTGTTTGGGCTTTGGAACCGAGATAGGTTTCTTGGATGGAACTTTAGGTGGTTCATGGATCACTCCATCCTTGGGCTGACAAGCCTGGGAAGACTCAGTGGAGTGAGTCTTGGGATACCTCTGCTCTGGAGTCATTTTACTCCACTCCACTGCCCCGGCTGATGGCACTCTCAAAGTAAGCCTTGGTGTAGGTGTAACCTACTCCAAACCCATCCTGCCTTTTGAACTGCTGGATTATCATGCCGAGTTGTGACTCTCTGGCACTGATCCAACTCAGGATAGAACGGAGGTAAAAGTTCTCATTCTGAGAATCTGGTAGCTCCTCTCTCAAGGAAGCTAGAACCTCCACCTGAGACAAGCAGGTCTCACACTCACTCTCTACTTGAATAGACTTTTCGGCTTTCAGCTTAATCAACTCCATTCCAAGAGACACACAGTTCTCACAAACAGTGGGTGGAACTGACAGTGTCTCAAGCTCTAGCCTAGTCTGGGCAAGCTCAGCTCTCAACCTCTCCAAATCACCCAAATGCTCATCGCCCTTGGATTTCAGCTCAGCTAAGGCAGCTAGATGAGATGGGCAATGAACACAGGGTGCGACGACAGTGGCTTGAGCATCTTTTAGCTCCAGCTGAGCGCTTTCAAGTTCAGTGGCCAAAGCATCCCTCTCATCAACCCTTTCTGTGTACCTAGACTTCAGAGTCGACAGGTCACATAGAAGCACCTCACACTTCGGGCACTCACTGCTATCACCCAAGCAAGGGGAAGAAGCTAGACTCTCAATTCTGCCATTGGCCACGGCAAGCTCACTCTCTAACTCATCTATCCTCTTCTTATCCCCCCTAAGCATTTTTTCCCGATATTTCAACTCCTGACGATTGTTCTCAAGTAAATCAACGATTTCGCGCTCGTAGGATGATACCTTGTTGTCGTCGTCGTTGGAGTCGTCGGAGGAGCTCTTTTCTTCCTTATCCCCAAGAGCCATTGAACAGAAGCTCTTCCGGGATCTTCGGCACTGGTGTGAGCGGCTCTTCGGCTTGTCTCCGAAGGCCATGAAGCAGAGACCCGCTGGATCGTCCTTGTCCTTCCCCTTCCTGATGGCGATCTCCTCATCGCTTGAGCTCGATGAAGAGGATGAAGATGTGGACCGCTTGGAGTAGCTCTTCTCCATCTCGGCGAAGAAGGCCTTGTCGCGCTTCTTGTTCTCTCGCCGGTAGTCCTTCAGGGCCTTCTTGAAGAATCGGGTCTTCGGTTTGCCCTTGTTGAAGGATGAGCTCTCATGCTTGCTGGAGTCGTGGAAGCTGCCACCGGTGCCCTTCTTGTGTCCATTGCACTTGGGGCAGTCGACTATGAAGTGTCCTGGATCACCACACTCAAAGCATCCGGATTTTGTGCCGTGTCTTTTGAACATTCTCTTGTCATAGACACGACGCACCCGGTTGTTAACAGACACAAATCATCATCTCCCAAAGACTCAAGCTGGTCCTCAGTGATAGACATCAAAGAGAACCCAGCACAACTCACAGCAGAGGGATCAACAGAAGGTGTAGCAAGGGCCAGGGATTTTGATCCAGAACCAATGAGATTTGATCTCAACTGGATATCTACCTCAATGGCCTTCAGCTTGCTAAATAACTCAGAAATGGTCAAGGTATCGTAAGAAGTGCTCTCAACGATAGAGGATACCTTGATCTCCCAGATCTTTGGGTCCAAGGTATGGAGAACCTTGAGCACCTGCTCATGATCTGAGACTAACTGAGCACCCTCAGCCTTGTTGTCCCGAAGCTTGTTTATGATCGACTGAAAACGACCAAACAAAGCCTCAACAGATTCACCCGGCTTCTGTGTGAAATTCTCATATTCACGCCGGTAGGTCTGATAGAGCCAAGCCTTGACCTGTGCTGTTCCCTCATGGTGTGCCTTGAGGGTAGCCCAGATCTCTCTCGCAGTGGAGAGATGACTCACACGCTCAAACTCAGTGTGACCTAAACCAGAAAACAGAATGTTCACAGCCTTACTATTGCTCAGATGCTGAGCAATGATACCAGCAGTACCCTCCTCAGTAACTGGCAAAATGAAAAACGTGGTGTGAACGCAAATATCCCAAATGTCCGAACCCTGGCTCATAAGATAGGCTCGCATGCGAGTCTTCCAATAGTTATAGCCATAGGCTTCCAAGGACGGGACCTTGCCAGGAGACGTCATGGTCACTACCGGGGTTTAGAACCGGTTAAGGTATGGAAAAACCCTAACCAAGCTCTGATACCACTTGTAGGACCGAAAATAGCGACCAGAGGGGGGGGGGGGGGGGGGGTGAATGGGCGCCTTAAAAATTCTTTCGAATCTATGGCCTGTTCCCAATACCCAACGCACCTCAAAAGACTAAGCAGCAGAAAATAAACAGATAGCCTAAGTCTAAAGGTATCTAGCCTAGAAGCAGCTGATAACAAATAGAAGACTATCAAAGCAGTGCTAATAGACAGATAAACGGTATACGCAAGACTAGGCAAGACAAACTTCTCAGTAAAGCAATCTCGGTGCACTATGAGTGAGAAGAGAAGTTACCTGTTCAAATATGTCTCCTGTTCAAAACACGGCGAAGCCAGCTTCGCAGATCGAAGCCTGCTTCGCTGGCCGAAGCCTGCTTCAGAGGTCGAGGCCTACTTCACAGGTCGAAGTCTAGTTCGAAGGTGGCAAGAATCGAGGTATGTCGAAGGTGTTGTGAAAATGCCGAAGGTAGGAATTGAAGTGTGCTTCAAAGTGAAGTATGAGAATGTCGGAGCCTGCTTCGAAGTGAGTACTTCGAAGGCAAGACTTTGAACACAGCTTCGAACCAAGTACTTTGAAGCCAAACCTTCGAACAGAAAAACTTCGAACGCAACACACAGACGGACAAGCTTCGAACAAAGAAGCGAAGCCTGTTACACAACAGAGGCACCAAATTCGAAGCCTACACTCTACCTTCGAAAAGAGCAAGCTTCGAAAAGAGAAGCGAAGGCTGACACGTGACAAAGAAACCAAAACAAAGCCTAACAGAATGACAAGCTTCGAAGCCAACTTCGAAACCTATCGAAGTGTGGACTTCGAAGAGCTCGAGGCGGGGTACCTTCGCACCGTCGTTTGAAGTATGCGACGCTGTCCGTTCGAAAAGTACTTCACAGCTAGCAACTCAGGACACAGAACGAAGTTCGAAGTTCCAAAGAAGCCTTTGAGTATGTCAGATCGAAGTCTGCCTCACGGAGCTGAGGGGCTTCGAACAGAGAGGATGGCTTCGCCAGAAAACAGACAGAAAAGTTGCTAGGGCCTGTCAACTTCAATCAAAAAGCTGCGCAGTAGAAAGCAAAAGCTGACACTAGAGTACTGTTGCTACAGTGGAGGAGTACTACTTGCAAACAGCAAGAACTAGTACTCTGCTCGTGAAGAACAGAAGAGAACAGAAGCAATTTGAAGCCTTCACAACAGGGAATAAACTCACTGTGAACGAAATGATTGCTACAGATCCATAATCACACAATGCACGCCTCGCACACAACAGAGAACAAAATCTTACTGCATGAATGAAGAACAAAATGAACGCAAGCAGGAAAACAAATCTCTGGCGGCGCACACAACCAAGAATAGAAGAGAGAGAGAGCAGGAACAAAAGTGACCCAAGGAATGATGGAAAAAGTGATTTCTAGAAGGGTAGTCCAAACCCTAGGGATTGGGGCCCTATTTATAGGCTGCCCAACACTAGGAATATTCTACCAGCCCCTTAGGGTTTTTACAGACGCAAGAATAAAGGAAAAGACTCTACTGCCCTTAGGTATTTTTACAGACATGACTGACTGACTGTGGGCCTAGAGATACAGATGACTTATCCGGAAGCTAAGTTTTCGTAGCGACTACGACTTCTCTTCTGGACAGTCGGATACAAGATCAACGGTTGTCAGTTTTGAGCTGAAACTGACAAAGCCTCCACTGACTTTGCACTAGGTACCCGGATTGGGCCGGCCCGATTCCACAGCTCTCTCAGCCCGGCAATCATTCACCGCCCGTGTACCTGAGTCAACCCTGGTCAACAGCCCAATGGGTCTTCTACTGCTTCTGGCCCATGCACCCGGATTGGGCCAGCCCGACTTCGCAGCCTCCTCTGCCCGACAGTCGCTCGCTGCCCGTGTACCTGAGTCACACGTGGCCCATGAAACAACAGATCTCTTCTTCCTATGTCCTCTTTGACTATCGTTGACAATGACTCATCACTTCTGGAGCCGTGAGGCCCACGCTTATTCAGCATGGCTCATCAACCTTCGGTGCCACAAATCCCTGCTACGAAAGTCCTTTGCATTCCAAGTACAGATTGGCGAAGTTCAATTATGGAATTGTTACAAGGAGAAGCAAATATGTCTGAAGGGCCACAGCTTTCGAGGTTAAAACTTAGAATTCAGAATTACCATTTAATCAACGGTATTTTATACAAGGTCGGAGTATGTTCCCCTTTGCTCTGATGTATATCTCAAGCCGAAGGTCAAGAATTCTTTGAGAAATTCATGAAGGACTTTGCGGTAGCCATTTAGCCCCTCGAGCTTTGGCAGGAAAAACACTTCGCCAGGGGCTTTATTGGCCTACAATAGTAGCTGATGCGGAGAGCTTAGTCCGCACTTGCCAAGGATGTCAGTGGATGGGACGAAGAAGTCATCGCCCACCAACTACTCATCAAGTCATTGCTCCAGTATGGCCCATGGCTAGATGGGGTATGGATCATATTGGCCCCTTCCAAGTAGCAAAAGGAAATTTGAAGTTCGAAGTGGTAGCAATCGAATACTTTTTAAAGTGGGTCGAAGCAGAGCCCCTAACAGCTATCACTTGGAATAATGTACAAAATTTTTTCTGGAAGAATATTATATGCCGGTTCGGAGTGCCTCGACAGCTGACAGTTGACAATGGAACACAGTTCGATGTAGAACCCTTCAGGAAATTCTGTGAAGACCTAGGCATCCAATTATGTTTTGCTGCAGTAAGACATCCTCAGTCTAATGGAGCTGTTGAAAGAGCCAACGGTAATATCTTGTCAGGGCTGAATCGAAGAATAGTGGGATTGGCAAAAGGATTGTGGACCGAAGAGCTCCCAAAGATCCTATGGTCCATCCGGACAACTCAGACAAGGTCTACCGGTTTCACTCCTTTCAGACTATTATTCGGAGATGAAGCTATGACACCAATGGAGCTTAAAGGAGGATCCCTTCGCATCACTGGACCGGAAATAGAAGCAGAAAGACAAACTTCGCTTGATTTAACAGAAGAGACAAGACTTCGAGCTGTTGCAAATTTGTCAAAGTATCAGCAGCAGACGAAGACTTGGTTCGACCCGAAGGTCAAGATTAATGAACTTAGGCCGGGTCATCTCGTTTTGCGAAGTATCATAGCACTAGGGAAATTAGGAAATAAGTGGGAAGGTCCATACATAATTGTTCGCTCAGGGCGTCCTGGTTCTTTTAAGTTAGCTAATTTTGAAGGTGAAGAGTTAGCGCATACATGGCATGCAGAGCACCTAAAGCGATATTTCGCATAAGGGCTCCTTGTAATCATTTGTAAACACCTTTCAAATCAATAAAGCATATGGTTCAGATAATGCCTACCCCCCATAAACTTCCCACTTCTAGTGGACGCACTGGAATAGCGGAGTTGACCGGGAGGGAAGTGTCATTAATTTGAATCATATTTTTCAGACTTCGGACCACTGGTCCGAAGCTTCCGACGAGGTGGGAAGTCACTGAAAAAACGGATTCCAAGCCACTGGCTTGAAAGCATCCATAAAAAGAGTCCAAGGAGACCAAATAATGCGGAGTCCAAGCCACCGGCTTGAAGGCATCCGTAAAAAGAGTCCAAGGAGACCAAATAATGCGGAGTCCAAGCCACCGGCTTGAAGGCATCTGTAAAAAGAGTCAAAGGAGACCACTGCAATTTCCAAACCACCGGTTTGATAGAATTCGCAAAAAGAGTCGAAGGAGGCCAAAACAAACAGAGTTTGAGCTCATAAGCTTCAAATATCTGTGAAAAAAGTCCAAAGTGACCAATCGTTTGGGACACTAAAGTGTCCGGAAAGTTGTCCAAAGTGATTTCTTTCAAAACACAAGGTACTAAGTTGCAATTCTTCAGACTCCATGTAGTCGAAGACATTTTATAAGATTTTAATCAATCTTTAAATTGCTGAGGGGCTCCGAGCCCCCAAAATTGTACTCCTAAGTTTTTCTTTGCGCCTAACCATCTTTGAATATAGTTCGAATGTTGCTTACGCCCAAAGAGGGGCTGGTGTTGGGGGAGATAATCCCGACGGCCGAAGGGGGCCACCACCAAGGGGTCCGAAGCCTGGCGCCGGAGGGGCCAGGACCCCTAGACGATGAAGCCGGGAGCCTTCGGAGGCTTCGGGATGGTCCGGAGGGGCCCACGGGCGCGAGGTGACGGGCCGGATGCCGGTGGCTGCCCTCCGGGAAGAAGAATGCCGTAGGCCACCCTCCGGAAGAAGAATGCTGGAGGCCACCCTCCGGGAGAAGGATGCCGGAGGCCAGCCTCCGGGGGAAGAATGCCGGAGGTCACCCCTCGGACCGCACAGTGAATCCGAAGGGACCGTTGGCAGGAAGGGGACCGGTCAAGCCTACAGGGGGACAGGATCGCGATCCTCTGCGCCGTGTCGGGCGGCGCAGGCAGCGTCTGACACGGCTGATACGCTGTCAGAGTCGAATCTTCTTGTCTGTACTATGTATAGTCCGCTTTGTCTGTACTGGTGACCGGCGTCTGGCTATGTAGCGGTTGGTGGTCCAGAGGCGCTTGGTCCTCTGGATGGAGCGCCCTATAAATACCCCCCAACTACAGTTGTAACGGACAGGCTCGAGGGGCACAGAATATACTACATCCCTACATTTCCACTAAGAAAACCTACTGGTCTGATCCGTCGTTCCAACAGTTGGCGCCGTCCGTGGGGATCCTAGCTCGAGAAGCTAGTGTCCTCTACATTCACTCGCCAAAAGCATGTCGGGTTGGAAGGGATCGAGCACGGTTCCTCTGCGTCGATCGGCCCGTACCGCCGGGATCGAGCCTGCTCAGGTCCCTAACCCCAGCCTACCCGTTGTGGCACCTGATGGGGCACCCTCCCTGGAGCCAACCCAGGCACCGGATGGGACGCCCGAGGCTCGGGGCCCCGTCAGCGTACCTGAGCCAGCCTCCGTCAACCTGGCGGGATTCCCGGAGGGCTGCCGGAGGGGCATCCTCCGAGCGGGCCTCCGGTGGTATCCCTCCGAACCGACTACACCCGTTCGCGAGACCTTCACACCGCTTCAGGAGGAAGCGGGAGCCAAGCCGATGTCTTGGCCGCCGAGAACGCCCGGCTAAAGGCGGAACTGGCCCTGTGGCGCCAGGAGGCGTCGCTCCGCCCTCCTGAACCTCCCCGCGCTACGAAAGTTGCGGCCGTAGCACTGAGCGATGATGAAGATCCAACGGAGGAAGAAAATGCGTCCTACAACGAGGAGTCGCCCCTGCACCCGGACCTTCAGAGGGTACGCTTCGGCTCGAAGTTTCGCGCCGCCAAGCTTCCCAAGTACTCCGGGGATTTTGACCCTGGAGAGTTCTCTCGCTCGTATGCTCTGGCGATAGAAGCGTCCGGGGGGAGCCGGGACACCATGGCTAAATGCTTCCCCCTGGCGCTCAAAGGGATCACCCTCCGGTGGTTCTGGTCGCTCCGACCTGGGACCATCCGCACGTGGGACCAGCTAAGGAAAAAATCCGTCAACAACTTCCAGGGGACCTTCGTGGCCCCTATGTCCACCAGGAGCCTCTTCCAAGTGAAGCAGCAGCCTGGAGAGACTTTGCGGCAATACTCCCAGCGCTTCGCACACACCAAGGCCCAGATCAAAGGGCTCTCGGCTTCCTCGGTCATCAACGCTGCCCGGGAAGGCGTCACCCACCCAGGCCTCCTCGACAAACTCCATCGGAAGCCTATCTCCTCGGTGGCACAACTCATGACGTATTTCGAGGAATACGCCCGGTCCGAAGAAGGCCAGATGCATTGGCAGGCGATGATAGTCCTTGTCCGGGCCTCGATCATCAGGACATATGAAGCCTCGCTGGACCTCAACCGGGGAGCCCGCCCCACTCCTGACTTCCGCCGCTTAGATTCCAGCCGGCAGGACTCCATCCACCGGGACTCCTGGCGGGGCCAGAAGCATCTTCGGGGGAGGTCCTCAGTATTACCCCTCGAGCCCCGGCCAAGCACCTGCACACGTCCGGCGGAGGCCGCTCCACTGGGGCCAAGGCTCCGTCTCGGGCGCTCTCTGGAGGAGCCGCTTTTTACTGTAGCGTCCACGGCGAAAACCGGAGCCACGACACCGACTCCTGTCGGACCATACTTGCTCTCCGGAGCGACTACCTCGAGCGTAATGTCGGCCGCGGTTCCACCGACAAAGGGATCCTAGTACCCCACCCAGAAACGGTCCAGGTAGTCGGGCGCCGCGACGAGCCAGAAGTCCTAGGCCTAGCCCCGGAGTTTGGCAGGGCCCAGGCCCCCAAGATCGAAGACGTGCTGGATCGGGGGAAGCGAGTGGTCCTCCCCATATCCGGAGGAGGAGCTCTGGGAGCCCTGTCCAAGCACCAGTGGCGGGACTACGTTCGGGAGGTCGAGCATATTGGCACATCCAGCTCCTCGGCCCTCCCTGAATGGTCCCATGTTCCCATCTCCTTCAACGCCGAAGATGCCGCCGGAGTCAAGTTCCCGCACGCTGACCCCCTCGTTATCTCAGTAGATATCGCTGGAGTCAAGGTGCGTCGCATCGTGGTTGACGGGGGAAGTTCCGCTGACATCATCTTTGTGCAGGCCTTTGATCAACTGTGTCTGTTACGCAAGCACATGCTACCGGCTTCCCGTCCACTCCACGGCTTCGTAGGCCCCCCGCTCGATGCACTGCGCCAGGTCACGCTGGAGGTGACCTTCAGCGACTCCCCCCTTTGGCTCTGCGAGGAAATCCTGTTCGACGTGGTCGATGCTCCGTACGCCTACAACGCCATCGCGCACCACAACTACCTGTGCCTCAAGATGCCGACTCTGGTTGGGGTGTTGTCAGTCCTGGGCGACAAAGCTGCGGCCCGCCAGGTCGAGTACGGCCACTCAGCGCCATTGGAGCCACGACAGATTCACAGCGTCCGTGAAGGCGCAACTAGCCTACCCGACGGCAGAGACCCCGGGTAGAAGGGCCGCCCTGCCAAACCTCTCCTGGAGGGACAGGTCATTACGAAGATCTTAGTCCAAGATGGGAAAGAGTACCCGATCAAGTTCGGAGGGGGACTGGAGCCAGGGGTGTCATCACAACTCGAAGGAATCATCCGCAACAACCTCGACATCTTCGCATGGTCCGACGAATACCTTACCAGTGTCGATTGCTCGATCATTGAGCACTCGCTGGCGGTCAACCCGAAGGCCCGGCCGGTCCGCCAGGGGCTTCGGAAGCTCTCCATCGAACGGGCCGAGATCGCCAAGGCTGAGACGGAGAAGCTGCTTCGAGCGGGGGTCATCCGAGAAGTGATTCTTACTGAGTGGTTGTCTAACCCAGTGTTTGTCCAGAAGAAAACATTTGGAAAGTGGCGCATGTGTATCGACTTTACTTCTCTGAATAAAGCTTGCCCCGTGACCCCTACCCCATGCCCCGCATTGATCAACTAGTCGATTCCACAGCCGGAGCAGAGCTCCTCAGTTTCCTCGATGCTTATTCCGGCTACCACCAGATCTGGTTAAAGCCTGAAGACCAAGTCAAAACAAGCTTTGTCACCCCGGAGGAGTATTTTGTTACGTCCGGATGCCCTTCGGCCTCCGCAATGCCGGGGCTACATTTTCCAGGCTAGTCTCCAAGGCTCTGGGCCATCAGATGGGGCGTAATGTTGAAGCATACATGGACGATATCGTCATCAAAAGTACCACCAAAGACTGTCACGGCACGGACATAGCTGAGACTTTCGACAGCCTTCGGCGATGTGGAATCCTCCTCAACCTAGAAAAATGTGTCTTCGGAGCACGCGCTGGGAAGCTGCTCGGATATCTGGTTTCCAGCCGAGGCATCAAGGCCAGTCCAACACAAGTCAATGCATTGCAAAACATGTCCCCCCCTTAGAACTTGAAGCAAGCACAGAAATTAGCCGGGCGGCTAGCGGCCCTCGGACGATTTCTAGCAAGATCAGCTGAACGGAGCTTGCCCATTTTCAAAGCACTTCGAAGCTCCAAGCATTTTGAGTGGACCTCCGAATGTCAGGACTACTTCGAGCAAATCAAGGAGTATCTCTCCAGCCTCGTGGCCCTCGCCACGCCCCGGGCCGACAGCCCCCTGTTGGTCTATCTCGCCACCTCCAGCAGTGCGGCAAGTGCGGCTTTGGTCCAAGAAGACGAACTCAGCGGAAAGTTGGTACAGCGCCCCGTCTACTTCGTTTCCGAAGCCTTCTCTGGAGCTAAGGTTCGATACTCCGAGCTCGAGAAGGTGTCGTACGCCCTCGTCATGGCATCCCGGAAGCTTCGGCACTACTTCCTGGCTCACGATGTCATCATCCCAACTGCCTACCCGCTAGGCGACATGTTCCGGAACAAGGATGCCACCGGCCGCATCGGGAAGTGGGCGGTGGAGTTGGCCCCATTCAGGATCTCCTTTGTCGCCCGAACTAAGATCAAATCTCAAATCCTCGCCGACTTCGTCGCTGAGTGGACGATGGCATCTGATCGCATCGGCACCGAACCAAGCGAGGGGATTTGCACCGTCTATTTGGATGGTGCTTACCAGGCTTCGAGGGTAGGGGCCAGAGCAGTTATCATCTCCCCCTCTGGCCAATAGGCCTTGTATTCTACTCAGCTGAAGTTCAAGGCTACCAACAATATCGCCGAGTACGAAGGAGTCCTTTTAGGCCTTCGCAAGGCGCACGCGCTGGGAGCAGCCCGCGTTGTCATCAAGACCGATTCCCAAGTAGTCACCGGGCATATTGACAAGAGTTTCCAAGCCAGGCACCCGGACCTCGCCTCCTACCTCGACGCCATCCGCAGATTCGAAGCATCCTTCAAGGGCATATCCGTCCAAAGCATCCCGCGAGGCGAAAATGGCCAAGCTGATGCCCTCGCCAAAGCTGGAGCAGGAGGCCAAACTTTGCCACCAGGCGCTTTCTTCGAAGAAATTATCCAACCTTCGGCGCCTTCTCGCGGAGAGGCGTCCACCTCCGCATCGGCCGAGCTCCCGCCGTCGCCCCGACCAGCTCCAGTCTTATGCACGGTCGGCGACAATTGGCGGGAGCCCATCCTGCGCACGCTTGTGGGCAGCGAAGACGACCACCCTAGTCCGGACCAAGTACGCCTCCGGCTCTGCGCCAGGTCCTTCCAAGTCATCGATGGCATTCTCTACAAGTCGGGAGTATGTTTCCCGCTGCTCCGTTGCATCTCTCAGTCGGACGGAGTGGCCATGCTCTCAGACATCCATGAGGGGTTGTGCGGGAGCCATTTGGCACCGCGAGCCCTCGCCGGCAAGGCCCTCCGACAGAGCGTGTACTGGCCCATGATTGTTGCCGACGCCGAAGACCTCGTCCGCACTTGCCAACAGTGCCAGTGGATGGGGCGACAGAGCCACCGCCCCCAGGTCAGCCCACGGCCCATTCCCCCTGTGTGGCCGTTGGCTCGGTGGGGAATGGACCTCATTGGGCCATTTCCTAGAGCGAAAGGAAACTTGCGGTTTGCTGTCGTCGCCGTCGAGTACTTCTCTAAATGGGTCGAAGCCGAGCCACTGACTTCCATCACATCCCGGAGCATCCAGAAATTCTTCTGGCAGAATATCGTGTGCCGTTTCGGAGTACCCAGACAGCTCACATTTGACAACGAAACGCAATTCGACGCTAGGGCCTTCCGGACATTCTGCGACGGATTGGGAGTCCAGCTCTGTTTCGCCGTAGTACAGCATCCCCAGTCTAATGGGGCTGTGGAGCGAGCTAATGGGCACATACTCTCGGGCCTCAACAAGCGCATCGTGGGCCTAGCCAAAGGCTTGTGGCCTGAAGAACTACCGAAGATCTTGTGGTCCATCCGGACCACCCCTTCCCGAGCTACCGAGTTCACCCCATTCCGCCTCCTGTTTGGCGAAGAAGCAATGACCCCAACGGAGCTTCGAGCCGGTTCGCTACGCGCCATAGCTCCCGAAGCTGATCAGGAGCGCGCCGTCTCCCTCGACCTAGCGGAAGAAACGCGGCTCCGAGCTGTGGCAATCTCTCCCAGTATCATAAGGAGACGAAGGCCTGGTACGATCCCAAAGTCAAGCACAATGAGTTCCAGCCAGGGCACCTCATCCTTCGCGTGGTGGCCGCTCCGACAAAACTGGGCAACAAGTGGGAAGGACCATACATCGTAACCAGTTCCGGCCACCCGGGCTCCTACCAACTCGCTACCTTGGAAGGCGAGGAGCTGAAGCATACTTGGCATGCGGAGCACCTGAAGCGATACTTTCCGTAATTACATAAGTGTATTCCGCCAGCGGCCGATAACGCCTGCTCTTGTATCCAAATTAAGTAATAAAATCGTCGGCGAACGTTTTCGCCCGCGATGAACGTGCAACGACACTAAGAGTTTCGATTTGCCAAGCGCATTGGCTTCCGAGCCCCAGCTCGACGCGCCCTCACTCGGGTTCCGAGCTTCGGCTCGATGCACCCCCGAATTAGCTTCCGAGCCCTGGCTCAACGCGCCCTCACTCGGGTTCCGAGCTCCGGCTCGACGCACCGCCGAATTGGCTTCCGAGCCCCGGCTCGACGCGCCCTCACTCGAGTTCCAAGCTCTGGCTCCAAGGTACCTTACCCTCGTTGGTGCAGCATACCCATCGAGCCTTTCCTCCTAGACAATTAGCGACCAACAGGCAAGCCACCTACTCGCTAAGGAGGGGAGGGGGAAAGGAGCAGGGAGAAAGGCCTCGACCGTATATATTGGAAAAAGCAAAAAGGTGGCATACAGCGTACAATGTTTGTCACGAGTCAAGAACGAGGAAGAAGGATTAAGAGAAGCTTTCATCTAAGCCAAGCAGGAACCGGAGGCCCCTTCGGTCGGACGAATCGCCAAGGCCAGAGTGCGCTCCGGCCTGAGGCCCTGGCACGGTTCGCGTAGACCTCTCCTTCCTCTTCCGCCGTTCCTCCTCTTTCTTCTGGGCGCGAAAGGCCTTTTGGTCTTCTTGAAGTTGAGCCCAGCTGCGCAGATTGCCTCCCTCGGAGGGCGCACCGTCTGGACCAGCTTCTGTGTCAGACCAGTCCACCGGTTCGGGAGACGAAGATGGAGCACGGAGGCCTTCCTCTTCTTCCTTGACAAGGCTCAGAACCCCTTGAAGGACGTCAGGGTCTGCGCGCTCATCGCTACCGCGAGGAAGGGCGAAGCGTGCAGGCCGGTTCGCTCTCAAGGCTTCGAGGATAGCCCATCGGTGTCGAAAAGCATCGTCAAGTTCGAGTGCTTCGACATCGCAATCGCAAGCATGGACACCCTGAATGACCCCCAAAATGGTACTCTTTATTGATATATAACCAAGTTTCTGGAACTGTTACAAGGTATATAGCGCGAGGGTCTTTAGGAAGCTACACCTTCGGATCTGGCTGGCGGGCCGAGGCCGAAGGCTTCGAAGGAGCCGAAGGACCGCCGGCGCGAAGAGCCTCCTCTAGCCAGGTCTTGATCGCTTTGGGGCCTTCGGTTTGCCAAGTCGCCTTAAGTGCCCTCCAAGATTGGGCCACCGTCAGGCTCGGCGATCGGAGGTGGTCCCCTATGAAGGTGACCGGATGCGGACTCGAAGGCAAAGGAAGGGGTAGCCCGGAGGCCTCGAGATGTTGAAGAAGTCCGTAGACGGCCACCCGAGCGGACACCTCACCGTACTGCAACACAGTGAGGTGTATTTGCCGAACGGTGGCCTGGATAAACTTTATCCGGCAGACCAGGGGCTCCCGATCAATGTCGAACACGCCGCACCCGGTGCCGTAGCGCACCAGCACCCTCTTGAGGGACACCGCTGTGTCAGCTGCTGTCTTCTCCGCCTCCGCGAGCGTCTCGGTTATCTCCCCATTCCGGGCAGCGAGGTCCACCTCAGCCCGCTCCAGATGAAGCACTTGGGCCCCTAGGGCCTCAGCGTTAGCTGCCGCCTCTCAAAGATTGTCTATCTCCGAGACTTGAGCCCGGAGTTCGGAAACTTCTCCTTCGAGTCGCTCCGCTTCTGAGGCCCGAGCCCGAAGCCTCTCCGCCTCGGCCGCTCGGACCCGAAGGTCGTCAACTTCCGCCTCCAGCTCGTCCGCTCGAGCGGCCCGAGCCCGGAGCCCTTCCAGCTCTGCAACGCGGGCTTTGAGGGAGTCCATCTCCGCCACCTAGGCCTCGAGTGCTTCGACCCTGGTGGCTTGGAGCCGAAGGCCTTCGATCTCCGCCACTTGCTCGCAGCCCAGCCTCTCCACGGCGTCCGCCCGAGCAGCAAGCCCGGAAGCATCTGCTTCGCGGCGATGGCATTCGGAGAGCAGGGAAAGCAATGATCCCTGCGCCAACGTGACTAACTGCACCCGAAGAAGAGAATCAGAAAGAAGAAGGGCTAGGGGCTTGTTGAAGGGCACTCCAGAAAATACCTGGCCCACAGCAGTCCCGATAGCCCTACCAAGCTCCAGTCCATCCGTCAGCCCCAGCTCATCTATCACCGGAGCCTCGCGCAGGCGCAGGTAATAGTCATGGACTGGAGCCACTTTGGACGTGAAGTCCTCACCGGCCGACAAGTAAGGGCACAAGAGGGGCACGCTAGAGCGCGCGCCCCGAGGGCTGGAGGGGGCCGGGGTCGAACCCCTTCATCTTCGACGGCCTTCGGAGAGGCCCCTTCAGAGGCTCCGGACTCTGTCCCGCCCCGCAGCCCCGCGGCCCTCGTCGTGTTAGCAGGGGCTCCGGACCTCGCATCCGTAGCGTCCTCGGGGGGTGGAACAGTTGGATTGACGTCCTGGACGGACGTGCCTGCTCGAAGCAAATAGGGGCTGAGAACGAAAGGGCCCGTCGTTCTGGGAAAAGATTGGGTAAGTTATCATACCTTCATCCGCGGCCTCGGCAAGGTCCCCCGAGAACTGGGTGTGCCCCGACGGGCTCGGTGATAGAATAGGTTGTCTATCGAATTCACCGGAGAGCCTGCCGCCGCCGCGGCAAGCTCAGCCTCCATGTCGGCACTCCCTTCAACGGCGCCAAGTGGGTCAGCTAGCCCCCCTCGGTCTAGGCTGTCCGTCTCCCTGCTCCCCCGGGAGCCGGTGGAGACCCCATCCGAATCTGGCTCACGCGGGGGAACAGTCTTGGAGTGCGGAGTCACTTCGGCGGCTGGCGCCTCCTGACCGGTCTTCGGCACAGGCACCGTGGGGTCCGGGCAAGGGAAAGCATCTACAGTTCCTCCGGTGCCCGGCCGGACCGACGGCCTCGGGTCCGTAACTACCGGAGGGTCCTCTGACTCTGATCGGACCCCGTCACTAGAGCACCCCCATTCGGAGTGCGAGGCGGAGGAGTGGCTCGGAGAAAGGTGCCTTGGGCCCTTCACTATCTTCTTCTTCTTGGAGGGGCGCCGAGGGGAGAGGCCACCATCGGGGTCAGTCACCTTCCTCTTTGAGATGGCCTGAGGACCTCCCCCTCCGGAAGAGGCGGGGGCAAGAGCTTGAGCGCCCCCCGCACTCTGCTGAAGCGCTCCCAAGAGCCCACCAGTTCCAGTCGCCGAGTGCGTTCGGCCGGAGTAGGGGCTCCGAGAATCCACTCCGTCAGGCGGGCCACCTCCTCGGGGGTCCGAGCAACGAGCGACCCTACATCCGAGGATCAGGGCCGGAGTATTCTTCGGGTGTGGAAGAAAGAAACGAAGTTAAGGAGCGCAGAAGCTTACCAAGCTGACGGGAGAGCTCCGTCATTGTCGACTCGTCCTGGCTGCTCCGGAGTGATGCCGACCACACTTCCTTCAGCGGAGGGATCTCGAGGGCCACGAACTCCCCCGCCAGGTCCCGCATGCTCATTCGGCGGGTGACGATCTGGAGGAGTCGGATCCTCGTGGAGATCGAGCCGGCATGGGCCTCGACGCGTGCCTCCCTCCAAAACTAGATGTGGCGTGGAAGCCCGGCTAGGCCGGAGCTGAGCCCCACGTGGATGTAGAACCAACGGTTCACCCACTTGGAGTACCATCTTTTGTTGATGGCCTTCGCCGGGAAGGAGTCTGCATACTTCCTCCAGAGCTGGAAGTTGATACTCCTGAAGGCCAGAATCTGATCCCCTTTCTTCTTCGGTTGGCAGAGAGCTTCGTGCATCTGCGCGAAGACCTCCACCCTCCCCTCGCAGCCTTCGGCGCGCATGGCCCACTCGAAAATAGCGAGGTGGGCCACGGCGTTAGGGGATAGCTACAGGAGCTCCAGATGGAAGGCATCTAGCACCCCGGCGATGAGCTCCGAAGCAGGGAACCCTAGTCTCGCGTCGAAGAAGGCCTCGAAGACAACGACCTCACCCTCTCGCGGCTACGGGACCGTTTCCCGGCCTGGTTTCCTCGCCGGCATCTCAGGGCCGAGGCAGGCCCTGGTCACTTGCTCGATCGACGCATCCGTGCATGCAGACGGACCGAGCTCCATGGTTTGCTCCCGAAACCACTCCGAAGCGGGGCGGAGCTCTCGTGAGTCGCGTGTTTCTCCAGGACCTGGCGCCGTCGCGGCTGCCGCAGCCGCCGCCGCCATCTGGCGCTGCAAGAAACGAGGGTCCATCGCCATGGCTAGGGCTGCACTCTTCACCATTGCGAGAGGAAGTGAGGAAAGAGCTAGCGCTCAGAAAGCAGGCGAGCGCTGTCGAAAGTGGCGAGAGAGGATGTAACAAGTGGAAGGAGGAAGAATAGGCCGTGCGGTGGAGGATATTTAAGCATAGGGTCGCCGCCGATCCGGGTACATGGGCCAGAAGCAGTAGAAGACCCACTAGGCTGTTGACCAGGGTTGACTCAGGTACACGGGCGGTGAGTGATTGCCGGGCTGAGAGAGCTGCGGAATCGGGCCGGCCCAATCCGGGTACCTGGTGCAAAGTCAGTGGAGGCTTTGTCAGTTTCAGCGTAAAACTGACAACCGTTGATCTTGTATCCGACTGTCCAGAAGAGAAGCCGTAGTCGCTACGAAAACTTAACTTCCGGATAAGTCATCTGTAACTCTAGGCCCACAGTCAGTAAGTCGTGTCTGTAAAAATTCCTAAGGGCAGTAGAGTCTTTTCCTTTATTCTTGCGTCTGTAAAAACCCTAAGGGGCAGGTGGAATGTTCCTAGTGTTGGGTGCCTATAAATACTACTCCTTTGGGTCATTTTTATCTCTTGCTTTGCCTCTCTTCTCTCCTGTTCACTCTTGCGCAGCCAGGAATTTTTGCCTCTGTTTTTATTGCCTTGCATTTATTGTTGCAGTGAAATTTCTATTCTCAAATCGTGTGCAGCATCTGCAGTGTTTTTAATGGCTTCATTTCACTTGCACAACAAATTTTTCCATGGATTTTGAGGCTTCGGAAGCTTCTGTTGCATGTGTTCTTCACGCAAGTAGTACTAGTTCTTGCTGTTGCAAGTAGTACTACTACACTGTAGCAACAGTACACTAGTGCCAGCTTTTTACTTTTCTGCGTAGCTTTCTGATCGAAGTTGACAGGGCTGAGTACCCTTTTCTGACTGTTTCCTGGCGAAGCCACCTTCTCTGTTCGAAGCCCCTCAGCTCCGTGAGGCAGGCTTCGATCTAACATCTTCGAAGGCTTCGCTTGAACCTCGACTTCATTTTTTGTGCTGTGTCTCTAGCTTCGCAGAACACTTTGCACTCCGTCAGCTTCACATACTTCGATAGACCTTGCGATGGTGTTCTCAGTCACGAGCTGTTCGAAGTCGATACTTCGTCAGGCTTTGGAGTTAGCTTCGAAGCTAATCTCACTGATAGACTTTGTTTTTGATTTCTCTGTCGCGTGTCAGCCTTCGCTTCTCTTTTCGAAGCTCACTCTTTTCGAAGGTAGAGTGTAGGCTTCAAGTTTGGTTTTTCTGTCGTGTGACAGGCTTCGCTTCTTTGTTCGAAGGTTGTTCGTCTGTGTGTTGAGTTCGAAGTTTTCTGTTCGAAGGTTTGACTTCGAAGCTGTGTTCGAAGCTTTGCCTTCGAAGTACACACTTCGAAGCAGGCTCCGACTTTGTCATACTTCGCTCCGAAGCATACTTCGATTTATGCCTCTTCGAACTAGGCTGGACCAAAACATACCTTCGGCAGGCTTCACAACTAATCTCCGAAGCAGGCTTCGACCAGCGAAGCAGCCTTCGACCACCGAAGCAGACCTCGACAAGCGAAGCAGGCTTCACCAAGATTCGAACAGGAGACAGATTTCGAACGGTAACTTCTCACTTCATTCTTAGTGCACTTAGAGTGTTTTACTGAGAAGTTTGTCTTGCCTAGTCTTGTGTATATTGTTTGTCTGTCTATTAGCACTGCTTTGATAATTCTCTGTTTGATATCAGTTGCTTCTAGGCTAGATACCTTTAGACTTAGGCTATCTGTTTATTTTCTGCTGCTTAGTCTTTTGAGGTGCGTTGGGTACTGGGAATAGGCCATTGATTCGAAAGAATTTTTAAGGCGCCCATCCCCCCTCTCTGGTCGCTACTTTCGGTCCTACAAGTGGTATCAGAGCGAGGTTAGGGTTTTTCCTTACCTTAACCGGTTCTAAACCCCAGTAGTGACCATGACGTCTCCTGGCAAGGTCCCGTCCTTGGAAGCCTATGGCTATAATTATTGGAAGACTCGCATGCGAGCCTATCTCATGAGCCAGGGTTCGGACATTTGGGACATTTGCGTTCACACCACGTTTGTCATATTGCCAGTCACTGAGCAGGGTACTGCTGGTATCATTGCTCAGCATCTGAGCAACAGTAAGGTTGTGAACATTCTGTTTTCTGGTTTAGGTCCCACTGAGTTTGAGCGTGTGAGTCATCTCCCCACTGCGAGAGAGATCTGGGCTACCCTCAAGGCACACCATGAGGGGACAGCACAGGTCAAGGCTCGGCTCTATCAGACCTACCGGCGTGAATATGAGAATTTCACACAGAAGCCGGGTGAATCTGTTGAGGCTTTGTTTGGTCGTTTTCAGTCGATCATAAACAAGATTCGAGACAACAAGGCTGAGGGTGCTCAGTTAGTCTCAGATCACGAGCAGGCGCTCAAGGTTCTCCATACCTTGGACCCAAAGATCTGAGAGATCAAAGTATCCTCTATCGTTGAGAGCACTACTTATGATACCTTGACCATTTCTGAGTTGTTTAGCAAGCTAAAGGCCACTGAGGTAGATATCCAGCTGAGATCAAATCTCACTGGTTCTGGATCAAAATCCCTGGCCCTTGCTACACCTTCTGTTGATCCCTCTTCTGTGAGTTGTGCTGGGTTCTCTTTGATGTCTATCACTGAGGACCAGCTAGAGTTATTGGGAGGTGATGATTTGTGTCTTTTTAACAACCGGGTGCGTCGTGTCTATGATAAGAGAATGTTCAAAAGACACGGCACAAAATCCAGATGCTTTGAGTGTGGTGATCCAGGACACTTCATCGCCGACTGCCCCAAGCGCAATGGATATAAGAAGGGCACCGGTGGCAGCTTCCATGACTCCGGCAAGCACGAGAGCTCATCCTTCAACAAGGGCAAGCCGAAGACTCGATTCTTCAAGAAGGCCCTGAAGGACTACCGGCGAGAGAACAAGAAGCACGACAAGGCCTTCTTCGCCGAGATGGAGAAGAGCTACTCCAAGCGGTCCACGTCTTCTTCCTCTTCATCGAGCTCAAGCGATGAGGAGATCGCCATCAGGAAGGGGAAGGACAAGGACGATCCGGCGGGCCTCTCCTTCATGGCCTTCGGAGACAAGCCGAAAAGCCGCTCACACCAGTGCCGAAGATCCCGCAAGAGCTTCTGCTCAATGGCTCTTGGGGATAAGGAAGAAAAGAGCTCCTCCGACGACTCCTCCGACGACGACAACAAGGTATCATCCTACGAGCGTGAAATAGTTGATTTACTTGAGAGCAATCGTCAGGAGTTGAGATATCGGGAAAAACTGCTTAGGGGGGCTAAGAAGAGGACAGATGAGTTAGAAAGTGAGCTTGCCGTGGCCAACGACAGAATTGAGAGTCTATCTTCTTCTCCTTGCTTGGGTGATAGCAGTGAGTGCCCAAAGTGTGAGGTGCTTCTGTGTGACCTGTCGACTCTCAAGTCCAGGTACTCAGAAAGGGTTGATGAGAGGGACGCTTTGGCCACTGAGCTTGAAAGCGCTCAGCTGGAGCTGAAAGATGCTCAAGCCACTGTCGTCGCACCCTGTGTTGATTGCCCATCTCATCTAGCTGTCTTAGCTGAGCTGAAATCCAAGGGCGATGAACAGTTGGGTGTTTTGGAGAGGTTGAGAGCTGAGCTTGCACAGACTAGGCTAGAGCTTGAGACACTGTCAGTTCCACCCACTGTTTGTGAGAACTGTCTGTCTCTTAGAATGGAGTTGATTAAGCTAAAAGCCGAAAAGTCTGTCCAAGTAGAGAGTGAGTGTGAGACCTGCTTGTCTCAGGTGGAGGTTCTAGCTTCCTTGAGAGAGGAGCTAGCAGATTCTCAGAATGAGAACTTTTACCTCGGTTCTATCCTGAGTTGGATCAGTGCCAGAGAGCCACAGCTTGGCATGATGATCCAGCAGTTCAAGAGGCAGGATGGGTTTGGGGTAGGTTACACCTACACCAAGGCTGACTTTGAGAGTGCCATTAGCCGGGCAGTGGAGTGGAGTAATGTAACACCCCAAATTTTCAAAACAATAAATATATTATAAAATTCAATTTCTTGGAATTATTATTTCAGAAAATACCTTTAATTCCCTTTTATATCCTTTTGAACTACAACATAGAGTAGATGACCAAACTAGGGGGTGAAACTTTTTGTATATGATCCTAAGACCAAAATATAATTTTGAGAATTTTTATAAATTTTTACCAGCCTTGGAAGTAGCCCTAATATTTTAATCTATTTTCTGGAATTATTTTTATTCAGAAAAGTATTAGAACAGTAACGGGCTCCCCTCCCTCCTTTCTCTCTCTCTCGGCCGGCCCAGCCCGTTACCGCGCTCGCCTCTGGCTGACAACTCGGTCCCACCTGTCGGCGCCGAATCCCTTCCCTCGCGCGCGAACCCGACACCTCGACCCCACCCGTCAGGCGCCACCCTCGCCCGCTCGCGCTCACTGGCTTGTGGCCCCCGCTCGTCAGAATCGTCTTCAACCCCGCGCCGCCCCCCCCCTAATCCCGCCGGCGAAGACTTCGCCTCGGATCCCCTCGCCGGTTCCCCCTTCCGTTAAACCGAGCCCGTCATTAACTTCCCCGAGCCCCGCCGGTCATTTAAGCACGTTAATGCGCGCGTTTAAGCCCCTGGACCGCCCTCACGCGCACGGTCGCGCCATCGCCGGCGAGTTAAAGCCCTCCTCGGCTTTCCTTGCATGCGGTGCCCGTTAACCCTCGCCGATGCCTCTATTTAAGCACCTGGCCTCCACCGCGTTCTACCCCCACGACAATTCACGGCGAGAACGAACAAGAGCGCCCCCTCTTCGGTTTTTAACACCTCACCGCCGCTCCTACTCTAGTCGCCCCTCGCCGTCGCTAGCGACCCCCTCCGCCCTAGCCAACCCCACCGTCATCACCGCAAGGACGTCACCGACCCCGACCACCCCTCCGCCATCCTCGAGCCTCGCCGGAACACCGTCGTCGACAAGGACCCGAGACCACCTCACCGTCTACCTCGTCGCCGGCCACGCCCCGTCATCCCCGAACCACCGCCGAGGTACCTTCGTGACCCCCTCGTTGCCCTCCTTCCATTTTAGGACCTAGCATCGACCGCCATCGACCGCCGTGGCCGCTGGCCCGCTCGCCGTCGTCGGAGAAGACGACCGGCACGGGTCGAGTACCCGTGCCGTGTCGGATTCGATCCACGCCGTGCGATCCAGATCTAACGGCCCGGATTTAATCCCTCGTGCGATTTAATCGGCGCCGTCGGATCTGAGTGAAGCGGTACGGTGCGATCTCGTGCGTCCGTTAGTTTTAAAACCCCGCGTTTAATCTCGTGCGTCCATGTGGTACCCCTTCGCACGTTTTAATCCTGGCCGTCCGTAGCCACTTACGCGTCCCGCCTCGCCCTCGCACGTCGGATCTGGATCCGACGGTCCAGATCGACCCGGCGCACTCGCACAGTGCGCGGGTTCACCGTGGGCCTGGCTCACCGTGGACCCGAGAGGTTTAAAATTTGAAAATAAATTCCAGAAATGCTTTTAAACTTGTAAAATTCATATCTAATGCATTTGGACTCTAAAAATTACCATTCCAATTTTAGAAAATTCATAAAATTATTCTCTACATATTTATGCAATAAAAACAGTAGGTTTATTTTGACATTTTCATGTTTATTCAAATAATTATTCAAAAGCCTTTAAGATTAAAATATGGATTAAAATATTTAAACTTCAGAAAAATTTATATTAATTTCCTTTCTGTTCATTCACTGAAAACCACCAAATTGACATGAACTTTTCATTTCACACTTATTTGAGAATTTAATATGACAATAATCACATTTAAACATTTGTTTTCCAAAAAGGACAACCCTTCATTTTAATCCCTTTAAAATTATTTATAAAATTCAGAACCTTAACCTTTGAGTTTATTTATTTTTAATCAAACCAACTTTAACTTATATGCTTGTAATGTAATGTTATATGGTTGATTGAATGTTATGCTCTTTTTGTTTTAATCTTTATATTAAAAAGACTACGACGCCGCCGAGGAGCCGGAATACTTCCCGGAAGTCCCTCCCTCTCCCTTTGCTGAACAAGGCAAGTCACCAAACAATTCTTTTGAGCATATTGAACCCATGTCTGAATTGACTATCGCTAAAACACATAGGTTATGTATGTGCATTAGTCAAATGAACCCTTACATTATATTTATTTAGGATCCCCCGACCTTGATGTGCAACCCAAGCCATGCTATCTCGCCTAACCTCCTTGTCACCATATGATCAATGATATTAGCTAGTGTCCAATGTATTGGCACGGCCGCTATAGGATAAAAAATGAGTCGTAGCAAAATGGTTCTATTATATGATCCCCGATGCCTCTTATCCTTGGAAATTCTGTTGGTGATGAGTCATGGTTGTGAGTGTATGCATGGTGGGTTCCGGGTGCAAGCTAGGGCATTGGTCAGTCGCACCCGGGGCACTATAAGGACCGGTCTGAGGGATCCGTTGCAATACACTTACGTACTAACCACAAGTCTAGTGGGTAAGTCCTAACTAAGGTATGGGTTGTTCCAAACCGAGGCCACCATTTGGAGATGGGTCAAGTTGCACCTGCGGGTGACTTGTACCAATGTGGCGCAAAAGGGGGTGCGACGTTAGCCGGGATGCGGCCCGGCGCGCCGGCGAAACCTAGAGCGGGTGGTTATCGCTTGGAACATCTCATATTGAGGTTTTGGCACGAGTTCCCGTGAAATGGGTCATCTCGTTGAGATGAGTGCGTGCCTTGTGGGTACAGTAGTACATCTCTGATCAGAGTCTTAAATCTTTTCGAAAAGCCGAGCCCACGGTCAAGGGCGGGTTGCGTGACATCCCCCAGTTAGTTTACTTTGAATATGTATGTGCATGATGAATTGACATGTAAGGACTGTTGTGCGAGGAGGTAAAACGTACTCCTCGAGTTAGTTGATGTTGATGATGTTCATATTTACTTCCCGCATGATTAAAATATGATTACACTAAATGCCATAACTGCAACTGCTTTATTCCGCATTGTTAGCCTTTATCCTTCCTTGTTTATTATCCTGCATTATTATTTGCATTTGCGGTGGCTTGTTGAGTACTTTTTGTACTCATACCCGTTGGACCCCACAGAGGATGCTTATCTTGAAGACGGTCTGGAGTAGCGACCCAGTCGGGAGGAAAGATCTTGAAGAAGACGTTCGTCATGCCGCTGTTTAAATTATCTTATTACTGTTTTTTACTAAAACAATGTTGTAATAAATATGGTCTGCGTACCATGGATATTATCGTATATACGTTGTCGCATGATGAACCTCTTGTATTATTGTTTTTCTATGGAAATTCAATAATGTCTCGATTTTGATAAATCGGGGCGCTACAAGTAAATGACTGAGGCGACTTGACTGTAGGAAGCCAAACAGACCCGCCTAGCCATTAGCCATAGGAAATTATTTCTCGAAAATCTACTTCATAAACTTTGTCCCTCTCCTCACTTTTATTCAACTTGCTGTTTTGTAGATGCCAGTCTACCAAGTCCACAGCTACTGCCGCCACTATGAGGGCTTCGTCCGGGAGCTCCGCATGATGCTCACCTTCCTCGGGTTCCTCTTCGAACCCGAATTTCAAGGAGTCTACCCTGACGAGTTCGCCGGGCCTTGTGACGTCTCCCTCACCGTCCATGGCTCTGGAGAACATCTGCCGCCCTACACCACCGCACTTGGGGGCCCGACTTTCGACGTCGCGTGCCAACGAGTCGCCCTCCAGGCCCTCATGGAGCTGAGGATGATCTACGACGATCGTCTTCAGAACTCATCCTTCCGGCTTGTGCCGAAGCGTACTCCCGGAGCCCACCGTAGCATCTACCTCGGAGTTCACTCCGTGCGTGATCCGGTCATGGCCCGGCAGTCGCGTCTTCTACAGGCCATGGATGATCTCCACACCGAGGCGGTGCTCGACGCCGATGAGCACCATGAGGCGGTTGCATTTCTTCGTGAAGAAACGAAGAACCTGATCCAACAGAACGGCGAGCTGCATCGCAAGATCATACAGCTGCAGAAGGATATAGCGGAGATGGTTCCTCTTCTTCCTAGGAAGAAGAAGCCTATCCGTGAGCCCCTCCCTCACCCCAAGAGGATCCCGCCACGACCCTCCCCCGCCAGGCCTTCTACCAGCGCCCCTACACCACGCCCCGGCCTCGTCTCCGACTCCATCATCGAGAATTTTCTCGAGCCCACCATCCCTCTGGAGCCGCGCACTCGTGGTTCCGAGAGCACGGAGACCGCCTCCGGTGGTGAGTAGGCGTTAGGAGACGCGAGAATAAATAAAAAGAATTATTTTGTATGTGGTGCTACCCGCGACGAGTGTGTTGTGGGTAGAATAAGAACTTAATTGTAATGAACAATTTATACCACTTGACATATTTGTATGCTTGAATGCTATATGTTATTTTTGGTTGTATTATTGTTTCGTCATCTTTTGCTTTATCACCATGGATATTCAGAAGATGGCCGACCACCAGAACACCGGCTCCAACCACGGGGCAGGAGGAAGCCGAGATGCACCTGAGGGCGTTGTACCCAACTGGGGTGCAACGGGCCCGCGCCAATCCGGGTCGCCTTCCGCCAACCACCCCACCTTGGCGGAAATGATGGCGAATCAGAACCATCTGATCACCGCCCTCCTCACCCAAATGCAGCACCAACAGGCTCAGTTGGACCGTCTGCAGAACGGGGAGCCCGCCCCTCGCGCACCAGCTCCCGCGGCCGCTCCGCAACTCTCCGAGTTCTTGCGCGTGCGTCCGCCCATCTTCTCGAGCACAACCAACCCGATGGAGGCCGGGGATTGGCTTCGCACCATCGAGAAGAAGCTCGACCTCCTCCCCTGCACAGACCGGGAGCGGGTGGCCTTCACCACTCACCAGCTCCAGGGTCCCGCCGCTGAATGGTGGGACAACTACCGTGCGTCCCAGCCAGAGGGCCACATGGTGACTTGGGCGGAGTTCACCATCGCCTTTCGTGCCGCCCACGTCCCCGCCGGTGTCATCGCGGTGAAGCAGCAGGAGTTCCGCGACCTGCAACAAGGCAACCGAACTGTCATGGAGTACCTCCATGAGTTCAACCGCCTCGCTCGCTACGCACCGGAGGAAGTGCGCACCGACGCCCTCCGCCAAGCCATGTTCCTAAGCGGACTTAAGGATGAGCTGTCCATCCAGCTCGTCGCCGCCGACTTCGCCGACTTCCAGCGGCTGGTCAATAAAGTGCTCATCCAAGAGACTGAGCAGAACAAGCTGGACCTCAAGAAGAGGAAGATGATCGCCTTCAAGCATCAGCAGGCGAACACCCAGAGGCCCCGCTTCGTCCCTCCGCCAACGGCGCCCGCCTACCATCCTCGGCCCGCCTACAGGCCACCTCACGCAGCCGGTGGATCCAACGCCGGGCATCCTCGCCCCGCTCCACCAGCTCCGGCCGCTCAGCCGGCACTGGCCGCCAAGGCCCCGATCTTGAGGGATCGCCAGGGAAGGCCGGTCGTCTGCTTCAACTGCCGCAAGGAAGGGCACTATTCGCACCAGTGTCCTCACCCCAAGCAGAACTAAGGCGCAGCACCCCACCAGGCCGTTCGCGCCCGCGTCAACCACATCAGCGCGGAGGAAGCTCAGGAGGCCCCTGAAGTCGTACTCGGTACGTTTACTATGAATTCCGTACCGGCCGTCATATTATTTGACTCTGGAGCAACCCACTCTTTCGTCTCGGAAGATTTTGCAAAAACAAACAACCTGGAACTAGCAGCCGTGGTTCATGCCTTGAAGATATGGAGACATTACCTTGTGGGAAATCGGTGTGAGGTCTTCACCGACCACAAGAGCCTCAAGTACATATTCACCCAACCAGATCTGAACCTCAGGCAAAGGAGATGGTTGGAACTGATCAAGGATTACGACTTGGGCATCCATTATCATCCGGGCAAAGCGAACGTGGTGGCAGACGCCCTTAGTCGAAAAGGGTACTGCAATGCCATCATGATCCAAGACCAGGCTCCTCTACTTTATAAAGAGATGGAAAGGCTAAACCTGGGGATCACCACTCGAGAGTACCTCGCTGCCTTGGAGTCTCGGCCTGTCTTAATAGACCAGATCCGAGAGAAGCAGAAGGAAGACCCAGACATCCTGGAGATCCAGCAAAACATTAGGAAGGGTAAAGCCCCTGGATTCTCTGAGGACGAACATGGTACCATCTGGTTCGGAAACCGAGTATGCGTACCCAACCTACCTGAGTTGAAGACTCTCATCCTTCAAGAAGCCCACGATACTCTATACTCCATTCATCCCGGGAGTACAAAGATGTACCAAGACCTGAAGGAGAAATATTGGTGGGTCAGCATGAAGAGAGAAATAGCTGAGTATGTGGCCAAGTGCGACACATGCCGGCGAGTCAAGGCAGAGCATCAGAGACCTGCCGGACTGCTTCAACCCCTCAAAGTCCCCGAATGGAAGTGGGAAGAGATAGGAATGGACTTCATCACGGGACTGCCCAGGACCCAAGCTGGTCACGATTCTATCTGGGTGATCGTTGATCGACTCACCAAGGTAGCTCACTTCGTCCCGGTCAAGACAACTTACACCGTCGCCAAGTTGGCTGAGTTGTATATGACCCGGATCGTTTGCCTCCACGGAGTTCCCAGGAAGATTGTATCTGACCGCGAGAGTCAGTTTACCTCCAAGTTTTGGAAGAACCTTCAAGAGGAACTCGGCACCCGGCTGAACTTTAGCACCGCCTATCATCCACAGACCGACGGTCAAACCGAAAGGGTCAACCAGATATTGGAGGATATGCTTAGAGCTTGTGCTCTAGACTTTGGCGGAATGTGGGACAAGAACTTACCTTATGCAGAGTTCTCCTACAACAACAGCTATCAAGCCAGCCTGCAAATGTCCCCGTTCGAAGCACTCTATGGGCGTAAGTGCAGAACGCCATTGCTTTGGGATCAAACTGGGAATCACAACTGTTTGGGACTGATTTATTGAGAGAAGCCGAAGAGAAAGTTAAGATCATAAGAGACCGACTGAAGGCAGCCCAATCCAGGCAAAAGAGCTACGCCGATAACCGTCGAAGAGATCTAGCCTTTGAGGAGGGCGATTATGTCTACCTCCGAGTCACTCCCCTCCGTGGCACTCAAAGGTTCAACATGAAAGGCAAACTAGCACCCCGCTACGTCAGACCTTTCCAGATCCTCCGTCGACAAGGAGAAGTGGCATATCAACTTGAACTGCCTCCATCCTTGGCAGGTGTTCATGATGTGTTCCATGTCTCACAGCTGAAGAAGTGTCTCCGTGTGCCCACCGAGCAAGCTGACCTTCAGCAGCTTAATGTCCAAGAAGACTTGACCTACATCGAGAGACCCGTCAAGATCTTGGAAACCAAGGAGAGAGTAACCAGAAGTCGCGTCGTCCGCTTCTGCAAGGTCCAATGGAACAACCATCCCGCCGAAGAAGCCACCTGGGAAAAAGAAGATGAGCTGAAAGCCCAATACCCCGAGCTATTCGAGTAGCGTTCCAATCTTGAGGACGAGATTCTTGTAAGGGGGATAGGTTGTAACACCCCAAATTTTCAAAACAATAAATATATTATAAAATTCAATTTCTTGGAATTATTATTTCAGAAAATACCTTTAATTCCCTTTTATATCCTTTGAACTACAACATAGAGTAGATGACCAAACTAGGGGGTGAAACTTTTTGTATATGATCCTAAGACCAAAATATAATTTTGAGAATTTTTATAAATTTTTACCAGCCTTGGAAGTAGCCCTAATATTTTAATCTATTTTCTGGAATTATTTTTATTCAGAAAAGTATTAGAACAGTAACGGGCTCCCCTCCCTCCTTTCTCTCTCTCTCGGCCGGCCCAGCCCGTTACCGCGCTCGCCTCTGGCTGACAACTCGGTCCCACCTATCGGCGCCGAATCCCTTCCCTCGCGCGCGAACCCGACACCTCGACCCCACCTGTCAGGCGCCACCCTCGCCCGCTCGCGCTCACTGGCTTGTGGCCCCCGCTCGTCAGAATCGTCTTCAACCCCGCGCCGCCCCCCCCCTAATCCCGCCGGCGAAGACTTCGCCTCAGATCCCCTCGCCGGTTCCCCCTTCCGTTAAACCGAGCCCGTCATTAACTTCCCCGAGCCCCGCCGGTCATTTAAGCACGTTAATGCGCGCGTTTAAGCCCCTGGACCGCCCTCACGCGCACGGTCGCGCCATCGCCGGCGAGTTAAAGCCCTCCTCGGCTTTCCTTGCATGCGGTGCCCGTTAACCCTCGCCGATGCCTCTATTTAAGCACCTGGCCTCCACCGCGTTCTACCCCCACGACAATTCACGGCGAGAACGAACAAGAGCGCCCCCTCTTCGGTTTTTAACACCTCACCGCCGCTCCTACTCCAGTCGCCCCTCGCCGTCGCTAGCGACCCCCTCCGCCCTAGCCAACCCCACCGTCATCACCGCAAGGACGTCACCGACCCCGACCACCCCTCCGCCATCCTCGAGCCTCGCCGGAACACCGTCGTCGACAAGGACCCGAGACCACCTCACCGTCTACCTCGTCGCCGGCCACGCCCCGTCATCCCCGAACCACCGCCGAGGTACCTTCGTGACCCCCTCGTTGCCCTCCTTCCATTTAGGACCTAGCATCGACCGCCATCGACCGCCGTGGCCGCTGGCCCGCTCGCCGTCGTCGGAGAAGACGACCGGCACGGGTCGAGTACCCGTGCCGTGTCGGATTCGATCCACGCCGTGCGATCCAGATCTAACGGCCCGGATTTAATCCCTCGTGCGATTTAATCGGCGCCGTCGGATCTGAGTGAAGCGGTACGGTGCGATCTCGTGCGTCCGTTAGTTTTAAAACCCCGCGTTTAATCTCGTGCGTCCACGTGGTACCCCTTCGCACGTTTTAATCCTGGCCGTCCGTAGCCACTTACGCGTCCCGCCTCGCCCTCGCACGTCGGATCTGGATCCGACGGTCCAGATCGACCCGGCGCACGCGCACAGTGCGCGGGTTCACCGTGGGCCTGGCTCACCGTGGACCCGAGAGGTTTAAAATTTTAAAATAAATTCCAGAAATGCTTTTAAACTTGTAAAATTCATATCTAATGCATTTGGACTCTAAAAATTACCATTCCAATTTTAGAAAATTCATAAAATTATTCTCTACATATTTATGCAATAAAAACAGTAGGTTTATTTTGACATTTTCATGTTTATTCAAATAATTATTCAAAAGCCTTTAAGATTAAAATATGGATTAAAATATTTAAACTTCAGAAAAATTTATATTAATTTCCTTTCTGTTCATTCACTGAAAACCACCAAATTGACATGAACTTTTCATTTCACACTTATTTGAGAATTTAATATGACAATAATCACATTTAAACATTTGTTTTCCAAAAAGGACAACCCTTCATTTTAATCCCTTTAAAATTATTTATAAAATTCAGAACCTTAACCTTTGAGTTTATTTATTTTTAATCAAACCAACTTTAACTTATATGCTTGTAATGTAATGTTATATGGTTGATTGAATGTTATGCTCTTTTTGTTTTAATCTTTATATTAAAAAGACTACGACGCCACCGAGGAGCCGGAATACTTCCCGGAAGTCCCTCCCTCTCCCTTTGCTGAACAAGGCAAGTCACCAAACAATTCTTTTGAGCATATTGAACCCATGTCTGAATTGACTATCGCTAAAACACATAGGTTATGTATGTGCATTAGTCAAATGAACCCTTACATTATATTTATTTAGGATCCCCCGACCTTGATGTGCAACCCAAGCCATGCTATCTCGCCTAACCTCCTTGTCACCATATGATCAATGATATTAGCTAGTGTCCAATGTATTGGCACGGCCGCTATAGGATAAAAAAATGAGTCGTAGCAAAATGGTTCTATTATATGATCCCCGATGCCTCTTATCCTTGGAAATTCTGTTGGTGATGAGTCATGGTTGTGAGTGTATGCATGGTGGGTTCCGGGTGCAAGCTAGGGCATTGGTCAGTCGCACCCGGGGCACTATAAGGACCGGTCTGAGGGATCCGTTGCAATACACTTACGTACTAACCACAAGTCTAGTGGGTAAGTCCTAACTAAGGTATGGGTTGTTCCAAACCGAGGCCACCATTTGGAGATGGTCAAGTTGCACCTGCGGGTGACTTGTACCAATGTGGCGCAAAAGGGGGTGCGACGTTAGCCGGGATGCGGCCCGGCGCGCCGGCGAAACCTAGAGCGGGTGGTTATCGCTTGGAACATCTCATATTGAGGTTTTGGCACGAGTTCCCGTGAAATGGGTCATCTCGTTGAGATGAGTGCGTGCCTTGTGGGTACAGTAGTACATCTCTGATCAGAGTCTTAAATCTTTTCGAAAAGCCGAGCCCACGGTCAAGGGCGGGTTGCGTGACATCCCCCAGTTAGTTTACTTTGAATATGTATGTGCATGATGAATTGACATGTAAGGACTGTTGTGCGAGGAGGTAAAACGTACTCCTCGAGTTAGTTGATGTTGATGATGTTCATATTTACTTTCCGCATGATTAAAATTTGATTACACTAAATGCCATAACTGCAACTGCTTTATTCCGCATTGTTAGCCTTTATCCTTCCTTGTTTATTATCCTGCATTATTATTTGCATTTGCGGTGGCTTGTTGAGTACTTTTTGTACTCATACCCGTTGGACCCCACAGAGGATGCTTATCTTGAAGACGGTCTGGAGTAGCGACCCAGTCGGGAGGAAAGATCTTGAAGAAGACGTTCGTCATGCCGCTGTTTAAATTATCTTATTACTGTTTTTTACTAAAACAATGTTGTAATAAATATGGTCTGCGTACCATGGATATTATCGTATATACGTTGTCGCATGATGAACCTCTTGTATTATTGTTTTTCTATGGAAATTCAATAATGTCTCGATTTTGATAAATCGGGGCGCTACAAGTAAAATGACTCCTGAGCAGAGATACCCTAAGACTCACTCCACTGAGTCTTCCCAGGCTTGTCAGCCCAAGGATGGAGTGATCCATGAACCACCCAAAGCTCCACCCAAGAAACCCATCTGGGTTCCAAAGCCAAAACTCCTCCACACTTCTCTGGACTCTCTTCCTGGACCCTCTCAACCCAAGAAGTCTACACCGAACATCACTAAGCCCAAGAACCCCAAGCCTCAACCACATCCCAAGAAGCCCACCTATCATTGTGAGTATTGTCAGAGAGACGGGCATCTTGCGGAGTTTTGCTTTAGGAGGAAGCGGGTTGAGAAAGCAGAGAGAGCTCGTGGTGGTCAGGAGCAGTTCTACCAGCAGGGTGGTAGACTGCGTGTTCCTCGACGTGGGGAGAGTCTGGAGGCCAGGCCGCGTCGTGTAGGTGGTGGTAGAGGAGACGGCTTTCTTGCTCGTGCTCCAGTTGGTGGTGTCCGTTCCGGCAGAGCTCCAGACCGTGTTGGCTACGGTCCTGGACCTCGTGGCCGCAGGTTTAGGCAGAACCGAGGACCGCGCTTTGAGCCGCGTTTTGGTCCAAACTCTTTTGATGGTTTTCGCTTTCCATCTTTTGAGCAGATGGCTTGACACTGGTTTAGCTCTTTGCTAAACCTGGTGCCGGACCATTTGCTCCCACTTACAGCCACTGATTGTGCAGGACCGGGGACTGGAGGATGTTTGGATCATGGACTCAGGATGCTCTCGCCACATGATGGGACATCGCAGATGGTTCTCCAGTCTCACTCCCCCGAGCTCCAAAGAATACATCACATTCGGGAACAGTGGTCAAGGGAAAAGTAAGTGGCATTGGCTCAATTCGCATTTTAGATCATTTCTCTTTGAAGAATGTTGCTTTGGTTAAAAATTTGAACTTCAACTTGATTTATGTTTCGCAACTTCTTGAGGATGGTTTGGAAGTGCGTTTTAAGAAGGGAAATTCTTCTGTGGTTGATTCTAGAGGGTCTTTGGTTTGTCAGATTTTACCTTTCGATAAAGTTTTCGAATTGACTTCTCTAGTTCTTTTGGCCCTTCTCGTTGTTTGATTGCTGGATCTTCTTCTAAGCTCTGGAAGTGGCATAGGAGGTTAGGTCACTTGAGTTTTGATCTGCTAGTCAGGTTAAGCTCTATGGACCTCATCCGAGGATTGCACAAGCTTAAAATGGAGAAGGATCTAGTGTGTCATCCCTGTCGTCATGGGAAAATTGTTGCCGTTTCTCACTCACCTGTGACTCAGGTGATGACTTCGTATCCGGGTGAGCTTTTACATTTGGACACTGTAGGTCCTGCTCGGGTACGCTCAGTTGGTGGGAAGTGGTATGCACTTGTGATTGTTGACGACTTTTCTCGATTCTCATGGGTGTTCTTTTTGGAGTCTAAGGATGAAACGTTTCAGTTTGTTCATGACCTGATTTTGAAGCTGAAGAATGAGAACAATGGTCGGATGCGAGCAATTCGCTCCGACAACGGCTCTGAGTTCAAGAACTCTCAGTTCATCAGCTTCTGTAGTGATCAAGGTCTGGACCATCAGTTTTCTTCTCCTTACACTCCCCCACAGAACGGCGTTATGGAACGAAAGAACCGCACGCTAGTCGAGATGGCCAGGACGATGCTTGATGAGCACAGGACTCCTAGGCATTTTGGGCTGAAGCCATGAACACGGCTTGCTATCTGGCCAACCGCATCTTTCTTAGAGCTTACCTTGGTAAGACATCATATGAACTGCGGTTTGGCAGACAGCCCAAGGTGAGCCACTTGCGAGCGTTTGGCTGCAAGTGCTTTGTGCTCAAGAAGGGAGGGCATTTGGACAAGTTTGAGTCTCGTTGCTGGGATGGTGTTTTTCTTGGTTATGCTTTGCATTCACGAGGTTTTCGTGTTTGGAACCTTGAATCCCAGTTGCTTGTCGAGACTTGTGAGGTTTCATTTGATGAGTCCTTGCCTTCTTTGACTCCTTCTTTTGAGCCGTCTGATGGTGAGCTCGTGGAGTCCATCTTCGAGGAAGATGATGACACTCCAGCCGCTAATGAGGGTGGGCCTTCTGCATCCCCCGCAGAGCCCACACCTTCTGAGACTTCGACTGAGGATGAGGGCGGACCTCTGATCACTTCTTCCACTACGATCGAGCCCCCTCAGTCGAGTCCAGAGGTGCCAGCTGCTGATTCTGGTGAGGTGACTTCAGATCACCAGGGAACCCGAGCAGTTCAGCATGGCCATCCCTCAGAGCTCATCATAGGTGATCTGACTGAGAGAACTTTGCGTTCTTCTGCCTCTCTTGCTGTGTTTGCTGAATCTGCATTTTGTTGCATCTTTTGAGCCCAGAGATGTTTCTCATGCTCTTTCTGATTCTAATTGGATTAATGCTATGCAAGAAGAGCTTGAGAACTTTGTTCGCAATCGGGTGTGGACACTAGTTGAGCCGCCTCCAGGATGCAACCCCATAGGCACCAAGTGGGTATTCAAAAACAAACAAGGTGAAGATGGGGTTGTGGTGCGCAACAAAGCTCGACTAGTTGCCCAGGGTTATTGCCAGAAGGAAGGTATTGACTTTGAAGAAACCTTCGCTCCTTGTGCCCGTCTTGAGTCCATTCGTATTCTCTTAGCTTTTGCGCTTCGAAGGGTTTATGCTTTTTCAAATGGACGTTAAGAGTGCCTTCTGAACGGGTCATAGAGGAGGAAGTTTATGTTAGGCAGCCCCCCGGTTTTGAGAACCCTAAGTTCCTCGACATGTTTTTAAGTTGCACAAAGCTTTATACGGGTTGAAGCAAGCCCCAGGGCTTGGTATGACGGTTAAAGCAATTTTTGTTGGGGAAGGGCTTTGTGATGGGTTCTATGGACAAAACTCTCTTTTTGCTCAGAGTTGCTTCAGACTTCCTAGTTGCTCAGATTTATGTGGACGATATTATTTTTGGCGGTACTACTGATTCTCTTGTGTCCAAGTTCTCTGAGCAGATGCACAGTGAGTTTGAGATGAGCCCTCATGGTGAGCTCAAGTACTTCTTAGGGCTCAGATCAAGCAGACCAAGGACGACACCTTCATCCACCAAGGTAAGTACACTCGCGACATGCTTAAGAAATTTGACTTTGGTGGTGAGTTGAAGCCGCATATGACCCCGATGGGCACTTCTGGGGGTCTGGACAAGGACGAGGGCGGCGTCAAGGTCAATGAGAGAGAGTTTCGCGGGATGATCGGTTCGCTGCTGTACTTGACGGCGACGAGGCCAGATATACAGTTCACCGTGGGACTGTGCGCGCGCTTCCAGTCTTCACCACGCGCGTCTCATCGGCAAGCTGTCAAGCGTATCTTCAGGTATCTTACTATGCGTCCTGATCTTGGTCTTTACTATTTAGCATATCATCTCTTGATTTATCTGGCTTTTCGGACGCTGACTTTGGTGGGTGCCGGTTGGATCGCAAGTCGACTTCCGGTACTTGCCAATTTCTTCATTCTTCTCTTGTCTCTTGGTCTTCTCGAAAGCAATCTGGAGTTGCTCTTTCGACCACAGAGGCTGAGTACGTAGCTGCTGCTAGCTGCTGCTCACAGTTGGTTTGGATGATTTCCACTCTACGAGATTTTGGGTTGTTCTTTCCTACCAGAGTTCCATTGTTTTGCGACAACACCAGTGCTATTAGTGTAGGGAAAAACCCGTGTCTCCATTCAAAAACCAAACATATTGATGTGCGCTTTCACTTCTTGCGGGATCAATACGAGAAAGGTGTCATTGACCTTGTTCATGTTGATACCCATCATCAGTTGGCTGATATTTTCACCAAACTCCTAGATCAGTCTGTAACACCCCAGAAATTAAAAAGGATTAAAATAAAAGAAAAATATTATACAAATCATTTCTGGATTTATTATTAAAGGAAAAATCACAAAAGAACTCAAATAAAGCCAAACAGAGAGAAATACTCAAAATCTGGACTTGAAAATTTTATGAGATGAACTAGAGACCAAAATATAATTTTAGGAATTTTTACAAATTTTTATCAAACAGTGATTCAACCCTTAATCAAATATTTGATTTTCTGGAATTAAATTTAATCAGAAAAAATTTTCATTCTTATGGGCCGAAACCCTGAAACTCCCTCCAAAGGCCTTTTGGCCACCAATCACTGCTCTCCTCTGGCGAGTGGGTCCCGCTGTCGGCGCCGCTCCCCTCTCTCCTCCCGCCCGCGACCCCGCCTCGGCCCCACTAGTCATCCACCTCTGCTCACCTTCGCGCTCTGACATACGTGGCCGCTGTCGGCGCATTTGTCTTGCACTCGTCACTGACAGGTGGAGCCACCTGTCAGGATCGTAGTCTTCCGGGAAAGGGGACCCCTTCCTTTTTCCGGCGATCCCCTTCGGATCCTCTGCCGCCGGCCGCCCAAATCCACCACGACTCTGGACTCCCTTCCTTGGATGACCATGATCCCATCCACAAAGACGACGCGGTTTCGCACTTTAGGAAGCTTGGCCGAGGGAATGGAACCCTCGCAGGAATTGGAAGGAGCCCTCTCGGTTTCTTCG